>OX638298.1:14193825-14299825 GCA_951812265.1 Taphrorychus bicolor
CAGATTTCTTAATTTGAGTGACGTTAATTTCACACCGAAGGAAAATAAACTTCTTAACTTGAACTTAAAATACAACTTCACACATAACATTAGCAGGAAACAAAAGGAGATACTCGCAATTGAGTCTGAAAACGTTATAGAATCCACCCCAAACATAGAAAATCCAAATATTCTTAGAGCTCGGATAATAACATATCTGAACTCTGATTTCCCAGTGCAAAAGCAGAACTACAATAAGGGAGATTTGTCCTCATTGAAGAGCAAAATAGAGTCTAACAACCTATTGGCTACAAAGGCTGATAAGGGCTCATGTTTGGTCATTATGGATAAAGGTGAATATATCTCCAAAGTTGACGATTTTTTGCAGGATGCTGGCTTTCAAAGGATTAATAGAGACCCTACAATTACATTTTTCAACAGATTAAAAACAGTTCTCGATGATACCTCGGTGACTTTGGAATTTTACAACATGACGAAGAACAGACTGTACCCCATGAACCCCCGTACACCGCTCCTGTACGGTCTTCCTAAAGTCCACAAAGAGGGAATACCCATTAGACCCGTGGTGTCGTTTGTCAATTCACCGGTTTATCGACTTTCGTCGTGGCTAAACTCCATCTTAAGGGACATAACTGACTTTCGGAACCCACATTCGATTAAAAACTCCATTGAATTTGCCTCTCAAATAAAAGACGTTTATGTCCCACCGAATGCCAAACTGTTTTCGCTTGATGTAAAGAACTTATTTCTTAGTATCCCCCCGAGCGAATGCTTTGACTTGGTTAGAGGGTTGTTGATCGACAAGGGTGTGGAAAGGTTTCTGGTTAACGATTTGCTTAAGTTATTGCAGATTGTTTTGGATCAAAACTTTTTTAAGTTTAATGACAACTTTTACAGACAAACTACTGGACTGGCAATGGGTTCTTGCCTTTCGCCGTTACTGAGTGAAATTTTTATGATGAACTTAGAGAGCAGCTTGTTCCGGGGCGATTTTTCTGACAGTATTATCTTTTACAAAAGATACGTGGACGACATTTTGCTGATT
This sequence comes from Taphrorychus bicolor, assembly GCA_951812265.1. Lineage (NCBI taxonomy): Eukaryota > Metazoa > Arthropoda > Insecta > Coleoptera > Curculionidae > Taphrorychus > Taphrorychus bicolor. The sequence continues at coordinate 14,194,871 of OX638298.1, forward strand.
TGGGGCGGGACCGATGAACAGTTCGCTTCCTTTTTGGAATCCGTAAACTCGCTGCATGTGGATCTGGATTTCACCTCTGAAGTTGAGGTTGACGGGCAGTTGCCTTTCCTGGACCTATTGCTGACTAATGTTGACAACAGAATTGAAATAGACATTTACAGAAAACACACGACCACGGACAACGTAATCCAATTCGCGTCAAATTCTCCCTACAACCACAAATGGGCTGCTTTCAATTCATTTTTTCACAGAGTATTTAATTTACCCTTATCGAGGGCGGCTTTCAATAGGGAAGTTGACACCATTAAACACATAGCAATTGTCAACGGCTTCCCCGTTAAGACACTCAACAAGCTTTATTTTAAATTTCTTAACAAATCTAAATTAACACTCAATGTGTTACATGACAATTCTGGCAGGGACAGAAGTTTTAGAACCTTATCCTATTTGGGTAATATCTCTGTGGGTTTAGCTAGATTTTTTAAACCTTTTGATGTCAATATCGCATTCAGAACGGATAATACTCTAAAGAAACAGATCGTTAAAAACAAGGACCCCACAGACAAACTTATGAAGTCGGGAGTGTATGCTCTGCATTGTAGTAATTGTCCGGCAGTTTATATAGGCCAGACTGGCAGAAGATTCATGACGAGAGCTAACGAACACCTCAAGCTTTATAACAGGTATAAGGATTCTGATATCTCCAACACTAGTTCTGCTTTTGCCAATCACTTGTTGGATAATCGCCATGGAGCCTCAATTCCGGGTAATCTCAGGATCCTTCATGAATGTGAAAAGTCGAATAAGCTTAACCTTTTAGAAAAAATGGAAATAACTAAAGCAAAAAAGAGTCCCATACTGGAGTGCATCAATGACGTCTTCAATTTCGAACCTACTTTGATTTTTAATAATCTAAAATGATTTGCGTATCAACGTCCCTGCCCCCACCGGCGTACTCGTACTTTGCTCGACGACCGACCTTCAGGTAGTTGCCACTGTGAGTTTGTAAATATGTGAACGTGTTTTGAATTTTAACTATTTTAACGTGTGTTGGGATTGTGGTGAGTTTAATTATTGGTTGTTCTTGCTTTGCAATTGTTTATAATTATATTTTAGGCCTGATGATGCCTTTTTAGGCGAAACATGTAGCCGTACAACTACAACATAATAAACTTGAGACTGTTGACTTAGAGTTGCTTATTTCAAACTTAAGTCTTAACATTACCAAAATTATTTAAAATAATTTTCAGCAATTACAATAATTTTTGAGTAAGATTGTAATTTCCAAATAATTATAATATATTTTCAATTCACTTTTAAATTTTATAGTATTTTTTTATCTTGGAAGCTGTATTGGTAATTTATTATAATTCGGAGTGAATAATTTTTAAATAATTCTACCCTGCATTTTTTCAAAAAATTTTAACTCAGTTTTTGGCTATTTGACTCTATTAGCACATAACTCGAACTTTTCAAATAACTTAAAATTTTTATTTTTACACCCTTCAAGTCAATTGTAACGATTTTTTGGACCGACTTCCTCAAAAAAAAACCATGAATTTTTATTTTCGGACAAATTTAGTAAATTTTCACTTATTTTGGTCCCAGAATAATTTTTAACAAAAACAACAAATTAGAAGATTTATATAAATTTTGCGTGGTTTTGTCCTAAAGTGGAATTTGTCCAAAAACATAAAAAAGTTTCCATTGTTAGACAATGTTAGTAATTTTAATTAATTTTAGATCTAACTGTATACGGCGTATTTAACTAATTTTTTTGCAAGTTGGTTATATTAGTACGTATCATGAGTTTTTCAAAAAACTTCAAATTTTATTTTCACACGCTTTGACTCAATTTTAACGTGTTTCTGAGCTGACTGATACTGACTAGACGTCTTTAGTAAAATTTCACTTATATTTTCGTCCAAAAATTAATTTTACCACAAACAACAAATTTGAATATTTAGACTAATTTTACCTGATAGCGATCAAAAATTGAATTTCTCTAAAAATAACAAAAATTGCATTTTTACAGGCTGTTGGAATTTTGTAAATAATTTTAGACCTAATTTTATCCTGGATTTTTTTCAGAAATTTTTGGTTTGCATTTTTAGACGCTTTAACTCACTCTTTGGCTATTTGACTCTATTATGCCAGATTTTATAAACATTTGTTACCTCGGGGATGAGAGTTAACCTGGAGTTAGCTGTGTTTTTTGCTTATATTACACTCAGGGCAGAGTAACTCGTTTTTTTAAAACCAGGCATTAGCACGTAACTCGACCTTTTCAAATAACTTAAAACTTTTATTTTTACACCTTTCCAGTCAATTTTAATGATTTTTGGGCTGACTTCCACGAAAAACATTTTTTTCTTATTTTTGAAAGTCGTTAGTAAAATTTCAATTATTTTACTCCAAAAATTAATTTTGCCTAATTTTGTCTTAAAATAGAATTTTTTCAAAAACATAAAACATTTCCATTCTTAGACGATGTTGGTAATTTTAATTGATTTTAGATACCACCAACAAACGAATTTGAAGAATTTCTCTAAAAACATAAACATTTTCATTCTTAGACGATGTTGATAATTTTAATTAATTTTAGATCTTATTATATTTCTCAAGAAAATACAAATTTGCGTCTTAGACGATTCAACTCACTGTTTGGCTAATTGACTCTATCAGCACGTAACTCGAGATTTTCAAATAACTTGAAATTTTTACACGCTTCGAGTCAATTTTAATGATTTTTTCGGGCTGACTTCCTCGAAAAACATTTTTTTTTTATTTTTTGGACGTCGTTAGTAAAATTTCATTTATTATACTCCAAAAATTAATTTTATTACCAACTACAAATTTGAATACCTATTTAAAATAATTTTTCCTAATTTGGTCCTAAAATAGAATTTCTTCAAAAACATAATAATTCCCATTCTTTATGAGGGCACTTTTCTGGTTTACCAGTTTTCCTCCAGATGATAATCCTGTTTAGAAGTGCGTTTCATCGACTTTTATTAATTAGAAGATCTACCTTGAATTTTTTTTTTAATGCACATTCTTGATACGACGCTAAATGAACTTTTCCTTATACATGTCGCATAGCACTTTTTTGCTAACTAATCTTTCTCCGGAGGATCCTCTTTTCTCGACTATTTCATATACTTTCAGGTAGTGTAAGAATAATTTTGGTACAAAAATTAGTTTTCCCAAAAAAATCAAAACATTACCGCGTATGGGATTATATGTAAAATCACGGTCGCCATTTCGACCACAAAAAAGGCATTTTTCAGTTAGCTGTTATTTTAGCCTAAGAATAATTTTGCTAATAGTGTCAGTTTTTCACAAAAAATACTCGATTGAACCAGTTCAACAATTTCAACCATATAAAAAGCGTTTCCCTGCTAGGCCATTTTTCTCCAGATGATTCCTTTCTCTTGATCATTTTATCTACTTCCAGATAGCGCAAAAATAATTTTGACAGCTGTCAGTTTTTCTCAAACCATTAAAAAATATCCAGAGTATACACATTTTTTTCGGTTAGTCTTGTTTGCTCGGTCATTTCATGTGCCGTCATTTAAATTAAGAATAATTTTTACAAAAGTGTCAGCTTTTTCTCTAAAAAATTAAAAAATATATATATATAAAAAAAGTAGAGAATTGTATGCAAAACTCTCCAAGCTTGCTTCATCTACCCTAAAAAATGCACTTTTTGCACATGAACACGTTTGCTCGTTCATTTTATTTACTTTCAAGCATACTAAGAATAATTTTGCCAGAAGTTTTAGTTTTTGGGAAAAAATATCCCTCTTATATAAGTGCTTTGATGGAGTCAGTCAGTTCTCTGAAAAGACTTAAAAAAAACTGAAATTTTATAATCTTTCGGATGCGCTGGTCAAATTTTTAAGATGACCCTGCAGAGGCAAATCTAGGAAATCAGGGCTTAACTTGATTTTTCAAGCTGCGCAAAATCAAAGCATCAAAAAAAATTTCTCTTTTTTTTTATTCGGTTTTCAACTTTCACCACCTGTAACTTGAGAACTCCTCGACCGATTGGAGTGAGTGCAACGGTTCTTTCTTCTTCTTGATATCCTCTTTCACCTCCCACCACCGAAGTTTCGTAAGTGCAATATTTTCAGAGATACAACTCCTTCGGTTTTCGATTTTTAGTTAATTTTAGAATCACGTTTTTTTGATTATTTAAAAAAAAACACTTTAGAAGTTAATTTCATTCGAATTCAGTTTGTTACGTTCTTAGAGGATTGCAAACGTGCCATTCCGATCAAAAACAAAAAAAAAATTCGAAATTTTTTTCAAAGTATTCAAAAGGGGGAGGTATTACGGCTTTTTTCTGAATTCTCTACTTTGACCACCGGTAACTTGAGAACGTCTCTACCGATTAGAGTAAGTCCAACTGATTTTTCTTTTTCTTGGTGTTCTTTTTCACTTACTACCATCGTAGCTGCCATATTTTCAGAGACCGACCCTTTCAGTGGTCGAGTTTTAGGCTCTTTTAGAATCGCGTTTTTTGACAATTTTTAGAAAAAACACTTCAGAGGCTAATTTCAATTAAATTGAGTTTGTTACTTCAAAAGCAGGAAAAAAAGATCCGAAATTTTTTTCAAAATGTCCAAAGGCGGGAGGTTTTTTCTGAATTCTCAATTTTGACCGCCTCTACTTGATGTTTTCTTTTACCTTCCACCACAGGAAGTTCCGTAGGAGCAATATTTTCGGAGATAAATCCCTTCGATGATTGACTTTAGGCACTTTTAGAATAGCGTTTTTTTGCCATTTTTAGAAACACCACTTTAGAGGTTAATTTCATCCGAGTTGAGTTTGTTACGTTCTTACGGGATTGCAAACATGCCATTCCGATCAAAAACAGAAAAAAAATATTCCAAAATTGTTTTCAAAATGCTCAAAGGGGGAGGTATAACGACTTTTTTCTACCGCCTATAACTTGAGAACGCCTCTACCGATTGGAGTTAGTCCAACTGTTATTTTCTCTTCTTGATGTCCTCTTTTACCTTCCACTACCGGAAGTTCCGTAGATGCATTATTTCCGGAGATAAACCCTTTGATGTTCGAGTTTTGTGCACTTTTAGAATGACTTTTTTTGACCATTTTTAGAAAAACCACTTTAGACGTTAATCTCATCCGAATTGAGTTTGTTAGGTCATTTAGGGGACTGCAAACGTGACAGTCCGATGAAAAAGAAAAAGAAATGTTTCGCAATTTTTTTTATAAATGTCCAAAATGGGGAGGTATTACGACTTTTTTCTGAATTCTCAACTTTGACGGCGTTTAACTTGAGAACGCTTCTACCGATTGGAGTGAATCCAACTGCTTTTTTCCTCTTCTTGATATTCTCTTTTACCTTCCATGACCGGAAGTTTTGTAGGTGTGTAGGTTAAAAAATCCACTTTAGACGTTAATCTCATTCGAATTCAGTTACGTCCTTTGGGGATAGGAAACGTACCATTTCGATTAAAAACAAAAAAAAATGTTAATACTATAAAACTCCCTTGCCGTTTGAATAAAGGCCTTTTTCTTCGATTGAATAAAGCCCAACGTTTCGACGTTTAATTTACGTCTTCTTCAGGGCTAGAAGCAAATACAAAAAAACACAATATACAATTGAAGAGTGGCCAACAAAAAATGTAAAAATCAAAAAACGTTTAAAAAATATTTAAAATGTTTTGTTTTCAAAAACATGCCGTCTACCTTAATACAAGTATATAGAACCTCCGCTTTATATTAAAATTTATTATTTTTTTTCCTTTTAAACAAGTTAAAAATATTTATACAAAATCTAAAAACTGTAATTAAAAACTCAAAAAAAAACATTCAATAATGTATAATAACTCTTAAAACCCCCATTTCGGCCTTTATTTAAACGACAAGGGAGTTTTATTTGTCCTGTACCTGCAAAACCATATTTGGAGCTACCCCCTTGGGTGGTCGAGTTTTAGGCAATTTTAGAATCCCATTTTTTGACCATTTAAAAAAAAACTTTGGAGGTTAATTTTATTCGAATTGAGTTGTTACGTTCTTTTGGGTATTAGAAACGTGCCATTCCGATTAAATCCAGCAAAAAAATTGTCCAATTTTTTTTTTGAAAATGTGAAACGGGGTTGTTATTGACTTTTTTCTCCATTCTCAACTTTGACCGCCTGTAATTTGAGAACGCTTCGACCGACTGGAATGAATCCAACTGTTTTTCCTGTTCTCGATATCCTCTTTCACCTCCCACAGCTGGAACTTCCGTAGGTGCAATATTCTCGGAGATAGACCCTTTCTGTTGTCGATTTTAAAGCACTTTTAGAATCGCGTTTTTTTGACCATTTAAAAAAAAGACACTTAGAGGTTAGGGGAAGGGACCCTAATGCCCGTTCTCACCAATATTACCTTAAGCTCCGAATAGGTAAGGGTCGAATAAAAGTTAAGTGACACTTGTGTCAATCTGTATTGCACCATTCCTTTTAAATAAAATCTTAAGAAAGTGTCAAATAAATTTGGTAATGTTGAATCTCCCCGAAGGATTCTAGGGATTTTTCATTTTAACTAATAACAGAACCTAGAATAATTATCATTTTGGCATTTGTCAACCGGAGTGTTAAAATTGCATAGATAAATTAAATTTGCCTAGCTCAGAAACCACGAGATCCTGCACAAATCCCCTGAAGAGTGTTACTGAACTGGTCTTGTTATTGTTGTTTTAAGACAGAATGATGCTAGTTACGTCCATGGTCCAAGGTTAAACAGTGCGTCAAAGGTCTGGACGTCTTTTCAAAACCAAGAGCCATAAATTCCATAATAAGAATATTTGTTGCCGCAAGAGTTCCAGGAAAGCTCTGCTAGAGGTGCGTTACTATCCAAGAATTTTTAAAGTGATTTTTGATTGGGATGGTTTAAAGCCTCACAAGTGCGCTCATTGGTAGTTTTTTACGGAAGACCAGAGCAGTCTTCACCAGTATGTGATATATGCGAACACAAAATAAAATGATAGCTGAAGTGCAAAACTGCAAAACAATAAACAGTCTTTACTTTTTTTAAATTGACTTGTAATTTTTGTTTGACAGCTTGACTTTCTTTCCAGCTTGCACCTGCGAACGATTCTCACTTAAAGTTAAGCGCGAAATAAGCCGCGGAATTTCTAGGCTTAGACAAGCCACCCTTAAAATGATGCTTATTATGTGGTGCAATGGTATTGCTTGTTTATGTGCCACTTAACCTTAAGTATACTTAAATTTTCCTTGGTGCGAACGGGCATGAGAGTACGAACTCCTCAAGAGTTTGTACTCAAGATGCACTTTTGTCGTTTTGGCTACACCGCAGAAATACCAATTTAGACATCAGATCATTGCTTTACAGAGGGCTTACTTGAAGCTACGTAAAATTGTGAATTTGTGCTTGTTTAATGGAGAAACGGTAAGATAATTAATTGTATGCATATTTTTATAATATTTATGTGTTCTATCGTAAGATACTTTCTAGTTAATATCACAGAAATGTTATTTCTCATTGTTTCGTCTTCAGTACCTTTACTAGGCCCCATATACAACATGTGCTTATTTGGCGGTTAAATATTTCTTACAGTCGAGATAAAAACCAAAACCCTGAACATGGCATTGTACCAAAGAGTACACATTCTTTGCTTTCATGCGTAGTTTTATGTGCGTGTTTCGAATTATTTTCTTAATGATATTTATTTTAGATTTTAAACATACTGGCGGGGAAATACCAAAGAAAAAGTACTCGACAACTAAAATTTACTGAAGATTTGTTGAATGAAGCAAGGACTAGAGTTGAAAGGGGGGAAAGCAAACGCTCTGTTGCAACCTCGTTAGGTGTTAACGAATGTTCCTTAAGAAAACGGCTAAAGGCGGTATATGTATATGTTTGTTGCGCTTTTTGTGTAGGAAAAAATGAAATAGAAAGAATACTTTATTTTTAGGGTATTATTCCAACCTCATTGGGCAGATTTTCTAATGTATTTAGCCCAGAAATGGAGTTGGAATTAGCAAATCGCGTCAGAGATCTAGATAACAGATTTTACGGACTAACGATGAAAGAGGTCATGTCCCTTGCATTCCAATTTTCTGAGCTTAATGGTGTACCACATCGATTCAATCACGAAAAGAAAGTTGCAGGTCGTCTTTGGACTTAGAGCTGTGACTTACGAAATGGTCTGTCATTACGGAATCCAGAAGAATGTAGTTTGGCTCGAGCGATGGGATTTAATCGAGTCCAGTGTCAGCGATTTTTTAATAATTTGAAGCAATGTTATCCGAAACCCAAAGCTGGAGCCCATCGAGTTTGTCATATGGACGAAACATGTCTGTCCATCGCCACCGTTCCAAATAAATTCCCAAAGATATTCAGAACTGAAGGGAAGAAATGTGTTGCTAAAGTTGTGTCTGCTGAAAGAGTCCAACTTATCACGGCCGTTTGCTGTGTGAGTGCATCGGGAATTTGGGTACCAACAGCCCTCATTTTTCCTCGAAAGACGATGAAGGAAGTACTATTTTATGGTGCTCCACCAGGCACGTTAAAAGTTAACACAGAATTATTCATCGATTGACTACGTCACTTTCAAAGTCACGTAAAAGCCACCCCAGAGGACCCAGTTATTTCAGTATTAGGCAACCATGTGTCACATTGTTCACTACAAGCGGTATTGTTTTTCCGAAACCATTCCATTACGTTGCTGTTTTGCCTCCTCACGCAAGCCACAAAATGCAGCCGGTTGGCAAAGGATTCTGCGACAAATGGATGATAGCTAATCCAAGAAGAATCATTTCTCTTATGCAGATAGCGCTTACGCAGATTTCGTTCAGCCTACTCGCCAGTTGCTACCATCCATATAGCTGAAAAATCGTTTAGGGCAACCGGGTAGTTTCCTTACAATCTCGATGTTTTAGGAAATTCCGATTTCGCTCCTTCTGAAGTTACCGATCGTCCAGAATAAATAATTAGCGATGACGATGATGATCTCCCGCTTATCATGCATGTCATCGCAAAAAATCCAGGCCAGAAATATCAGTTTGAGTTTAAAAAGCGTTGGGAAGAGACAACACCTATAGAAATGATGCTCCAGAAGAAAGTCTATGGCGCACCTGATACTTTTGTACCACAGTCATTGAAAACCATAAGATTAGATTTCTATCGCCATATTGAAGAAGGAGAAAATACGACCAAAAGTAATCTTCCAAAATATGAACTGCAACAACTGCCAACTGAAAAATTTTATGGTATTAAAAAAGCCACTTCTGTTGTGTCAGATACCACTGAACCACAACCATCAACATCCAAAGGACTCGAAAACTGCATTCAACATACGAATCCCTCCATAACGCCAAATATGATAATTCCTGTTCCCAAAGCACAACACGTTCAGACCCGAACAACTAATCAAAAAAATCTGAGAATTTACTTCTACCCCATTTAAAAATGAACTGCTTCATCAAAATGAAGAACGAGCTACAACTGTTAAAAGGAAAGTATTTCAGGAATCAAAGAAACAACAACCCAAAAAAAAGACGTCGACTCATGCCACAAAAGTGTTGAGCAATTCAAAACCGACAACAGGTGAAGTTGATGCTACAGGCCCTGCTTGCAATGAAAATTATGAAACGTCTTCATCCAAATCAGGAGATTGGCGCAATACACTAAATGTCAAAGATGGTGGCATGAGCTTTGCTCAAATTAGATTTTTGCTAGGATTATTATTATTGTGTGTCTTGTTAGGTAGGTAAGAGTTTGAAACTGATTTTTCACTGTTGTCGTAGTATTTTTGTCCTGCTTGTGTGTACTCTTAGGTTTACTAATGCGTACTCTTGGACTCGTTCTAAGAGTACCCATTTGCACTTTAATAAGGAATTGACCCCAATTTGCCCCACATAAATATATTTTCTCTTATATTAGGCTGTGTGAAACTTAATATCCTACTTATGTACCTTTGATAGAAATATATTGTTTTTTTTTGAAAATGAGTTTAATATTTGCAAAAGATGATTAGGTGCTTACTCTTAGCGCCCCCTCCTAAGTTTATTCGAATTGAGTTTACTACATTTTTAGGGGATTGCAAACTTGATATTCCCAACAAAAACCGCAAAACAATTTTCCCAATTTTGTTTTTGAATATGTCCCCCGAGTCATATCCATTCCGTTTCCTAAAAAAAAAATACTTTTGTTGGCAAATTATAAAGTATGTCAGTAATACTCCATTTATTACCTATCTCAGAGGGGTTTTTTATCAATTTGTCGTAGATACTATAAAAGTCACTTTCAAGCTTGTAGATGAAAAACAGTAAAATTTAATTCAAACTTATAGATAAAAACAAATATTCAAATACTTTTTAAATAAAAAAAAAATCTAAGAAGCCTGTTTAGTTCGATCGTTACATTTCTTTGCCCTTTGCCCACCTATACTTATTTATACCAATGTTTCTTGGGCACCGTGTACAGGCACACCCTGTTTGGTGGGCGACGAATTTTGGTTACTTGTGCTATGGCGTCGCCACCTAACGGTCTAGTTCGAAATCTCGTCCCCCGTCTGCGTGATGTGACAAAAATATAGTGGAAAACGTTTGGTTCACTGCACGTAATAAATAAATGTTGCAGCTCTAAAGTTAAAGCTAGGGCGCCTTAATAAAATTTTCGCCCCTGCAAATAATTATCGAAAACTCAAAAACGGTTGATTTTTCATATAGGACATTAATACGAAAAAATACGGAGAAAATATTTGTTATTCAGAATTTGATGTAATATGTAAGGCGTTCCATTTAAAATATTTGAGTTTTTGGGCCGCAAAAATCGAAATGTTTGGTCAAAGTTTTTGAACACTCTGTATATTGTTAAAGGTAGGTGAGCGAAAACATGTTTTTTATAGCATAACTTTTACAAACCAGTTAAAAATAAAAAAATTGTGTTGCTTCTGAAAGAAAATATTAAACCTATTTTCAATTGTAAATTTCTAAGAAAAAAAATTTAATTTAAAATATCTCAAAAAATATAAGAGATAAATATGGATACATACAGTAAAGTTAGCTTGGAATCAAACATAAAATCGATTTGTGAAAGAAAAGACCAACTTCTCCTTCTTCCTTGAGGTGTCCATTCCCATAGTTGCTTTGGTAGTCGTTCATTCTTTGTACGTGTCAATACCATCTTACTGTCAAAATCCATTCGATACAGTAAAACATGATAAGCTTATGGAAGTATCAGCAGATATTGGGCTACATACCTGCGATCTGAGAATCATTGGCAACCTGCACTGGAATCAAACGGCTTCTATATATAGCCGAGCAGGAGATTCGGATGAAATAAAAATTAAACGTGGGGACATGTATCGCGTCTGCTGTTCAGCGTGTACTCAGGGAGAATTTTCAAGGCTCTGGAAGATATTGATGCCGGAATCAAAGTAAATCAAAGATACGCAGACGATACGGTGGTTTTTGCAGACAGTTTGAAGGAATGTCGGGAAATATTGGTCAGAGTTGCCGAAACCAGTCAGAGATATGGGTTGTAACTGAACACTAAGAAAACAAAATATATGATAATATCCAAAAATAAGATCCAAACGAAAAGCCTGATTGTAAACCATCAACAAATGGAGAGAGTAAAGACATAGACTTATTTTGGAACAACTGTTAATGAAGACTGGGACCACACGCTGGAAATTAGATGCAGATAGAGAAAGCAAGAGCAGCAGTTCAGAAGATGGCTAGACCCTTCAGATGTCATGATTTATCTATGCCCTTAAAAATCAGATTATTGAGATGTTATGTTTTAACTGTATTGTTGCACGCTGCTTGTGGAAATATCGATGCTTTTGAGATGTGCATCGATTTTTCCACATGCAATTTTGAGAATACCATGAAACGCTCATGTAACTAATCAACACGTATTGACAAAGAATGTGAAGGATAAAGAGCTACTATTGAAGACAAAAGCATCCAAAATTGAACACTTTGGACACATAATGAGGACTAGCCAAAGATATGGAATGTTACAGTTAATTCTACAGGGAAAGATAAAACGGGGCCCTGGAAGACGAAGAATTTCGTAGCTAAGAAACATACGCACATGGTTCAACACAACAAGTGTGGGCCTGTTCAGAGCAACTCCGAACAAGGTACGGATTGCCATGATGGTCGCCAACGTCCGAAACGGAAAGGCACTGTAAGAAGAAGGTACCGTCGTAGTTGCCCTACTTTTATATCATCAACTATGGTGTGAGTTAATCCCTTGATCTCACGGATTCTGATGTTGGTGATCTTCTCTATCTTTGATTTCTCAGCAGCTCTTCGCCAGAAGTCCATTACCGTAGCTCTCAAGAGCTTATGGTCAGCTATCATCCTGTAATTTTTCCAATGCCTCAGTTTTGGCTGCTTTTTGGAAAAACGCCCCGAAAAGTGCAAGCATTTGAATTTGGCGCGTCACCCCCGCTATGCATGTGCAGTGTCACCAACATAATAATTTCTTATGTCAGAGTCAGAGCCGATTTTCCTTTTTTATTTATTTTGTGGGACTATCATGTAGTAATTAACTTGATTATGCAGTGAAAATATGTTGGCGACACTGCACTGCGCAGTGCATGGCGAGGGTGACGCGCCAAATTCAATATTTTGCAGTTTTCGAGGCGTTTTTCCAAAAAAGAGGCCAAAACTGGGGTATTGAAAAAATTACAGGATGATAGCTGACCATACGCTCTACAACTTTACTCTTAAAAGTTTTCAATCAATTCAACCGTACGGGCGCAAAAAAATAAAAACCGATTTCCCATGTTAATCTCCTATGTCCAGATTTATGCTGGACACCCGGTATATCAGTTGTTTATTCATGATCGATATGCTTCTATACCACAAAATTCCAATTAGCGTACTAATTGCTCTTCTGTCTTGAATATGTTTGTCTTGTGTACTGTCGTCCAGGGTTCCGTCGCTGGTTATCTGCGCACCTAGCAGCTAGGTGCGCATATACAAAAACTAAATAATTAAAAACGATTTACTAAATTATGAAACTCTTGTGTTAATTTTTCTCATAGCACTCACAGTTCCTAAGGTAAGGTATCTCTCATCATCATCTCTTGATGGCCACCCTGTACATGTATGTTATATACTATAGACAAAAAACTTTTAGATATATTTACAGAAAACACACTGCCCATTTACATATTAATGATGAGAACGAGTTTAATGCCCCAGATAAAACCGAGTTTAGAGTAAATTGGCACCTATTAAACAACAAAAATTATAAGATTCTATTTCGTGGTTCTACTACCACTACTTCACGATCAACTATATTTGACTTGAACTATTTCAAAAGCTATTGTTCCGCAACTCAACGTAATTGTTACACCAACGCTGACGGTGATAAGGGCTACTGATAACCTCAATATTCGGTCAGTAAAATATATTAATGTGCAAATCACTCCCAACTTACCATAATACCGTGGATATTGCGTGTTAAATTCGTATAAAAAATGACTTACCTTATCATGCCTTTTAGACCATTCGCCGCGAATTAGTGGTTGTAGATACGTATCGCGCCAAGTTTAATCTTTGTAGTTTGTTTCTAGTGGGATTTACGTCCTGTTAAAACGTTTGTTTCGCCTTTAATTGAGATCCCGTTGAAAAATGCGATGCCATCACGAACTTTGCTGCATGGCTTAGTTATGAAAAGTTGCTGAACAATCAGCATTAAATCTCAATTCGCCACTCGCAAAAACCGTTAAATCAACACTTAAACACGTTCGGAACATCTTTATCTGTGCAGCTGACGCCAACTTTGCTTTTTGCCCTCCCCAGCTTTCGGCGGTAACTTTAAAGCACCTGAACATTAACACAAACACAGTGTTCACACATAATTAGCAAAAGACCGAGAGAGAGAGAGAGACGTAAATGAGAACGAAACTTCAACTTTCTCTATAGTTGGCAAAGTCTATTTGTCGGGTCAGGACTAGCTGGCAAATACTCGATTTCATAAAGTATTGAAGTTGCTAAGGTCCATTGCAAAAACTTCCGCACAATAATTATTTTGTATGATTATTTGTCCTAATTGATTTACAAAAAGTTTTATGTCATATCTTCTCAAATTATGTGATAAATAGGAAACTCTTGCTATACCGGTTCTGTGTCGACGGCTTCACTTTCCCAAAGCTAAACTAATGTACTTAATCCTCCAGTTTGAAAAGTGGGCGGTAAGATATAAGTGGCTGAAGTTTTGCTTCTAATGGTGGTAGTTCGAGAGCTTCCTCGTAATGAGGTGGAAATTAGTATTGACTTTGTTTAAATTGGGTTTAGTTCGAGAGTTAGAGGCTTCTTAATGTGTCTATTTAGACAATTAGAGTAATTTAGACAACTAAATTCGACGAAACGCGTCGTGTCGGGAAGTTTCAGTGGGTATGAATTTTCGACTAATAGGTTCTAACATGTTTGCGTGCCGATTTTTTGCTTTTCAAAACTTCGTCGAGAAATTTCAGTTTAGACTGAATAGAAGCGAACTAACAAGAGTGTAGCTCCGGTCTTTGACGAAATAATGGGGACAATAAAGGAAGGAGAAAATTTCTCTTTCGGGATTATTCTGTGACATACTCGAGGACCTTCTTCCTAACGAACTTACTCAAAAGGGCATTGCTCTCTCAAGCATAAATCCTCTTGATTTTGCGTTCTTAAGAACATGACGAACGATCTCTGAAAAGGAGGGGAAATCTACAAATTAGTAGAGTAGGTTTGGAAAATCGTTGTTATACATCGAAAAGACTTTAAGTTTTTTGTACTTAATATATCCTCATATTTTTAATGTTTGAATTATCCGAAAAAAGTAAGAAGGGTTGATTTATCCAACTAAAAATATGTAAAAATTACTTGAAAGGATAGTATTATTTACTTGTTACAAATTGAATTATATAAAGAACGACAAATATATACTTTTTTTTTACAATAATTATTAATTGCTCATTTAATAAATGTCAAAAAAAATTAGACAAATATAATATGTAAAATAAATACATTTATTTTTAGTTTTTATTTTGTATTTGTTGTTTTGTTTTACATCATCTGGGAGAAATGGGACAGGGGACAAAGAGTAGTTTTTTCTCTCAACCGATTGGAATAAATCCAACAATTTTTTTGTCATTCTTGATGTTATCATTCATTTACCACGGAGGTCCCATAGATGCAATAGTTGGAGTGGTCGATTTTTAGGAATTTTAAGATGAAACTTTTGCACAATTTAAAAAAAAAAGTTATATCTGAAAATTGCGAGATGGACTTTCTCCGTCAGAAAAAAAGTTGTAATCACCGGAAACCTACTTGCTAGTGCTCGAAAAAATTTTACATAATTCCTGTTGCTGCTTGATTTTCTGAATTCGATTTGACATTAAAGTAATTCTTAGAAGATGTTAAAAGCATATGACACTGTCTGAGCAGAATTAATGTCTTTTAACACCGCCAAAGACAACGAGTCAAGTCAGAAGCCGTATTTAATACACCAATTCTACCTTAATTTTTAGAATTAGCTTTTATATGCTCCTAAGTCTAGGACGTGTTCATGTCAATCGGATCTTTCCGAGTGAAGACTTGAAATTTCTCTTGCTATAGGGCAAATGTCTGAAAGTTTTTGTCAAATCCAGAAGTATAAAGTGCATGTTTCAAATTTGTTTTCAAATTTCAAAATGTTTTAAACCGATTTTAAGACTACTCTAAAAATAGGACTTTTTTAATTCAACTTTGAAAACCTCGCGCGAATGAAAAATTATGAGATAAAAGTGGTTTTTATGCTAAATTCGCTTATTTTGACCTGAGGACCGGTGGTTTTATCGTTTCTTTAGTTTTCGTGAGACATCCTGTAAAAGGGAAAATGAAAATTTCAAGAAATATTTGCTCTACTCTATGGCCACCCTATACATCATGCTCCCTACAAGCTAATCAATGAGAAAATTATTTAGACAAATGAAGGCACGGGTCAAACAAACGAAAAATTATTTTGGCAATTTTCACGCGTTTTGAGTTCCTTTTTTCACTTTTTTATGCCGTAATCCCAACCTGACTTTCTCGAAAAATACCAAATTTTCCTTTTAGGGCGTTGTTAAAATAAATTTCACTTATGTTGGTCTAAAAGTTATTTTTATGCTTTGTCGTGAAAAAAAGAATAATTGAATCAATTTTACATTACTTTATTCTGAAATTGATTTTTTCCAAAAACAATAAAAATTTTAATTTTTAAGCAATGTGGACCACTTTCAACCGATGTTAAGCCTGATTGTAATTTAAATTTTCCAAGGGTTCTAAATTTGTATTTTGAGACTCTTTGTGTGAATTTTGAACACTTTTAACAGTAATCCTAACCTGAATATTCCCCAAAAACCTCATTAAATTTGTATTTTTAGATGCTTTGAGTCATTTTTAAGCAATTTTGGCCCTAATCCTACCTTACGTTTCTGCAAAATTTCCAATTTGCATTTTTAGATGTTTTAAGTTATTTTTAACTGCTTTTGGCCAAACTCCTAACCTGAATGTTATAAGTATATAAGAATGTAATAAAAATTTGCAAGGTCATTAAATTATTTTCAAATAATTCCACCAAAATCTCCAAAAACTCTAATTTTAAAATTTGCAGCTTTTAAATCATTTCTAACCGATTTTGGCTATAATTATATTCTATTTTTTTCCAAAACTCAAAATTTGTATTTTTATGTGCTTTGATTTATTTTTGCCCAATCGTAACCTGACTTTCTTCAAAAAACCTAATATTATGGTTTGGGCCATTGCAAGTCTAATTTCGCTTATTTTGGTTTAAATATTATTTTCACCAAAGGCAACAATTTAGAAGATTTGAATCAGTATTGTCTTACTTTGTTCTAAAATTGATTTTGTCCAAAAATATAAAAATTTGCATTTTCAGACAAGGTAGGTCATTTTTAACCGATTTTAGCCCTGATGCTAATCTAAAGTTCCCCAAAGACTCCACCTTGCATTTTTAGACGCTTTTTGCATCGAAGTGAGACTCAAAGGACTATAATAGTCAGTGGGATTTTTTTAAGTAAAATTTTCAATGTAACTTAGGAGAAGGTTCTTGCCAAAGCCAGACAGAGAAATTGATAATTCAATTTTATCTCAAATAATTTATCTAAGTGATAACAGATGCGACTTTTTATGTCAGAAAATCAGTTTTTTTACTTTCTAATGTTTCAATTTCAAAATTGCTCAGAAACTTCTGCAAATTCTGAGAAACTACTTATGTATTTATCTTATACGTAAATAAATAAATTCTTGCACGAGCTGACATAAGTTGATACTCTAATACGCTTCTGTGGCAACTCGAACTTAGCAACTCAGAGTGAAAACTGCAAATTCCTTTGGCAAGAGAAATCATTTTTAAAAGCTCAAAAACATTACAATTCTTTGTTTTATTCAATATTTTCTCAATATAATTTCTGAGTCAGAAATAAGCGGGAATATCTGATGGTTTTTGAAAAAGATATTCTCAGTGTCTTAAGAACTCGATCTTCTGAGTTCGAATTAACATTGAAAGGAGATTAAAAAAGTGGGACCCTGATAAACTATTTTAACTCAACTATTCTATCAAATTCTCATTATTGAAGATGTTGACCTTCTGAGTTAGTTTTTGCATTGACTTGAGACTTAGAAGCGATTTACTTTAACTGGAGGTGTTGAAGTATTATTTTTTTAACAAGAAGGAGGGCGAATGTAAAAAATATCTTTTCAGTGCCATTAGACTGCTTCTATTGTATCAAGTTTTTTAGAGGTGAGTCATAAGAAAGATTTTAGGGGAAGTAAAAGCTTTTTAACTCATGTGTCAAAAATTGTATTGTATATTTTACATTTATTGCCTATTGTAAAACTGTGATAACTTAGAAGATATTAATAAGAATTAAGTCCTTCTAGAAGCATTCGAAATGTGGTTACATAGACGGATGCTAAGAATACCATAGGTGCAAGAAGGGACAGATAGGGCAAAGAAACGAAGCAGTCTTAAACAGGGCAAATACAGTTCGTGAGCTTTTGACAACAGTTAAATGCCGAAAACTGGCATTCTCAGAGGAAATAGCTACCGGTTCCTACAGACTATAATGAAGGGCAAAATAGAAGGTCGCTGGAGCGTAGGAAGAAAACAAATCTCCTGGTTAAAGAATATCCGGGAATGGACAGGCATACATAGCGTCGAGCAATTGTTTAGAGTGGCTAAAGACAGGGATCAGCTCGCCATCGTGATTGCCAACATCAGGGGGACCTGACAAGGCACAATAAGAAGAAGAAGAAGAGGAGGAGGAAGAAGAAGGTAATCAATAAAATACTGCAAGATCATTAGAGAGAGCGCATTGAATTATATTATCATTTAACCCGTTTTTGACAGAAACTAAATACGCCATTGTTTTTAGACTTGGGGGGGGGGGGAAGATGCGGCCGTTAGCAGAGAATAAGAGAGTTGCGATTACATGCAATAAAATTGGGATTTTCGACTTATGGCAAGCTTTTCAATACGAATACTCCTCTGTGCAGCGTGAGGTTATCTACACAATCACAAGACGTATGTAATGGTAAAACTTTGATCCACTATATCAATTCAACATTTTGCACGTACCTACTGCTAACCTAAAAATAATCTTCTTCAGACATTTCGTCAGCAAGTCCATGACTCTGAATTCATCAGTATATTGACCGGACACAAAATTTTTATTCACTTCTAAAATTAAATTATTTCTTAAATATACTGTGAAGCTTATCCGAAAAGAAGAGAAATATATTACTAAAAACTGTTTTAGTTTTATTAAAGACACAATTGGAAATACTTTTTGCAATTAAATTAATAGTTGCCTGTAAAATGTCAAATCAAAAAGATGAAAGAACAAAAGTCCATTTACTTTGATTATGTTTTCCATTCTGCCAAAAATATCATAGCTTTCTAGATGACGTTTTTTAATGAACACGGTGCATTGAAGTTCCATTTATGATGGGATATGAAGTTAGAAGATGAAACTTTTTCTAATTGTGAAAAAAACTACACAGTATTTCTTTGTTTTACCCTGAACTCATGGCTAACAAACGGTATGAAATGAAATTAATACGTTGAAAACAATTTTTGCTTTTTGTGTTAGAAATATTATGATGGAAATAATTTTATAATGTAGTTGAAATATGGGTCTGTTTGTTGTTTCTTTTCTCTCAGATACGGTACTTTGTATTTTTTTCATTATCATGTTAAGTAAGTTAGTATTACTTTCTAACATAATGATCACGTTTATTTCGATAGTTGCTACTTGCTTGTACAAACTGTTATATACACAATAAAAAAAACACAAGACACATATATTATGCCTAAAAGAAATGACCGTACCCTGGTTTACTAAGTAAAAATGCACTAATAAAATAAATAATGCCGTGCTCAAGTATTTTTCAAACTAGTTGATTTTACTTACTTGACTTGGCTTGATATTTTCTCTCTTAAGCTTGACTTGAAATCAAAGCAAGTCAAATCAAGTAGTGTGCAAATAAAATCCGTGAATTTCTGAACACATATTGCAGTACATAATTAAAATTTGGTACAAATAAAAAAAAAACGAGTTAATCAAATATACAGTTTTCGGATAAACTGCACCCAAACGAAACCTACATCCGGTTCTTTCTAGTAATTCATTACCCCCGAAGAGAATTTACATCCCGGGGCCAAAGTTACGGCCGCACTTTTTGCGGAAACTCACCACAAAACCCGCCAGATAAGCCACTAATATACTGAACTTGAGTATGTGTTGCACTGGTCGTAACGAATTATCGCAAGTGGTAGTTAAGATAATGCCCTGAGCACCGGAGCGAGGATAATGAAACGGGGCGGTAACAATAACTTTTCCGCGAATGGAGAGGTTTTCACCGAGATTCCAAATCAAGAACTGTTACGACTAGAAAATTACTCGAGGTTCGGTATTGCGGCTTAACTTGGCTGTTAAAGGAGATAATCTTAATCTTGTTTTGTTGCTGCGAAGTTTTAACAAGGTTTCCAAAAGACGTTCTGCTTTCTGTTCCGGCATGGAGATACACTATATTGGTCCGATAAGCGTATCTTTTGCAATTCAAAGAGAAAATCATGAGAAAATATCAACCTGGATCGACAACATTTCCTCATCTGAATTTCATTAAAATTCATCAGGTTCTTTATTTTTTCCATTTCCTTGCCCGCCAAACCATAAAATCGACTTAACCCTCGCCCCCTTGAGATGAACTAAAGGATTACGCGTGCATGGGGGTGCAATAACGCCACAATAGGGATACAAGAATAATACCTTAGTGCTCTTTCTAAAAGGGCAATAATTTTTAACCCCCCCCCCCCACCTTTAGGGGGTTATAGACGTAAACGATTGTGTTGGGCTGCAAAACTAACAAACTTTCGGGGATTTCGGGGATTACGACACCCCCAAGTCTGTTAGAGAATAAGGGGATGTTTTGATATCAAGCTAGCATAAATCGCGGCAATCGGATTATAAGTTTGCTTCGGACGAATATAAATACGTTTCAGCAGAGTTGGAATTTATAGTATTGCGGCACCGAGACAAATACCACGTCATCAAGAATATATTTTAAAAATCTCGTTTCCCCGGAGAAGACAAATTCAGCGAAAGTACACCCAGTAAACAGGCAAACAAAGTGTCTTTGAAAATTCTCCCGGAAGAAACATAAGGGTAAATTATTGAACAAAATACTTTTCCTACGAACGGAGCGTTCCAACTTCCGGGCAGGTGTTGCGAACAGCTACAAAAGCACTTGTGTTGTATTGTTGCACCGTGTTCTGCACTTGGAATTTAAACCAATTGAGAAATTCTATACAAAATCACGGGATATGCTAATTAAACGCTGAGAATCTGCGGAATAGAATTCAGGAATGAGGAACGTGGTTGCGGCCATTGAAAAGGCAACCATACGCTCGGCCATCAGCAATTATCCGGACCGGGATACGTCATGTGGACTTTAAACGAGCTGAGAGCACTATCCTTTGTTATTTAAATAAAAACCTTGGAAACGTAGTGAAGAAAGTATCATGCGTTCATTTAAAAAAAAACTCAAGTAGGTCATATAATTAGAACAGTAGATCTGAAATAACTTCGTAAAAAAAATGAAAAGTCGAAAATGTCATGAAAGGTTACGATTTTCATTTTTTATTATTTCATTTCACTTATCACTGACAAGAATTTTAATTCCATGGCTTGCTACGAGATTTTTTTATAAACCCCCTGTATAAGAGAATGGGATTTGAATTCTAATATAGACCTTGATAGTAAACCTAATAATAATAATCATAATGATAATGGTCGATATAGAAGTGAAAAGAATGAAGTTTGATTTATTCTGGAAGTATACAATGTATATTTAGGATCATCAAATGGATTTTTTTAAAGCGACTAACTAGTTTATTATTATGCTAAATTTGCTTATTTTTTTTTGCTAAAGAATGTGAGATATTTTCGTTTCTCGTGTTGATTTTTAAGCAATTTTGGCTCCAATCCTATCCTACGTTTTCCAAAAACTTCGTTATGCATTTTTAGATGTTTCAGGTAATTTTTTACTGCTTTTGGCCTTACTCCTAACCTGAATGTTTCCAAAAACGTAAAATTTGCATTTTGCTTTTTAAATTACTTATATTTAAACGATTTTGACATTAATCATATATTTTTTGGATCCTTTTATCAAGTTTAGAGACGTAGATAGCGGGTACGAAAAAAAACAACTTTTTTCGTTTGCAACATTTCCAAGGTTTCTACTTTTATTGAGGCCTTCCTCAAGGTTCTTTCAATAAGCGAACTTTGTCATGCAAACTTTATGAAATTGCCAATGTTGCATCCTTTATTGAAGTCTTCCAGTCAAACTTTGCATGAAAAACTTCGCTTATTGGAAGATTCCTGAAGAAGTCTCCAGTAAAGGTCGAAACGTTGCCATACAGAAATTATTTTTTTTCGGCATTTTAAGTCATTTTTCACCGATTTCTGCCTTCCTTATAATCTGAGTTTTACCAAAAACTTAAAATTTGCATTTCAACACTCCTTAAATTATTTTTAAACGATTTTGGCCTTAATTTTAATCTGGGTTTTTCAAGAACTTCCAATTCGGTTTTAAGTTATTTTTAACCGATTTCGGATCTAGTCATAATCCGAATTATTCCAAAAACTTAAAATTTTTATTTTTATTCGCTTTGAGTTATTTTTTACCATTTTTTTTTTGCTGCTATCCTAACCTGACTTTCTTGGAAAACTCCAACTCTTCAATTTGAGGTAATATTAGTCAAATTTCACTTATTTTAGCCGAAAAATTATTTTTGCGATAAGGCAAAAAAATTAAAGATTTAAATTAATTTTGCCTTACTTATCCTAAAACTTTCTCCAAAGACATAAAAATGTTATTCTTAAGCAATGTGGATTATTTTCAACCGACTTTAAGCCTGATTCTAACGTAAATTTTCCAAGTGTACTAATTTTGCATTTTTAGATGTTTGAGTGATTTTTTTAACAATTTTAGTCCTAATCCTATTCTGGATTTCCCCCAAACCCTTATTATTGTTTTTTGTTTTAGAGGTTTTGAGTGATTTTTAAGCAATTTTGGCCCTAATCCTAGCCTATGTTTTTACAGAATCTCCAATTTACATTTTTAGACGTTTTAAGTCATTTCTAGCAGTTTTTGGCCCTACTCCTAAACTGAACGTTTCCAAAAACAAAAAATGTGTTTTCTAAGGCTTTTTAAATGACATTCGCGGGATTTAGACATTCATGCATAATGTTTCGCGTCCTTTTACCAAGTTAATAGAGATGGAGAGTGGGTGTAGAACATGAGCAACACTTTACGTTTGCAAAATTGCCAACGTTTCGACTGTTAATGAGGTTTTCCTCGACGTTTTTTTAATAAGCGAAATTTGTCATGCGAAATTTTTTTATCATGGATTTCTCTCAAAATCCTATTAAAATTTTGGTTTTAGAGGCTTTGACTGATTTTTAAGCAATTTTGGCCCTAATCCTTAACTACATTTTTCCAGAATTTCCAGTTTGCCTTTTTACAAGTATTAAATCATTTTTAACAGTTTTTGGCCCTACTCCTAAACTGAACTGTTCGAAAACAAAAAAAATGCATTTTAAGGCTATTTAAATAATTTTCACGTAATTTTAACATTCATACATAATGTTTTGCGTCCTTTTACTAAGTTAATAGAGATGGAGAGCGGGTGTAGAACATAAGCAACATTTTATGTTTGCGAAATTGCCAACCTTTCGACTTTTAATGAGGTTTTCCTCGAGGTTTTTTCAATAAGCGAATTTTGTCATGCGAAATTTTTTTTTTATGGATTTCCCCAAAAACCTTATTAAATTTTTGTTTTAGAGGCTTTAAGTGAGTTTTAAGCAATTTTGGCCTTAATCCTAACCTACGCTTTTCCAGAATTTCCATTTTGCATTTTTACACGATTTAAATCAGTTTTAACAGTTTTTGGCCCTACTCCTAAACTGAACGATTCGAAAACAAAAAAATTGCATTTTAAGGCTCTTTAAATCATTTTCACGTGATTTTGACATAGATATATAACATTTTGCGTCCTTTTACCAAGTTAGTAGAGATGGAGAGCGGGTGTAAAACATAAGCAACACTTTACGGTTGTGAAATTGCCAACGTTTCGACTTTTAATGAGGTTTTCCTCGACGTTTTTTCAATAAGCGAAATTTGCCATGCAAAATTTTTTTTAACATAGATTTCTCCCAAAATCCTATTAAAATTTTTGTTTTAGAGGCTTTGAGTGATTTTTAAGCAATTTTGCCCTAATCTTAACCTACGTTTTTCCAGAATTTCCAGTTTACATTTTTACACGTTTTAAATAATTTTTAACAGTTTTTGGCCCTACTCCTTGACTGAACGTTTCCAAAAAAAATGCATTTTAAGGTTCTTTAAATAATTTTCACCTGATTTTGACATTAATATATAATGTTTTGCGTCCTTTTACCAAGTTAATAGAGATGGAGAGCGGGTGTAGAACATAAGCAACACTTTACGTCTGTTAAATTGCCAACGTTTCGACTTTTAATGAGGTTTTCGTCGAGGTTTTTTCAATAAGCGAAATTTGTCATGCGAAATGTTTTTATCATGGATTTCTCCCAAAATCCTATTAAAATTTTTGTTTTAGAGGCTTTAAATGATTTTTAAGAAATTTTGGCCCTAATCCTAACCTATGTTTTTCCAGAATTTTCAGTTTGCATTTTTCCACGTTTTAAATCTTTTTTAACAGTTTTTGGCCCTACTCCTGAACTGAACGTTTCAAAAACAAAAAAATTGCAATTTAAAGCTCTTTAAATAATTTTCACGTGATTTTGACATTGATATATTATAATGTTTTGCGTCCTTTTACCAAGTTAATAGAGATGGAAAGCGGGAGTAGAACATAAGCAACACTTTACGTTTGTGAAATTGCCAACGTTTCGACTTTTAATGAGGTTTTCCTCAACGTTTTTTTCAATAAGAGAAATTTTTCATGCAAATTTTTTTTAACATGGATTTTTCCCAAAACCTTATTAAAATTTTTGTTCTAATCTTAACCTACGTTTTTCCAGAATTTACAGTTTGCATTTTTATAAGTTTTAAATCAATTTTAACAATTTTTGGCCCTACTCCTAAACTGAACGTTTCGACTTTTAATGAGGTTTTCCTCGAGGATTTTTCAATAAGCGAAATTTGTCATGCGAAATTTTTTTAACATGAATTTCTCCCAAAATTCTATTAAATTTTTTATTTTAGAGGCTTTGAATGATTTTTAAGAAATTTTGGCCCTAATCCTAACCTAAGTTTTTCCAGAATTTCCAGTTTGCATCTTTACACGTTTTAAATAATTTTTTACAGTTTTTGGCCCTACTCCTAAACTGAACGTTTCCCAAAACAAAAAAATTACCTTCTAGGTTTTAAATAATTTTCACGTGATTTTGACATTCATGCATAATGTTTTGCGTCTTTTTACCAAGTTAATAGAGATGGAGAGCGGGTGTAGAACATAAGCAACACTTTACGTTTGCGAAATTGCCAACGTTTCGACTTTTAATGAGGTTTTCCTCGAGATTTTTTCAATAAGCGAAATATGTCATGCAAAATTTTTTTAACATGGATTTCCCCCAAAACCTTATTAAAATTTTTGTTTTAGAGGCTTTGAGTGATTTTTAAGCAATTTTGGCCCTAATCTTAACCCAAGTTTTTCCGGTTTACATTTTTGCACATTTTAAACCATTTTTAACAGTTTCTGGCCCTACTCATAAACTGAACGTTTCCCAAAAAAAAATGCATTTTAAGGCTTTTTAAATAATTTTTACGTGATTTTGACATTGATATAGGTATAATGTTTTGCGTCCTTTTACCAAGTTAGTATAGATGGAGAGCGGGTGTAGAACATAAGCAACACAATTTAAGTTTGTGAAATTGCCAACGTTTCGACTTTTAATGAGGTTTTCCTCGAGGTTTTTTCAATAAGCGAAATTTGTCATGCGAAATTTTTTTAACATGGATTTCCCCTAAAACCTTATTAAATTTTTTGTTTTAGAGGCTTTAAGTGATTTTTAAGAAATTTTGGCCCTAACCTTAACCTACGTTCTTCCAGAATTTCCAGTTTGCATTTTTAATTCGTTTTAAATCATTTTTAAAAGTTTTCGGCCCTACTTCTAAACTGAACGCTTCGAAAACAAAAAAAAATGCTTTTCAAGGCTGTTTAAATTATTTTCACGTGATTTTGACATTGATATGTAATGTTTTGCGTCCTTTTACGAAGTTAATAGAGATGGAGAGCGGGTTTAGAACTTAAGCAACACTTTACGTTTGTGAAATTGCCAACGTTTCGACTTTTACTGAGGTTTTCCTCGAGGTTTATTCAATAAGCGAAATTTTTCATGCAAAATTTTTTTAATATGGATTTTCCCCAAAACCTTATTAAAATTTTTGTTTTAGAGGCTTTGAGTGATTTTTAAGAAATTTTGGTCCTAATTCTAACCTACCTTTTTCCAGAATTTCCAGTTCGCATTTTTAATTCATTCTAAATCATTTTTAATAATTTTTAGCCCTACTCCTAAACTGAACGTTTCAAAAACAAAAAAATTGCATTTTTAGACTCTTCAAATAATTTTCACGTGATTTTGACATTAATATATAATGTTTTGAGTCCTTTTACCGAGTTAATAGAGATGGAGAGTGGGTGTAGAGCAAAAAGAACCCTTTACGTTTGTGAAATTGCCATCGTTTCGTCTTTTAATGAAGTTTTCCTCGGGGTTTTTTTAATAAGCGAAATTTATCATGCAAAATTTTTTTACAAATTTTAGCCCTAGTCCTAACCTGGATTTTCCCCAAAACCTTATCAAAATTTTTGTTTTAGAAGCTTTAAGTGATGTTTAATCAATTTTGGTCCTAACCCAAACCTACGTTTTTCCAGAATTCCCAATTTGCGTGTTTAGACTTTTTAATTCAGTTTTAACAGTTTTTGGCCCTACTCTAAACTGAAACGTTTTCAAAAACAAAAACTTTGCATTTTAAGGCTCGTTAAATAATTTTTACGTGATTTTGACGTTAATACATAATGTGCTGCGTCCTTTTATCAAGTTAATAAAGATGGAGAGCGGGTGTAGAACGTAAACAACACTTTAGGTTTGTGAAATTGGCAATGTTTCGACTTTTATTGAGGTTTTCCTCGAGGCTCTTTCAATAAGCGAAGTTTGTCATACGAAGTTTGTGATATTGCCAACGTTTCGACCTTTGTTGAGATCTTCCAGTCAAACTTCACATGATAAATTTCGCTTATTGAAAAAGCCCTGAGGAAGACTTTAATAAAGGCCGAAAAGTAGCATTTTTTCAAACATAAAGTGTCGGTTATGTTCTGCACAAGCTATCCACCACTTTCCAAATTGGCCTTAATTCTATGGGCATTCCAAAATCCAATTTGTCCTTAATTCTAACCCAGTGTTGCTCCAAGAACTCCAATTTCGTATTTTATAGGTTTTAAGTCATTTCCAACCAATTTTGTCCATAATCATAATCTGATATTTTCCAAAAACTGAAAATTTGTATATTATAGCGCATCGAATGATTTTTGCCGTAATCCTAGCCTAACTTTTATGAGAAACACCACATTTTTATTTTGTACCATGTTAGTCAAATTTCACTTATTTCGGTTTAAATATTATTTTTTCCACAGGCACAAAATTAGAAGATCAACAATATTGTTTTACATTGTTCTAGAATTGATTTTTTTGTTTGTTCAAAAATGATTTAGCCTAAATTTGCATTTTTAGACAATGTTGGTCATTATCAAACGATTTTCGCCATGATTCTATTTTTAATTTCTCCAAAGACCCAAATTTGAATTTTTAGACGCTCTGTGTAAATTTTAACTGACTTTGGTCGTAATCTTAACCCACGGTTTTACAGAAACTACAACTTACATTTTTAGATATTTTAAGTTATTTTTAACTGATTTTTGCCTTGGTCATAATCTGAATTTATCCAAAAATTTAAAATTTGCATTTTCAAAATTCTTCAAATAATTTTTAAACGATTTTGGTCTTAATTCTAATTTGGGTTCTTTAAGAACGTCCAATTTTATTAGATTTAAGTCATTCACAACCGATCTGGCTATAATCATGATCTGATTTTTTCCAAAAACTCAAAATTTTGCGATAATTTTCACTACTTTTTTTGCTTTAATCTGAAACTGACTTTCCTATTAAACTCCAAACTTTCATTTTGTGGCTTTATTAATCAAATTTCACTTATTTTGGTCCAAAAATTGTTTTTAAGCTGAAGCAAAAAATTAATTATTTGATTCAATAGTTTTGCCTTACTTCCTAAACTAAAATTTATTTTCTCCAAAAACATGAGAATTTTAATTTTTAAGCGTTGTGGATCATTTTTAACCGATTTTAACCCTGAATCTAATCTAAATTTTTCTAAATGTTCCAATTTTGAATTTTTAGACGCTATGTGTGATTTTTTAACAATTTTAGCCCTAACCTGAACTACCTGGATTTCCCCCAAAACCTTATTAATTTTTTTTTGTTTTACAGGCATTGAGTGAACTTTAAGCAATCAAAATTTCCATTGTGCATTTTTAGACGTTTTATATATTTATTAACTGCTCTTGGCCTTACTGCTAACCTGAACGTTTCCATAGACTTAAAATTTGCCTTGTGAAACTCTTCAAATTACTTTCAAATAATCATGGCCTTAGTTCTAACCCGTGTTTCTCCAAAAACCGCAAATTCATATTTTACAGGTTTTAAGTAATTTCTAACTGATTTTGGCCATAATTATAATTTGATTTTTTCCAAAAACTCAAAATTTGTATTGTTATGTGCTTTCAGTTCTCTTTCTGCCTAGCCTGACTTTCTTGAAAAAACGTAAAATTTTTATTGTGAGGCATTGTTAGTCAAATTTCATTTATTTTGGTTTAAATACTATTTTTACCAAAGGCAACAAATTAGAAGATTTTAGTCTTTACTTTGTTCTAAAATTGATTTTATCCAAAAATATCAAAATTTGCATTTTCAGACAATGTGGTTTATTTTTAACAAATTTTAACCTTGAATATAATCTAAATTTCTTCAAATTTGCATTTTTAGAAGCTTTGCGTAATTTTTTAGTGACTTTGGACGTAATCTTAACCTATAGTTTTTCAGAAATTCCAATTTGCAATTTTAGACATTTTAAGTTATTTTTAACAGATTTTTGGGCTTGGTCATAATCTGAATTTTTCCAAAAACTTAAAATTTGCATTTTTGTACTCTCTGAACCATTTTTAAACGGTTTTGGCCTTAATTCTGTGCTTCTCCAAAAACTCCCAATTCGCATTTCGTAGATTGTAAGCATCGAGCTATCTGGAGACCCCCTCCTGTTTTACAGTTTTTTGACCCCCTTTTAGCAGTGGAAACCAATTGATGACGACTTCCGGCGGAAGTGACGTCTCGGTGACATCGTGGCGTTTTAGGTGAAATGATTGCGAATCAGTTGTCATTGTCATTATTTTTATTATGCTTGAAATCAAAAATTGATTTCCGGTTCTTGGCCCTAACATATATGTAAGAATGACGCAGCACATCTGGCCTGTGTCTGGTGCATAGGTATAGGCCTATCTGTCACAGAAGAATAATCTTCCATCCTGCAGTGAAAAAATTCACCGAAAGGTTGTGTGAGATCATCACAGCGTTACCGCCCAAGACGCGTTTCACACCCACTAGAGCCCGTCAGTTGGGTTCATTCTGAAAATATCACAACTCAAAACATCGAAAATCTAAAGTCAAATATGCACCCTAAGCCCTACATATGCTATTTCAAAAACTCAAAATTTAGATTTTTACGCCCTTTGAGTAATTTTTTACCTTTTCTTGCCGTAATCATAATCTGACTTTTTTTTTAAATCACAAAATTTTTATTTTAGTAGCCCCCAGTATAATAACACAATAAAATTTTCTTAATTTACATAAAGTAAATTTGACATAACTCGCACTCTAATTTGCAGTTAAACATAAATCTCCAAACAATTATTTGTAAACTGCACTTGAAACTGCTTTCGGTTCGTATAAATTATGCATCTTCCTCGTCCCGTTCGTACGTCCGTCAGTCTCGTCATGAATATACATCAGTCCCCATTTTCCCGAGCGAGAAGTCGTAAAAACGCCGATAATGCTTTAAAAATTGGAGTTTTGAAGACGATCCCCCCATTTAATTGTGTATATATTAAGTAGGGAACGAGCGGAAAAAGTTTAGCGGTAATGGCTTTCTCGGTTTCACGAGTTTGACTTTAAAACGCAGAAGATATTGGGTTTCACAATAAGTGGATATCTTTTCAAGAAAGAAAACTATTCCAAACTCCCGATACTGATTGAATAGCATATTTAGTTTATTGCGGCATCCGTTTCAAATCGCAAACGAAATAAAATTTAATCTCCTCCAAATGTTGACTTTGGAAAATATGCTTCGGAGTTGCGTCCACTGCAAATAAAAGTTTTGCTGCGACTACTTTTCAAAGTCCCTCAGAACATGTCCTGCGAACTGTAAATGTAAGCGGCCGCTTGCGTCGGTAAATAACGCGGCAAACCCGATTTTATCATCAATATTGACTCTAACTTTAGAATTACTTTCATTTCGAGTTTTTCAAGTTTATTTCCTGAAAAAAAGCAGCCCGCATATTCTGGAACTACCTTGCTCACGGGGAATGAGGGAATAGGTTTTAAATTAAAACTTTCTCTTGAGTTCGGTATAAATGGTGGCAGAATTGAAATAGAGCAGGATTTCTCTTAACTTTTGGTTTGTATTGTGCTTATGCAGTCGGAGCAGCTCATAATGCACTAACAGGATAATATAAAAATGCTTCAAGGGACAAGGAGAAGTGAACCTAACTCCATAATCACCCTCTTGAGTGGGGACCCTTCTAAACCGGCATTAGAGCATATTTACATTTGAACAAAGGGAAATATTCAGACGCTCCGGAATTACCTGGGAGCGTCTTTTAGATTTGCAGAGCGGCAGCGGTTTCTTTTAATTAAAGCCCTCAACTGGTTTGCATAAATCATTAGAAACGTTAGTTTGGTGTTGTATCACGAGGAAGGCTCATGAATTTTTATGAATTTTTCCTATTGACGCCGTCACGCCCTGCTAATGAAATATTCTTAATTGCCTTAAGCTCTTGATTAAAAGGTTTTAATATAGGCGGTTTATTTAAAATTCTTCAGCTTTTGCCTGTAATTATATTCTAGGGCCTCTCTCGGGGGTTTCCCGAAATTTGAAACACCGACTACCAACGAATAGCATTAATATTTCAGCTAACAAGCGGGCATAAATCGCCGGAGACGTCAGAATTCTTATTCGACGGAAATGTTTCACGTAATGCACCCGTGGAGAGTTAGTGGAGTTCTTTATCAAGAAACTTGCTGAGACGGCTGGAAAGTCTCGAAATTAGTGAGTTGAGTCGGTCTGTGCTTGGGCAAAAATCTTATGTTATGTCATATTCCTTATAAGATAGTGAAAAGTAGTTAGAAGGAACGAAAGGAATAATAGAGGTAAACTATTCCTCAGGGGGTACCAGTGGAATTTAAAAAAAAGTGATGTTCGAAGCGATGCCAATTAAAGCTGATGAATTCTATTTAAAATGTAAAAGATTACAATTTTTTAACAACGTTGTCATTGATACAACTTGTGGAAATTTTAGTTTAATGGGATCATAGAATAAAGCAAGTATTTTCCGAGCTTTGAAATCGTAGCCAATGGAACTTCTTCCTGACGTTTCGTCCACAATTGCTGCACAATGCTCTGTCCATAAAACAGGATGGTCAGCAGTCACTGGTATGACGAATAAAGACGGTGTCAGTCTGACAGCGGACATACTCCGTGCTGACTACTTCTTCTTAAAACAAAACGAATTGATTTAATTTGCAAGACGAGTAGATTTACAAGTTGCCTCAAAAAGCAAGACAACAACAGTGTTCAAAACAGTGTTCCTCAAATTGTTCTTCCATGTATTGGGACCTAGGAAACTATAGGAGCTACGAAGTCGGCTAAATGGGGAACGTTCTAGACAATTATGTTAGTAATGTAATGACAAACACGGGGTGGCTGTAACCAATCGGGTTTTTGAGAAATTTTGGTAAAATCAAAATGGTGCATTTTTAAAAACCTGTTACAAGTCCTTTATTTTAAAATATAATCAAAATTTGTGAAAGATAAAGAAAAGGTAAAATTTCGATACAACTTTCCGGTCTTCGGGAACTATCATCAACTTCCGTTTTTCTTGTGACGGCCATATTGATTTTTTACACTTGTTTACAAGGGACAAGAAATGGATTTCTATAATGTATATCAACCCTAGTAAGATTTTATAGTATCTTGAAAAATCAAGAAAAATGTAGTTTTTACTAGTAGGCTATAAATTGAACCTGACAGTACTATGTGGTTTTTATCGCAGATGTTTAAAAACAGTATCACAATGGCTGCAGAGGTGACAGAGCAATATTTACTGGATGCAGAGTTCTTAAAAATTGAATTGAAACAGCTGGAAATTACTTAAAGTTAGGGAAATTTTGACATACGGGAATTTTGTTTCCAAGAAAACAGAAATGCTCAAATTTCTGAAACTGACTACGAAGGAAAATATGCGGAACGAGGGACGACTTCAGGAAGGTTTAAAACAATTCAAGTCTTGAAGTCTATAAGTTTATTAAATTAAAAAAGAAAAATTTCTTTCTTAAAGGCCAAGCACCTAAATGAGGAATACACGATAATGGTTCAATTGAAAAACAGAATGTTGCAATCGGACATAGAATTTCCGTTAGAGCCACCGAACGATAAGTTGCGATTCGAAAATTATGCTTGCAAAGCATTTTAAAATAATTCAAAAGATATTCGAAGGAAGCTACCAAAATCGATCTTCTCAGAGTGGTTTAAATATTATCGCGACCAATTTGAAGTCTTTAGATACCGTCAAAGTAATTTGGTTAGATGGAAACGGGACTAACGTTGACGTATCCACATAAGTTACCTCGTATTAGTATACCTGGCTAATTCAAAAAATTTCGTTTTTCAATTGAGAGTAATATTTTGTTATTATGTATTCCGCATTTAGGTACTTGGCCTTGAAGAAAAAAAAAATCTTTTTTATTTTAATAAATTTATAGATTTCAAGACTTGAATTGTTTAAACTATGCCGAAGTCGTTCCTCGTTCCGGATATTTTCCTTCATAGTCAGTTTTCGAAATTTGAGTATTTCTGTTGGCTCGGAAATGAAATTCCCGCATATCAACATTTCCCTTACTTTGAGTAATTTCCAGCTGTTTCAATTTAATTTTTAAGAACTCTCCATTTAACAAATATTGCTCTGTGACCTCTACAGCCATTATGATATTGTTTTTAACATCCTTACATACTTAGCCCTACAATAGAGCGTTCAATGGTCGAATCAGTCAATATGTGAATGCTATTTGATAATTGCATCCTATTGGATAATTTGCGTCCCAGTTGCGGATGAGACGTCAGGAGGAAATTCGATTGGACCAGGGCACATTTGGTGGCCTACACTTATTAGCATCAGTTTAAAGCTGACAAAATGACGTTTTTAAATAACTTACATTTTTTCTTATCCTTCCATTATAAAAGTAGTTTTTTCTAGAACCATGTAAACATAGACAACTTTCGTCATATCTTAATTGCTCTAGCTGAAAACGTAATTTTCGCTTCTACACCATTTTCACATGTAGTTTAGAAAGTATCATTTGTATTTTAGAACAGTCACTTGGATTTCAGGATATATCACTTGTATTTCAGAATAATGATTTTGATTTTAGAAATCGTCAGTTGTGTTTCAGAATAGTCACTTGTATTTCAGAAAACTACACTTGAATTTCAGAACAATCATTTAGATTTTAGAATATATCACTTGTATTTCAGAAGGCGTCACTTGTAGTTTAGAAGATACCACTTGAATTTCACAAAATTCTTTTGGAAACAAAGTTTGTTATTTGCATTTATGTGGAGTTCTTAAAAAAGGTAAGTACAGTGCATAAATGAAGGACTGAAAAACCACTTCAACACAATATATTTTCTAAAAAATTGGACTTTATTTGCACAACTTAGCATTTCTCTTAATGCTGCCGTCTTAGTAATGGAAGATATACCAGTTGGACTAAATTTTATATTTGCCAAGAGTAAATTGTTGTCATTGTTAAATTTTATGTGTATATCAAGTATAACTTATACAATATAAAAAAAGGAAAATCTGTTGTAGCTGCATCGCATGCTTTTTCAATCCAATTCTGAAGGTAGTATGTAATTTATTCATGTACTGAAATTTAAATGACAAATTCTTAAATACATCTGAACTTTTCTGAAATACGAATGACTAATCTAAATTCCAACTGATGGTTTCTAAAATACATGTGACGCTTGTAAATTTCAAATGATACTTTCTAAAATTCAACTGACTATTCTGAAATGCAAGTGATGATTTCTGGAATACAAGTAATATATCTGAAATCTAAGTGACGTTTTCTAAAATACAAATGATATTTTCTAAGCTACATGTGAAAATGGTGTAGTGAGAGAAAATCCCATAGCGTTAACTTTCGTTTCTAGTGACGAAAGTAAGTTGTTCTAATTTCGCCTGTGTATCGTCAACCAAATGCGATTCAACTGGTCTAATCTTGTAAAACACCATGAAAAATGGTGATATCATATAAAAACATGTGTATTTTGCCTGCCGGGGCCTTAGAAAAGCAATTCAAAGTGTTGAAATTTGACCAAAGGCGTCAAAATGACACCTCGCTTGTCAGCGAGTTCTCATTGACAATTGTGGAAAATGTTATTGTCAACCCCAACACAACCTCCTTGAAGCCAATAGATGATCTGGAAATATTTAGGATTATAATGGCCCTACCCAATTATTTCCTAACAAGTGCGGAAAGGAATACTTTGCCGCACGCGACAGCAGTTGGCCGAACGACGTGTAGCGGAGTTCGGCCATGAAGTCAAGTGCGGAAAAGATACTTTCCGCAAGTGTTAGGAACAATATTTTTTCTACGAGTAAGGACGATTTTTACGACTATCAGTAAAACTCCAGTTTGAAGTTAAAACACCATGGCGTCAGTCATGGCGTTGTTTATCTGACAGGTAAACAATGGCAATATACGTCATATCTGGTATTTTAACTTCAAACTGAAATTTTACTGATAGTTGTAAAAGTCGTCCTAAAACTCTGTCAATGTATTGGTGTTTATTGCCTCAGCTGCGCGATGAATGATGTTTGCTTACTTTTATTGCACATAGCAATAATTAAAGAAATCAATCTTTTCAATTAAAAAAGGTTGAGATCGATATCCTATCTTTTTTGCAAAACTAAAATTCAAGATGCAGTATCGGTCTAAGTTAGATCGTATACCAGGCACCTAATGCCACCATTCTTGACAGCTATAAATCATGGTAGTTTTACTGGTTCTTATTACGTTCTTTCATACCAACCATAGTTACCAAGGTTATTTAAAGCAAAATAGCAGCCATTTGAGGTTTTTTACTTTTCCGCACTAGTGCGGACAACTTTCCGCGCTCAAAAGCGTGCGGAAAAGTAAACTATCGCGCACGCGAGTAGAAAAAATACTTAGCGGGCTTAGATGAGTACCCAACAGTAATAATCAAACGGGTTGCTAAGTGCATTTCAACGCCACTGGCCTATATCATAAATGACTGCTTTAGAGCTGGGGTGCTACCTATTTCCAAATATATTGAATAGAGCTAAGGTTACTCCCGTACATAAAAAGGGAAAGAGAGCCGAGATCAATAACTATAGATCCATCTCCCTTCTCCCTTTTGTGTCGAAGATCTGTGAGAGGGCTATGCACAATAGGCTTATGGACTTCCTACAACACCACGAAGTAATAGTCAGCCACCAATATGGGTTCATGCCCAATAGGTCTACACAATTGGTAATATTTGACTTTATTACATATATAATTGAAAATGTTGACAGGGAGAAAAAAGTTGCTGGATCGTTCTTTGATCTCTCAAAGGCCTTTGACACATTAGATCATGAATTACTCAGGGGAAAATTCGCCTCAATCATAAAGTCTTATCTAACAGACAACAGGTCGTATCTGTACACTCACAGGAAGTTCAAGTTCTTTCTCGGTCGGTAGTGATCCGACAGGGCGTACCGCAGGGCTCTATTCTGGGTCCCGTGTTGTTCCTTGTGATTGCAAAGATCGATAATAAAATTCATAGATGTTTTTTTTATAGGGAGGCCTTTTGCTCCATTCGAAATGCTCCAAAAATTTGATAAAACCAGACTTCTAGTAGTTTAGTATTCCTAAAAAACTCGTCAAAATTTTAAGTTTTGCCAACTATACTAAAGTGAAACACAAAAATTTTCAAAAATTTTACTCTGGATTAATTTCTTAAAACTGCAATTCTTTCTCCATTTAACCCATTTCGTAATTCTACTAGTTTCTGAGATCTCTTCACTATACATCGAAAAAAACTCACCTTGTATATAAAAGACACCAAAGAAAAGAATAAGTTTTGAAACAACGAGGGCGAGAGATCATTGGTTTCCTACAAAAAATAGAAGAGTTGTAAGAAAATTAATTCCCTGAGGATGCGCTAATCTGCAAAACGTTGGCAATTTTGAATAGTTGACTTCCGCTTTTTATTGATCTTATTAAAATTAGGGGCATTAAATTTGCTACTAAGCTTTAATTGTGAATTAAATTAGGGTTCAAAACCCAAAATTTTTAAATGTGACCTAACCCTAATCCACCCCTTCTGAAGCTGCCAGTCACTTCAAGTTTGCATTAACTAAATATCAATTAGGTAATTACTCCTTTCAAAATTTGGTTGTTCTTTATTAGAGCATTTTTAAAATACAAAGTTTTTTTAATTTTTTAAGACAATTTCTGAGGTATCACAGCAATGGTAGGCTTGAGAAAAAAGTTCATGTGAAAAAGTTGTTACGTTGTCTCCTATAAGTACCTGTGGTGAATCACCCTGTATAATTACATGTAAATTTGATACGTATCTTGTAAGTTGGTTTTTAATTAGATCAAATTTATCAGAATATTTTTATTATTAAGACAATTGTTTATTACAAGTTTATTAATGAAAGTTGAAAGAAATTTGTTTTCTGCGAAATATGTAAGTGATCGAATATTTTAGCTTTTTCTCGCGAAACTCTAGTTTAAAATATGCAAAAAGGCAATATTTTCTAATTGGAAATTAAAAACTTAGCTGCTTTCAATATTTCCAAAAATATTGCAGCTGTTGAGAAGGAATGAATTAATTTATCAATTAATAAATAATAATCATTATTATCTTGCTTTTTTATACCTGCGATAACCTTGCTTGTCACTTTTGATTTGTGTGTCAAAGTTAATAAATGGGTTCGAGTCTTTTTCGGTCAACTCCTGGAGGATGCTGACGACGGAGGTTGAGGTTTGTCGCCTCTAGAAAGTAGTTAAGCAATTACTCCGTCCAAAAGAGAGTAGTACGTACTTTTTTCTACGACCATATAAAAATAACCAACTTTCGTCATACCTTGCCCTAGCCGAAAACGTAACTTTCGTCTCTAGTGAGAGAAGATCCCCTAACGTTAACTTTCGTCTCTAGTGACGAAAGTAAGTTGTTCTAATTTCGCCTGCATATCGCCAATTAAACGCGACTTAACTGGTCTAATCTTATAAAACACCATGGAAAATGATGATATCATACAAAAACATGTATATTTTGCTGTCCGGGGCTCAAAAAAGTTAATCAAAATGTTGAAATTTGACCAAACTGAACTCATTGACAGTCGAGGTATCATGTTGACAATAACGCGCCTTAATTTTTGAAAGAAATACTCTATAGAGATTGTTCTTAAAGTTAATGAAGACTTAATGTTAGGATGGTCGAAGAAAAAGTGTAGTGTTTTACTCGTCAAAAAAGCATTTACTATCGCTCGAGAACATTATCAAACTCGGCTTCGCCTCGGTTGGTAAACTGTTCTCATGCGAGTGAAAATGCTATTTTGCGTCACTCGTTAAACAATATACTATTGGTAACTTTAGTAACTTTGACCCACATTTCAAAAAGAAACTTTAATTTATCTTTTATGTTATACATATTTTTTTTTTATTCTAGAGCACTTTCTTGTATTTCATCTTTGCTTTTATGTATGTTCTCTATAATATTTAAGCTTTGAAACAAATGGTATGATTCAATGTCGGTAGGGGTATTAGCCCTCGAAGTAGATGTTTCTATTTGTTTCCTTCTTTATGTATATCTACAAGGTTTTGGAAATGCCGAAAGCAGACAAGTTTTCAAATTTCCAAATTGTAATTATACATGTGCATTTTCGCATATCTTAAACTCTGGTTCTATATTCTTTGCAAAAAGCTTAATATTTTTTGGCTTTTTAGCATTAATTTTTTTTATTACTTTATTAATTCATTTTAATATTTTTTTGCTTTATAAAGTGAGCTTTGAAACAAACAGTTTAATTCAATGCCGGTAGGGGTAATAGCCCTCGAAGTAGTTGTTTCTGTTAGTTTCCTTCTTAACAGCGGCAATGTTTTTGGAATTATTGAAAGCAGATAAGTTTTCAATTTCCAATTAGTAAATATTACCTTTTTACATATTTTAAACTAGAGTTTTCTGCGAAAAAGCTAAAAATTTTGACCACTAAGTTTACTAATGTCTCCCAATTGGTGAAGTTCTCTCACTTTTGTGATGTTGCCTACTAATAGATGAATAAAAATAAAAAAATATTTAAAGATGTAAGTTGCGTAGGGGGCCGAGTATATAACTAAATATAAAAATATAAAAAAAAAATAATGAATTATTTTGTAATAAAAATTTGGCTGGAAATACGCAAAATGGTATATTATACAACAAGCATTTAACGAGAGTCGTTATTCTTGAGGATACCCCACGAGCGAAGCGAGTGGCACAAGTTGCCCGAGAGAATAACGCTCATTTAATGCGAGTTGAATACTATACTTTATCATTGACCCAGGTTCCTGGTTTTCTCAAATATGATAGGTTATAGGTGCCACAAAAATAATTCACAATTTTGAAACCACGACCGGTTTCGCTAATCGGCGGCGCGACGTTTGATACGTCAGATACACGACGGTCTAATCGCTCGTGCATGTTCATTTCAATGCTACGAGGGTGGACCGTAAATGACTTCATTTTATGGCCCTATGGGTAATTTTTAGTGAAAAGTACATTTTTTAGTGAAAACGAGATACTCTAAACTACATTTTTCTTAATACATCATAATAGAAAGATAATTATTTGAACAAACCAGTGGTAACTACCGATTTCATGGTTAAGGCAGTTTACTTCTTGAGTTGCCAGTTGCCTACGACATGTTTCGTTTCCGTGACTGACATGGATAATTCAGATGTGAATAATGTTCATTATTCACAAATGAATAAAGATTTAGCATTAATTTTGAGAATGTACAAGAATAATGTGATTATTGTAGTATGGTCGTGGATAAATGATTTTTTTAAGGAACTAAAGCTCGTAGAATTTTGAGACTAACTTTCGTTATGCCGAAAAGTGACTTTATCGCACTCAATAAGGAACAGTATGCAGGGAAATTTTTTTTCGATAATTAGTGAAGAGGTTACAAAAACTAGCAGTTTCAGGAGATCAATTCAAACTATTTCCACATTTTTAAAAAGTTTCATACTAGATAATTGACAAAAAGAAACTTTTGAAAATATCTTTATATCAATCTAAGTCATTATTTTTCTACCAAATGATGAAAATACAAAAATTGCAAAGAATTTCACTGTCTATAAATTGGGCTTGTCAGATTGTTCTGCTATGTTATTTTTTTAATGACAATATAAATGATTTTTTTTAAATGCGAGTAGGTATATCAAATAAATAAATTATTGACAAAAATCTTTTTGATTGCTCTAAATTGATTTTATCTGCCGGTTACATCGTAATTAACCAATGACAGCTGCCAGAAAATTATCTTATTTTGAGGAAAAATATCTACAACTTTGGTATTTACACCATTTCCTAACTAACAATATATGGGTTAATTTATTTTTTCTACAAACGTCAAATAATGACGCATTTTACGCTTTCATTAGACAAACGAAAACCTAACCATTTTTGAGGATCAGAATGTGAGTTTACTTTTCCGCGCGTTGCCAATGCCACCTAGACAATATAAGGCCTGGAAGCGACCGAGAGGGAGAGCGGTGACGTCATCATATGTGGTACGAAAATTTGCCGACCGTTTCAACGCTCAAAACCTGAAGGTTTTGGAAAGCTTTTTGGGTAAATACTTTGGTAATTGGGGTTTAGATGTTAGATGGACAAAAATAAAACCATTAGTAATATATCTAAACAATACAAACGTAAATAAATAAACAATTTAACTATACCAGGGTACACTTAAATTAATATAATACTTAATACTGTATATTATTATACAGTGTAGTGGTTTACTAACAATAATTTTTAATACTTCTGAAGAATAAGTATACCATTTTCTCTTTTTGGCTGAATTTGTTATATACAGAAGATTCTGAAATTAGCATACAATAATGTAACAGCCTTGGTATTTTAGAATAAAAAAGATAAAAAGTTTATATATAAAGACAGGTTTTCAAACTTTTCATTACAAAGATAGAGGGTATAAATAACTTTTTAAATGAAATTGTTTTTTTCCAAATAGATAGCTCCTTCATTTTCGAAGATGACTTCAAAATTGAAATGTGATAACTCGGATCATTATGCTCTACATAGATACTTACCATCTGATTTTCAAAGGTGCCTGCTTTGGTAATAGGGATTTAGATGAAAAAAATAAAATCATTTGATCATTTTAAAACATTATATTAAATTAAAAAAAAACAAATTAAATATACATGTGTACCTCAGAAAACACTATTTGGTTCATTGCACAGACTACCTACACACTTTGTCTTATACTAGAGGAATTTCTTCTTTTGCAAACAGGAATTGGTTGATTTGATTCTCGATTTGATTACAACTAGGCCTAGGAAACAAATATAAAAATCTTTGATGGATTTGGATAACATATTTGTAACAAACTATAGCACAAACCCTACACAACAAAATGTTTAAAAAAAAGTCCTACCTGGAATTAATCTCGGGACATCTAATAGTAACAGTAGAGCTTTTAAGGACTGGCCCGTTCTTTCACATGTAAGTATGTTACTTTCCTCTGAATTTCATGTGAATGAAAATGTAACTCGCATACCTAAAATAAAAAACCCCATAAATTCTGCTGATTTTTTGAATATGAGAGGTTTTTTCGGAATATGTTCCTATGCTTATGTAGTGTTGTATGAGGTTAGGTTAGGTAGACTTACCCTGCTATGTTTATTTGGTATAAAATTATCCCTTCTAATACCGTGATTCCACTTTTCTTTTAAAATAACATCTTCTGGAAATCTAAACACTGAATTTCGCGGACCAGTCTTGTAATTACTTTTGCATCTCTACACAGCAACCGTGAGGCATGGCAATGGTTTGCTAACTTTTGAAACTTTAATTCCGAGCTAATTCAGTTAATACTAAAATACACGTTGCTAGAAAAGACACAGAACTGTTAATTATACAAATCTAGGCAAAAAACAACTTGAATATGCACGAAAAATGCAAAACTAGGAGCAAAATACTACTAAATGCCATATGAAACAGCTGACCTGTCGTACCACGCTGGCGGCCATTAAAATATCGCTTCCAGGCCTTATGTCTAGGTGGCATTGGCGTTGCCCAGGACAGCAAGCAAAAAAGTTTTATCGCTTGCTGTCAACAGCAACTACCACCACTCAACCAATTGTTTAAAACGTCATTGTCACTTTGATTTAAATTTTCAGATTGTGACTTCAGTTATGCTCAGTTGTGATTCACATCATTTGAAATTGATCGTTTGCAGAAAAAACGTTGTATGCATTACGAGCAAAAAGTAACTTTTTTGCTCTCGAGTGATTGCCGCTCTCCGCTTCGCGTCGAGCGGCAAACTTCACTCTCCGAGCAAAAAAGTTGCACTTTTCGCTCTTAATACATAAATAACTATTTAAAAACACCAAAACTGACATTTGTCAAATTTTAATTAATACGAACTTATTTGGGTTTAACACATGTCAATATAAGGAATGCATGGTGTAGTGGTTGACACACCTACTTTGTGAAATTAAGGTCGTGGGTTCGAATATCGGTGAGGACCGACTTTTTTTAATTCCTCGGCGTGGATGGTAAATTCCTAGGACCGCATGTGTGTTAATGTTGTTGCCTTCTGTAGGTTCAATTAAATGTGAACGTTGATTAACCTTTACACGCAAGCACGTGTGGTAGGTAGCTAATTAATTGTGCTAAATGTCTTCTGAACCCTAAAGGCCGATTCTCACTTTCGTGCAAGGCACGCGCTCGGTAACGGAAAGTCACAGGCACGAGCAAGATTTTTCAAAGCCATTCACACTGCAACGGTCTTGCCGCGGGTTAAACAAATTTTTTGTTTTGGGCAGGCTGTTAAGTATTTAACTATGTTCGCGACCTCCACCTTAATAAAAATTACTTTGGTATTAGATGAAAAAGAGGAACAAAATGTAAACAGATTGCAGAAGAAGAGAAAAAGACGCTTTTGGGTGCATAAAATGCTAAAAAAACGCAATGACGAGGGAGAGTTTGTAACGTTGCATCCAGAACTTCTAGATGACCAAACATTTTTTTTTAATATTACCGAATGTCATTTGTCGAGTTCAACAATTTATTGGGGCAAATTGAAGAACTTATTGTAAAACCAAATACTAATTTCCGAGAATCCATTTCACCGATTCAAAAACCCGCCTTCTGCTTAAGGTAAGTATTGAGCCTACAACCAATTTTCAAAAAATTTATTGGGTTAAACATTTTAGAGTTTAAGGTAATAACCATACAATGGGCACCTTCAAGAGTTAAAACCGTTCGAAGCTGCCACTTTATTGCTATGACGACATGATTTGCCTTTTGAAAGGCGCCTAATCTTAAATAATAATAATAATAATAATAATAATAATAATAATAATAATAATAATAATAATTCATTTACAAAATTATGAAAAATTCAAAATTCTTAAATTTTTTCATAATTTTACTGTTGTCAAAACTGAGTTTAGTAAACAAAATAAAAGACATTCTCAAATAACACACAACTCTGATAAATACAACATTATAAAAAATAGAAGCAGTATGTTCTGTATTCTAGCATAATATAACCTACTCAGTGTCTGAGACAGAAAAATTTACGTAATATGATGAAGTTGCTGATGACCTTGAGAATGGACGAGGTGGCATCGGCATTGCTGGAGCTGAGAGGTATGTAAAAGTTGAAGAAAGCGATAGATGATTTTGGTTTTGGTATTCTCGAAACTGCCCTTCAGCTTGTGCATTATGTTGAATATTGTTGTGGGAATATTTTGAATATGTTGAGGAAGCTGCTCGCAGACATATTTACCTTCAATTTCAGATATAACCATAAATATTCTATGTTTTGCTACATGTTTGCCCGCGGGTGAAAATTTTCTTACGATGGCTTTAATGCTATCAAAGAAATGGTCCAGTTCATCTTTTTGTTCATCTTTTTTTTTCTCCTCGTTTAGCAAATAGTTTATTAGAGTCCCACTAGCAGTCTGTTGGGTGACATTTTCTATTGTTTTTTTTATTGGTTTTCTTTTTTTGGGTGGGCTGTTAACAGTAGGAGTTTCACACAAATTGGCAGGATTCTCAGAGTGTGAACTATCGACATCTTGGCTTTAAGATTCATCTTCGTCATCCGTTACAGCGCCTGAAGTTTCATTTGCAACAGAAGTCAATCGTTGTTTATCTTTCATGTGCGGCCCGAGAAATTCTAATTCGTCCTCGTATTTCCACTTTGACCTCATGTCTGCTGCTTGTCCTGTGCTGGTCTTCGAATGGATTCCCAGCGATGTTTGCAGTGTTGTGCATCTAAAA
Organism: Taphrorychus bicolor; assembly: GCA_951812265.1. NCBI lineage: Eukaryota > Metazoa > Arthropoda > Insecta > Coleoptera > Curculionidae > Taphrorychus > Taphrorychus bicolor. The sequence goes on from OX638298.1 coordinate 14,238,382, forward strand.
GTAGTTTTAGTTAATATCTACTGTTCGGAAATAAAAAAAAAAAATGTAAAAAATTACTAGGTAAACGCAAAAATTGGTAACAAGGGAAAAATAGTTATTTATACACCAAAAGACTAAGATAGGTCATTTTATCGCTCAGCAAAGTTTACAAATCGCTAAAGGATAAAAAGACCCGTTGGTCTCGAGGTGTATACACTATTTTTTGCACTTTTTTGTATGATTTTCTAAACGCTAAATCACAACAAATATATAATATATTCAGTTATTTCCTGTTTACACCTGAGCTGTTTCGTGGAGTAAAAAGTAACTTTTTGACTTTTACTTCAGGTTAAAGTGTCACTTTTTTTCCCAGAGGGATCAAAAGTACACTTTTTATCTCTATTTCTATTTTTTAACCCTCCGGGACCCTCCGGAAAAAAGTGACACCTTAGTCCCCCAAATCAAAGTCAAAAAGTGACTTTTTAATCCATAAAGTGCAAAAAATTTATTTTACTAATTTTCCAATATAAATTTTATTTATTCTTTATTTACAGGTTTCTAGCCACTGGGGACTCTTTTCAAACAATAGCCTTCAGTTACCGATTAGGACATTCCACCGTACACTCCATAGTTCAAGAAGTATGTGATGCGGTAGTAAAGAAATTGCTACCAGTTTACATTTCGACACCTCGTAGAGAAGATTTTGAAAATATTTCTAAAAAGTTTTGGACTGCTTGGAACTTTCCAAACTGTTTAGGAGCCTTAGACGGCAAACACATTGAAATTGTAGCACCCAGTAACAGTGGTTCTAACTACTTTAATTACAAAAAAATGTTTTCGGTTGTTTTGCTTGCATTGGTCGATGCTAATTATAAATTTATAACAGTGGATGTAGGATCCTACGGCAAAAACAGCGACGGGGGCATTTTTGCAAACTCTAGACTAGGAAGACAATCGGAAAACGGCACCTTAGATATACCTGGCGATCATAAAATTCCAGGCTCAGATATTGTGGCACCGTATGTGGTTTTGGGAGATTCTGGTTTTCCCCTCAAAACCTAGATTTTGAGGCCTTTTCCTCAGGTTCAAACCCTGAATGATGTTGATAAAAGGATATTTAATTATCGACATTGTCGGGCAAGACGTGTGGTTGAGAATGCTTTTGGCATTTTAGCCCAACGTTTTCGCATATATTTTAGAAAAATCAATTCAAAACCTGGGTAGGTCTAAAAAATTATTCTGACCACTTGGATTCTACATAACCATCTGCAAAGCCACAATGTAAACGTTCAAGAAGAGAATCCAAGTTTGGACAACAATGAATGCATGCTGAGAAATCTACCTGGACAAGGCGGTAATGCACAACAATAAGCATTCAATACTAGACAATTATTTACCAGTTTCTTTAATTCAGAAGACGGATCTCTGCCTTGGCAATATGAAAAGATATACCTAAATAATATACAATGTCATCAATGATCAATTAATAAATTAATACGAATACTTACCTAGTTCTAATTTCTCGCCACTTGTGGTCCACAACATGTTTTTGTACTGATTGCGGAATATCTTTTATGTGCGAAATCATAAATAGCCTCATTTTCTCGGACATATTCAACAAGAATTTCATCTTGATGCGACGAAACAGTTGGCCTCTGTTGACGTTTCATTTTCACAAACCCAAGTACTCCCAGAACATAGGTAAAAATCAAAATCAACAAATCAAATAATAGAAGTTGTCAAGGATACTTGCTAAAGCTGAAGTTCGGAAATGGTGGCCGTCTTATTTTAATATAAGTAGTGATATACAACTGCGAACGGCAAATAAACAGGACACGGAAAACGGTTTTTCCGTTCCCTTACGGCAAATGTGTATTTTCTGTACAGTTAACTAGCCTGGAAAATGGTTATTTTCTGAGTAGTGTAATGAAAATTGCATATTGGCTGCCGGAACAATATTCACACTTGTCGGAACAGGCACGGCAAATGCTCAGTACATATTGTTTGAGAAGAACGCCGCCTGCAAAGACTGTCGATTGCCGAGAGATTGCTCAAATAGTGTGAATCAACCCCGAAAAACGTATGAAACAAATTTTGCCGTGCCTGTGCCTTGACTGGGCCGAGCACGTGCCTTGCACGAAAGTGAGAATCGGCCTTTAATCATTCAGATAAGTATAGAAAAACGCAATCAATTTATTTCAACTCAGCAAAAAACAACACACATGAACAATAAAATTATGCAAAAGTAACGCTCAGATTAATAAACCTTCAAATGTTATGTTATTTAGCTTTGCGTGCGGTAAAAATGTGTGGTAAAGTGCTACTTCCCGCATGGAAATGCGTGCGGTAAAGCGATTTTACCGCACGCTCGTAGGAAAACTAACTAACAAGGAGGAATTTTGCAAGAAAATATATGTAGTACATATTCGTGATAGCTAACACATGTACACCACTTCTATAAAAATTCGAGTAAAAATTACTTTCTTAGGCACAGAATAGTTATTTACATAACAAGCTAAGAAAGTAACCCTTAACACACAAGTGTGAAATGCCCGAGCCGCAGGCGAGGGTGGCAATTACGCGAGTGTGTTAAGGCACTTTCTTGCGAGTTGTGTACAGTATTTTTCCCACGACCAGGTATCAAATACAGGGTGAGCAACTAAAGTAGCACACCGTCTGTACTTCAAAAACTATAAACCATAGGTGCTTAATACATAAATCTAATTAGGAAGTGGACTAAGAAAAACACTTTAAAAAATTTTTTTATCCAGCGTTGCCAGTTCTACTCGAAAGAAGGCCGTTATCTAAATTTGAAAGGACAACTTTTACACCTGGTACGCTAATAATACGTTTTCAGAAAATGAAGAACTTATCTTATTGTTTTCTGTCCATTTCATAAAGTGTTTTTTGCTACTTGTATTACATCTGGTCATCTCTACCGCTATCCATTACTGCTTATCAATGTTTACCTTCACATTATCTACTATACAACACAATACAATAATTATTACAAAGTTATTGTCTTGTCTTTTCTCATTAAATCAAAACACTCGATATTTGACAAGTACAAACGGGAAACATAAAGAATGCGCCAACCAATCAACGAAATTTTCCAAGCGTCATCTCTGTCATGGCACACTTCGATATATTTTAATGATTTCCTTAAATATGTTCGAGGATCGGTTGATGCAAAGCCTGTTTATTGTAAAATCATGTACCTAGTATTTTATATTCTGCTGGTATTTTTTATTTTTTTATCTTAATTTTGATGGATGTCAGTATTTATAAAACTATAGAAAATAAAATAAAAAAAGAAGTTTGCCGGATTGGAAATTGAAGCCAAGACTTCGTGATTGAAGTTGCATAATCTTGCCGCTAGGCTACGCTCTGCCGCATGCGTCATAAGACTATTGTCGTTTATTTTCATTATATGAAATTGAGTGATTATCACAATTTGCTAAATGTCATCGTCGGAATTAAAAAACCCGTTTTGCTGCTTTTATCACCTTTTATAGCCAAATAAGATATGCCCAGTTACGGCCAAGAATATATTTTGACTTGCTGAGTAATATAGGCTAGGTTTGCACTATATATATTTTTAGCTCAGGCAAAAAATTTCACTGCAATGTGTCCATATTCTTCATTTGTTTTTCCTAACGCAGGATCGTGCGTTAAAAATTCCTAACGCACGGCTGTGTGTTAGCATTAGTTTTCGAGGCTTCCATCTCCGAATGTTATGTTTGCTTTCGTAAGGGGTCGTGGGAAAAATACTTCACATCGACGCTTTTGCAGTCACTTCGCACATTTTTCCCGGGTATCTCATTTTCACGAAATGTTTGCTATACTTTTTAGTGAAAGGTTTGAAGGCGTAAGCCGATTATTTCATGACTTATTTGATTTTTATGATAAGTAAGGCGAAAATTGACGGGTAAAGAAGTTTATGATCATATTAGTTAAACATGATTGAAAGCACTAAAAAATATAAAGAAAAAGTATTTCGAAAAAACTCAGGTTAGGATTGGTGACAAAATCATTTAAAAATAACTTGAAAAGTCTAAAAATTCAACTTGGAATTTTTTGACGAAAGAATGAAGAAAATAGATTAGGATTACTGGAACATAGGTTTCGAACCGTCTAGAAATGCAAATTTGGAGCCTTTAGAGAAAGTTAGGGCTAACATTCGTTAAAAATGATCCACATTGTCTAAAAATGCAAACTTTTACATTTTTGGAAAAAATCAATTTTAGCAAAAAGTAAATCAATACTGGTTAAATCTTCTAATTTGTTGCCTTTGGTAAAATTAATTTTTAAATAAAAATAAGTGAAATTTGACTCAATGGACATAAAACAGGTGCGTGTAGAAGTTATCAAAGTAAGTTCGTTTTTTAAATGATTTTGGTTTTATGATTGTTGTTTTAATTGATTTTGTGAAGAATTTTTATTTTCTTTATTGACTTCTATCAAGTTTTCTCAGAAAAGGCAATTTCTCTAAAACTTGACAAAAGCAAAATTAAATGTATAATTGAATTTGCTATTAAGTTGGAAGACACTAATTTTGAATTAATTTAGGATTAAAAAACCCATTATTTTTTAATAAGACCTAACTCTAATCTTCCCCTTCTTAAGCTGCCAGTCACTTTAAGTGTCTATTAACTAAATACATCAATGAGGTAAACAATATTTTCAAAATATGGTTGTTCTATATTAACGGGTTTCTAAAATGCACAGCCTTTTTCGATTTTTTAAAACATTTTCCGAGGTGAATATTTTAACAACCGTAAGCTTAAAAAGAAAAATCATAGGAAAAAGCAACTTGCTTTGGTGCCTCCTCCACGTACTTATGGTGAATCACCCTGTAAAATTAGATGTCAAGTTGATACGTATCTTGTAGATTGGTTTTTAATTAGATCAGCTTTATAAATAATTTTTATTATTAAGAATTTTTTTTAATAAAAGATTATTAATGTCTCAAACTTACTGAAGTCCTTTAAGAAATTCTCTCATTTGTGTGATGTTATCTACTAATAAATTAATAAAAATTAACAAAATATATAATTAAAAATATAAGTTGCGTAAGGGGCTGAGTGTGGTAAATGAATAATTTTGTAATAAAAGGTTGCCTTAAAAACCTTGAAAACATTTTTTTTGGAGGAACTGAACCTGATGAAAGTTTGTAACTAAGATTTGTTGTGCGAAAAAGTGACTTTATAGCACTCAATAGAAAGCAGTATACAGGTAACTTTTTTTTCGATGATTAGTGAAGAGATCTCAAAAACTAGCAGAGTTAGGTTTTTGAGGTTTGACCGATCTGCGTCAAAACACTTTTTCAAAGTTTTTCGACTTTGATTTTAGATCAGTTTAGAGAAAAAAAATCTTTCCAGCTAAATATTAGCCTTCAACTTAAAGCTACAATAAATATTGGTAAAGTAGTACACCGGGTGTCGCATCGTCGGGCGCATAGAAAATCCCATGTAAATTTTGATATGGTCAATTATTGGCTTCCCTAATTATTTCGGTGAAAATGTATTTAGTTTTTTTTTAAAGAGCGCTAAAATTTGCAACCAACAGGATAGTTTTAAGCATTTTTGATCAGCTCGTTTAGAATTATTTGCCACTAACATTTTTAATATTTTGTCTTTTTTATCGCCCCGTATTCACCGACACCAGTCAAGGTAAGAGTTGGGTATCAAATAAAGCTCAGCAAAGTCATTCATGAATTTTTAGTGTTTGATAGCCATGTCTTAATGGTGTCCGTAAATACAGGGCGATAGAAAGGACAAAATACTTAAAAAGTTTTTGGAAATAACTCGTAAACGGGTTAATAAAAAATATCTGAAATTTTCCATTTTGTTGTGGTTTTTAATGTTCTTCAAAAAATCTAAATAGATTTTTTCTCAAAAATAATTAAAGAAGCCAATAATAGACCCTTTTATAACTTACATGGGATTTCCTATGTCCCGCACAACCATGCAACACCCGGTATAAGTACTAGTAGGAGGTGTTCATTATAAAACTTCATCTAGCAGGCTATGAAATTTTGAGAGAAAAGGATGACATAATCAAAATAAATGGACTTTTGTTCCTCCATCCTTTTCGTTCCTCCATCTCACAGCCAACTGAAAGAAGTTTTATAATGAACACGCCGTATAATAAGTATGTATGTAATTCACTAGCTAGACGGAAAAAATAAACATCTGAGCTTTGTATTATTGGTTTAGTGGACTGTTACCAGTTTTTGCTGCTTATAAAGTTTACCTCAACTCGATTTTCAATGTTTTTTTTTTTACAAATAGTAGCTCATTCAATTTTTTTTACACATGTTGAGAAGATTCGATAAAAATGTCAAACTCATATTTCCAACCCCTACTTGATGTCAATGATAAGAGAATGGTTATATGTAAGAAAGCAGTAGCCCGCTGACTGCTGTGAGAACAGACCACGTAACTATTGTAAAAATAGTAGATTATGTCACTAGGAGTAAAAGTGGGTCTTTTCGTGCTGAGCCCAGAGATTGACGGCCGAAGCGAAGCTGAGGCCTGCAACTGGGCGAAGCACAAAAAGACCTTTTACTCCGAGTAGCATATACTATTTTTTTTCAAGCATGCAAGAAATAAGAAATCTATTTCAAAGTGGTTCAGTTTTGCAATTTTCTCTCATCCTCTTTAAGCGGGTCTAGGTACTTACCCAATTGTGTATATTATTTGTAAAATACATAGAATATGTTAGAATGGTGGTTTTCAATGTTCAATGCTTTTAATGTATTAATTAATAACCAATGATTATGGTAAACTAAGAATTTGTAGCATTATTTTCAATACTAAATTAATAAATGTCACATTGACAGATAAATATGATGACGCGCATGACATTTAACAGACGAATTCAGAAGTCGAGAACCTATGCGATTTCGACTAATAACGGTTTCAGATGGTGCTCTTGAGTGTAAATTTTCTTATTTCTAAATAAATCCAATTAATTGGCAACACTGGGAACCTATGTTGCGCTGCATTTTGTGTCGATCTAGAGCGCTTTGAGCGTATTCCCGTCCTTTAATGCTGATTGTGAAAACAAAGGATGGGAACACTCTTAGAGAGGCCTCTCGAAAAACCTATTAAATTGCCTGCATTTTTGAGCTTTATGAACCCTTCACCCTTTCGTTTTGCTCTAAGAAAAAACACTTACCAAGAAACATCCCTGCAATGCGCTTTTTGCTAATCCGCACCTCTCAGGAAAAATCAGACTCCCATCACTAAGCAAGCACACTTTCACACCACACTACAATATTTGCTTTAAGAGCCAAGTTCCAGATAAATATCACACGCCAGTACTTTTCTAAGCCCTTCTGAATCATACCTTTTCCACACATTATCGAAAATAACCAGATTTAAACCGCAAAATATACGAAATTGTAATTTTAGCCGCGACGCATAAAAGTTTAGTCAAAACTAAGTTGGCGCACTACAATTTTTTTTGCAAAGCGCGCATCAGCGCCTACTAGATCCAGTTTGACAGCCGTAATGACAATGGCGAAAACAGCTGTTATATTGTTCTCTTGTTAATTGTACGGGATAATAAAGGAGGGCAATTTTTTTGGTAATTTTTTTTCTGGAGAATGTTGCGGGTTTTTGCAAATGGCGGTAGAATCGAATTTAGAAAAAAGCAGCTTTAGACATAAATAGCCTTATTAAGTAGAACTACACCACTCAGACAGTTGCACGTTAAACGGTGAGGACGTAAATTTTTCATACTGTTGAGACATTCAAAACTCGCGTGTCATACACGGTCTGGACGAGGTCTGGCTTTAAATAAATAAGTAAGCATCATGCCATTCAAAAAACGTTGTTGAGCGACAAAGTAAACCCAAATCGTTAAAAATTCAATACTGTCACTGCCTAAAACAACACGGAAATATGTCTGGCCCCTTTTTAAAACCTGAATTTAACATACGACACGATGACTTACCTTCTTGTTGTCCCGGAATTTTAGCCAGCCGGAAATGACAGTCTGATCTGGGGTACCAGGAATCTCCGTGGCCAAATTGTCGTCAAATTCCCCATCAGAGTCCGAAAGAATTTCGATATTGTGACTTCTAATACTCCTAGCGGGACTACTACAACAGGATTCTGTCAGTCTTCTTGTCGGAAGTGGCGAGTTGTAAGCGCTCTCGCACATTTTTGATATTTCAGTTCTGTCTGGAAAAGAAACGTCGAGAATTACTCGAGGCACACCATCAAATCGATTTTTGGTCCTAACAAGTATAAGGTGGTTTTCACGCCAAGTATCTGGAACAAGGGATAAGAGAGCGGCGCTAATATTATTACACAATACCCGGAGGTTATAAACTGTAACATCAGACCAAGAAGGAGCACATTTTCGGCGTTTTAAGTTCAGACTTGATTGGCGTATGGGGAAGAAAAGATAATTTTATTACTTTATTGTAACCCAGGGAGACGTGTGTATGATAACCGGCCTTGGGGGCGCAATACTCGCGACCTAAATAACGCCAAACCATAAGGAAGATCTCCTAAAAGTGATTTATCGCCAAGCAGCCTCCCTTGGAAAGGTAAAACAACATTTTTCAGCGTCCTAATCTCCGAGCTTGCTCTATTAACATAATCATCTTTACACTTAATTAAATAAAAAAAAGCTGCTTGGCGGGACCCTTCAGGTGGGTCTTTAAAACTTTTAAACGGCCCTTAGATGCTCTCCTCCCCAGCCTTTGAAGCGAAAATTAAATTCGCTCTAATCGTTGGAGTGATGTCTCGGAGCTTTTGCTTCTGTCTTATTGTGCAGTGCTGGATGAATGAAAAAATTAGATAATTTTGTAAAGAATTTTATCTTAATGGGAATAATTGATATTCGAATCACTTAATGACGGTCGTTTCTGCCTTTACAATTGTCCATCAGGAATTTATTATAGCAAAAAATGCGCTTTAAAAGGTATTCTTAAAGCAACTGTTAAGACAATGTAAATTTCTTGATACAATAGTGGATCGCACTATTTGCACAAATGCAGCATTTTCACTAAATACAGAGTGTCCAGTAACTATGATAAACGAAGACAGCTTAGGGTGACTTTTACAACTATCAGTACAACTTCAGTTTGAAGATAAAACACCAGATATGAGGTAGATTGCAGTGTTTATCTGTCAGGCAACAACGCAATCTACGTCATTACTGGTGCTTTAACTTCAAACTGAAGTTTTATTGATAGTTGTAAAATTCACCCTTATTTCATGTATGTTTTCTTGTCGATTTGAGGTAAATCGTCTTGTCCAAAAATGTCTCCTACGGGAGCTAGGATGCTTTTAAGATGGCCTTTTGACATCGTTTTTTTTGTAATTTCTTGTTTTTTATCTAGGAAAAGCAAAATTAGGTTATGTGTTAACTATTGCGTGAGCGATCTTATGATGTACAAATGATCCTTCAACTGCTACCATAGACGTCACATTTCACTTTTTGGTATTTTTATTATCAAGATCGAAAACTCTGGAGTATTTTACGTCAAAAAGGTACTAAATTGCTAAAATCTATGTAATTTAGCAAAAACTGTGTAATTTTATAATTACGCAAATATAAAACAAAAAAATAATAATTTGATTTTACTCGCTTAGGTTACATTTTAGCAACTTTGGTCAGTACCCTTTTAATCTAAAATTCTCGTAGGTTTTCGATTTTAATACTAAAAATATCAGAAATCCAAAGATATAATAAGTATTATTAAAAATATCAGTTGACACCCCTCCAACCTGAAAGATCACTTTTACTTTTACACAACCTAACTTAAGTTTTTTTTAGATAAAAAACAATTTAAAAAGTTATAAAAAAAAAACAATGCCAAAAGGCCATCTTCAAACCGCGCTAGCTCCCTTAGGAGACATTTTTCGATAAGACGATTTACCTCAAATCTGTCTTCTGAGTATGCTGTCTTCGTTTGTCAAAATAAAGTAAATCAAAATTGCAGAATTGACACTTGGGGCACTTAAAAGGGTAACAGGACTAATCTTATTTAATCAAGAGAAAAGTCTACCTTTACTAAACTAAGCAAAGGAAAACTAGCCGGAACTAACCCGAACTAACCACCATTACTTTTCTTTAGGTTATATTACTAATTTTGAACCGTTCGCAGTCGCTCATGTTATTATTATATTCCATCAAACATTTTCAGGAATAAGATTTGGCCACACTGCTTGAAACAATGTCAACAAACTGAAAATTTCATCCTTCGGCAGTGTTGTCAGGCCTAAAAAAATGTCAGTGGTTTTGGTGATCTTTTGCCCAATTCAGTGATTTGGTGACTACCAAAAAAATTCGAATTTAGGTGATTTTTTAAAGTAATTTCTTAGATTTCTTTTTATTTTTTTTACAGTCACAGTAATTTCTAGTAACTTACCCTCCTCGTCAATACTAACAATATCAGTTTTTTTTATTTTTCGTTTTCTTGATAAGTTTTTTTACGGATTTTTGTTGGAATACTAGAAATGTGGTTTCCTTTACTTCTTCTGGTAACTCTTCAATAGTAAAAGTTGGACTCGCTTCCACAGTGACCGTGGTTGAGTTTTCTTCTACAGTAACCATTTCAGTTTTCTATTGTCTATCATCCTTTCTTCTTTTTAGTACTTCCTCTCCTCTTCACAAAAAAACCACTCCACCTTAAAAAACTGTTATTTCTTGAACATTTTAGAGTAATTTTTAAATTTGATTTTCCCATTATTTAGTTCTTCCTTAAGAAAAACTGTATTATTAAGTGACTTTTCCAGCCTTCTCTACTGTAACAGCTTCTACTCGTTCTTTTTAGAACATTTTTTAATTACTTTCTCATCAAACATAATTGTCTCTTCATCAACTGAGGGTCTTCCTGGGGAGCATATTCTAATTTATTGAAACTGTCTTTGCTTGTAACCGTTGTTTGAACTTTTTATTTTTTCCTCTATAGTAACAATTTCAGTTTCTTTTCCTTCACTGCTTTTTCTTTCTTTATTATTTTTTATTTATTCATCATTTCTTTATTACTAGTTTTTTGACAAACAAAAACAAGAAATTCCAACAAGAGTATTGGACCAAAACAAAAAAAACCTTTTTTGCAAACTTTCACACGACTTTTTTACATTTTATTTATAATTATTTTGTGGGGTTTGCCGCAATTATTTGTTTTTTTCTTTATTTTTTTTATTCATACAAAATGGACTCTTTAATGGGGGTTTCTCTTTCGAGGTAATTATGACTCAAAATTTTGTTTTTCCAACGTTTAAACTGTAATTGTAATTAAATTAATTTGCATTGAGACATTTTTTATTTAAAAGTGTGGTTTTTTGATTAATAATGCCCTAATTTTTTAAATTTTTATTCGGTTTTGATCCGAAATAAAACTTATTATTCAATAAAGTTAGTTTTTATTTAATGAAGTTTGGTCCAAAAAGAAACTATTTTTAGAAAATGTTTTAGACGATTTTGGCCCGTAATTAGAAATATTTTTAAATTGTGATTCTATCTATTTCTTTTGAGGTTATTTTTTTTTAATTTCTCAAATTTTTTCACTTTCTTAACATTAGTAGTTTTTTATTCCAAATTAGTTTTTTTTTCTTCAGTTTAATCTACATATTTTTAATATTTGTCGTATTCCGTTAATTTTTTTTGCTGTTTTATATTATTTTCACCGATATCTCTTGAGGCAATTTTAGGTCAAGATTGGATTTTTAATACGAGGGGACACTTGCAATGTAAATTGTTATATTAAATAAAACACTCTTTGCAAGATGGAACCAAAAATAGGTATTAAAAGTAGCGTGCAACAACAACATCGAATTTTCTTGTCATTAAGGTCAAAGCTTGCTCTATTTGTTTCTATACAAAATTCTGCATTCAAACATTTTTGTTGTACTTAATTATTATGTTTTTTGGTAATTTTTAACAGCTTTTCAGTGATTTGGTGACTGCTTAAAAAAATGGGATTTCGGTGATTTTTTAAACTATTCATAATTTCTTCAGGTATTTTTAAATTCCCTTTAAGTCACAGTAATTTCCAGTAACTTACCCTCCTCCTTAATAGGAACAATATCAGTTTTTCCTTTTTTCCACTTTCCTTTTTCTTGATCAGTCGTTTTTACGCTATTTTAGGTTTTTACATTGGATTTTCTTCAATAGTGACCGTGGTTTGAAGTTTTTCTTATTTTTCTTCTACAGTAATAATTTCTCCTGTCTGTCATCCTTCCTTCTTTTTAATAATTCCTCTCCTCTTTACAAAAAATCACTTCACCTTAAATAACTGTTATTTCTTGAGCATCCTAAGGTACGTCTTTTCCCATTATTCTGGTTTTTCTTCAATAAAAACTGTATTTTTCCCAGCTTTTTCTACTGTAGCAGCTTCTGCTCGTTCTTCTTTATAACGTTTTTTAATTACCTCCATAGGTAAATTTACCTCCGTCGATAGTATTAACTCCTTCAATAATAACCTTTTCTTGTATCAGCTCAGGGTCTTCCTGGGAAGCAGATTCTAATTTCTTGAGAACCTCTTCAATTGTAACCGCTGTGTGACCTTTTTACCTGTTCCTCCATAGTAACAATTTCAGTTTTTTCTTTTTTCGCTTTCCTATTTCTTTATTATTAGTTTTTTGACACCTTCTTTTACCTACTCATTTTGGTATTTTGTCTTCTATTTGCTGTAATAGTTCTTCAGCAAGAAATTCAAGCAACTTGGGCATTTATTTCTGCTTTTAAAACGCGAGCCAAAGTCGATTTGTATTAAAAGAATTTTGGCAAAAAAAGACCTTAATTTTACGATTTGGTTATTTTTTTTTATAAATTATTTTGTCACGTTTTCTGCAAGTTTTTGTCTTTTCACATATTCTTGTATGCACCTAAAATGGTCTTTTTATTTTTTTTATTGAATTTTTTCTTTCGAGGTAATTATAACTCAAAATTGAACTTCTCCAACGAATAAGCAGTAAGTATAATGCAAATGTATTGTGTTTTTTAATTAATAATACCCAATTTTTACCAAGTTTTTGTACGGTTTTGGCCCGAAATAAAACTCTTTCAATGAGTCAAAACTTTGTTTTAATTGAATTTGGATTCGAAAAGAATTTAGCTTTTTTTAGGAAATATTTTAGGCAATTTTGTCCTAAAATTAGAAATATTTTTATTTTGTGCATTCGTCTATGTCATTTTAACTTATTTTTTATAATTTTCAGACTTTTCACTTTTTTTAACTGTTTTCTTAAGTTTTATTTTTCTTCTTCCAAATTGCTTTTTTTCTTATTTTTTGCATATTCTTATTATTTGTCATATTCGGTTACATTTTTGTTTTTTTTATTATTTTTCATCAATTTCTCTCGAGGTAATTTTGAAGATTGCACCTTTTAAACGAGAGGACACTTGTAGTATAAATTAACTATTGAGACAATTTTTGTTCAAAACATTTGTGTTTTTATATTATCGTTTATGGTTTTTAAAATAAAACAATTTTTGCATGATGGAACTAAATACAGGTATTAAAAGTAGTGTGCCAAAACATCAAATTTTCTTAATTTTAAGGTAAATGTTCAAAGTTTGTCCCATTTGTTTCTATACAAAATTCCTTGAACATTTTTTTTACACTCTTAATAACATATTTTGGGCATTATTAACAGCTTTTCAGTGATTTGGTGACTACTTACAAAAAATCGAATTTCGGTGATTTTTTAAATATTCATACTTTCTTCGGGTTCTTTTTAATTTCTTTTACAGTCACAGTAATTTCTAGTAACTTACCCTACTGCTTAATAGTAACATTATCAGTTTTTTCTTTTTTCCTTGATAAGTTTGTTCACGGTTTCTTCTTCGGAATACTAGAAATGTGGTCACCTTTATTCTGGTAACTAGACTATCTTCCACACTGTCCGTGGTTTGAGGTTTTTTCTTTTTTGCCTGTAACAATTTCGGTTTTCTCTTGTTTGCCATCCTTTCTTCTTTTTACTAATTTCTCTCCTCTTCACAAAAAAAAACACTTTTCTTTAAAAAAACTGTTGTTTCTTGAACATCCTAGGGTAGTTCATTGCCCAATATTCAAGTTTTTCTTCAAGAAAAATTGTATTGTTAAGTGACTTTTAAAACCTTCCCTCCTGTAACAGCTTCTGCTAGTTCTTTAGAACGTTTTTTTAATTACTTTCATAGGTACACCTTCATCAATAATAATTGTCTCTTGTGTCAGCTCAGGATCTTTCTGGGGAGCATATATCTTTTCCTCCATAGAAACAATTTTAGTTTTCTCTTTTTTTATTGTTTTTTTTTTATTTCCTTTATTACCGTTTTTTGTCATTTTTTTTCATATTTTTTAATTCAAAAATGCTTATCTATTTTTTGTATTAAAATATTTTTTTCTATTTGCTGTTGTAGTTCTTCAGCAATAAATTCCGACGATTTAGGTACTTCTTTCTCCTTTTAAAACACGAGTCAAAAGTCGATTTGTATTGAAAGAATTTTGGGCCAAAGAAAAAGGACCTTTTTGAAAATTTTGCAACGAGTTTGTCATTTTTTATTTATAATTTATGTTCTATGTCTACAATCTTTTGTTTTTTTTTTCGCGTATCTGTTTTTATTGACCTAAAACTGAATTTTTATTGGGTTTATTGCTTTCAAGGTAATTTTAACTCAAAATTAAACTTTTCCGACGAATAAATTGTAATTGTAATGTAAATTGATTTGCAATGAGACATTTTCACCCAAAAGTGTGTTTTTTTATCCAATGATACCTACACAATTTTTTTAAATTTTTATACGGTTTTGGCCCGAAATAAAAACCTTTTTATTAAGTCAATAATTAGTTTCCATTGAGTGAATTTTGGTCCAAACTTTTTTTTTAGAAAATTTTTTGAACTGTTTTGTCCTAAAATTAGAAATATTTTTAATTTGTGACTTATCTATATTTTTTGAACATCTCATTTATAACTCTCAGGTTTTTCACTTTTTCTACCATCAATTTTTCTTTCTTGCAAATTGTGTTAAAGCTGAATTTTTATTGGGTTTTTGCTTACGAGCTAATTATGACTCAAAATTAAACTTTTCCAACGAATAAACCGTAATTGTAATGTAAATTGATTTGCAATGAGACATTTTCACCCAAAAGTTTTTTTTCATTTAATGATACCTACACAATTTTTTAAAGATTTTATACGATTTTGGCTTGAAATAAAAACCTATTTATTAAGTCAATAATTAGTTTCTTTTGAGTGAATTTCGGTCCAAATTTTTTTTTAGAAAATTTTTTGGACCGTTTTGTCCTAGAATTAGAAATATTTTTAATTTGTGATTTATCTATATTTTTTGAACCTTCTTATTTATAACTCTCAGATTTTTCACTTTTGTAACCTTTAATTTTTTTTTCTCTGCAATTTGTATCAAAGTTTAATTTTTATTGGTTTTTTTGCTTTCGAGGTAATTATGACTCTAAATTTAACTTTTCCAACGAATCAACGGTATTTGTAATGTAAATTAATTTGCAATGAGACATTTTCACTCAAAAGTGTGTTTTTTTATTCAACGATACCTACAAAATTTTTTAAAATTTTTATACGGTTTTGGCCCGAAATAAAAACCTTTATATTAAGTCAATAATTAGTTTCCATTGAGTGAATTTTGGTCCAAACTTTTTTTTTAGAAAATTTTTTGGGCTGTTTTGTCCTAAAATTAGAAATATTTTTAATTTGTGATTTATCTATATTTTTTGAACCTTCTTACTTATAACTCTCAGATTTTTCACTTTTCTTACCTTTAATTTCTTTTTTCTTCCAATTTGTATCAAAGTTTAATTTTTATTGGGTTTTTTACTTTCGAGGTAATTATGACTCAAAATTAAACTTTTCCAACGAATAAACCGTAATTGTAATGTAAATTGATTTGCAATGAGACATTTTCACCAAAAATTTTTTTTTTATTCAATGATACCTACACAATTTTTTAAAGATTTTATACAGTTCTGGCTTGAAATAAAAACCTATTTATTAAGTCAATAATTAGTTTCTTTTGAGTGAATTTTGATCCAGATTTTTTTGTTCTTGTTTTGGACCGTTTTGTCCTAGAATTAGAAATATTTTTAATTTGTGATTTATCTATATTTTTTGAACCTTCTTATTTATAATTTTCAGATTATTCCACTTTTCTTAACTTTAATTATTTTTCTTCCAAATTGCTTTTTTTTCTTCATTTTTCTCTACATATTTCTAGTATTTGCCATATTATTTTTCACCGATATCTCTCGAGATAATTTTGAGCCAAATTTGGACTTTTCCAACGAGTGAACACTTGTAATGTAAATTGATATCTATTGAGACAGTTGTTGTTCAAACTTTTGTGTATTTATATTATCGTTTATTGTTTTTGAATTAAAACACTTTTTAGATGATGGAACAAAAAATAGGTATTAAAAAAAGTGTGCGAAACCAACAAGATAAATACTGAAAATGTGCCCCATTTGCTTCTATACAATTTTTTTTAAACATTCTTGTTGTACTCGTAATGACATTGTTTGGTAATTTTTGACAGCTTTTCAGTGATTTGGTGACTACTTAAAAAAAATCGGATTTTCATTTCTTCTTCTCTTTTTTAAGGCCCAGTAATTTTTAGTAACTTACCCTCTTCCTCAATAGCAACCATATCAGTTTTTCTCTTTTTTCCATTTCCCTTTTGCTTGATAACTTTTTTACGTTTTTTTTTTTGGGAAAACTAGAAATGTGATTTTTTTTACTTCTTCTGGTAACTCTTCAATAATATAAGTTGGACTCTCTTGTACAGTGAGTCCTTCTTTCTTTACTTTAACAGGTTTCGTTTTCCACTCTTTCTAATCCTCTCTTCTTTTTAATAATTCCTCTCCTCTTCACAAAAAGGTTTTTTTTTTTTAAACACCTAGGCAGTTTTTTTTTAAACACCTTATTTAAAAAAAAACTGTTAGGTACTTCTTTAATATCCTATGGTAGTTCTTTTTCCATTATTCAGGTTTTCCTTTAAGAAAAACTGTTTTGTTAAGTGACTTTTTTCCATCCTTCTCTACAATACCTAACAGCTTCTGCTCGTTCTTCTTTAGAAAGTGTTTTAATTATTTTCGTAGGTACACCTTCATCAATAGTACAATTGTTTCAATTTAGAGTTTTTCTGGGAAGCATATTCTAATTTCTTGAGAACCTCTTCAGTTGTAACCGTTGTTTGACGTTTTTACCTTGTCCTCTATAGTAACAATTTCAGTTTTTCCTATTTAGTCCTTTATCACTAGTTTTTTGACAACTTTTTTTAGTTATACATTTTTTTATTGCAATAATTTTTCCTCCTGTTTGCTCTGAGACACTTCAACAGGAAATTACAGCGATTTAGGTATTTCTTTTTTCTTTTAAAACACAAATCAAAAGTCGATTGTATTGGAAAAACTTTGGTCCAACACAAAGTATTTTTATTGCAAACTTTTACACGACTTTGTTACTTTTCATTTATAACTTGGTTTGTCACGTTTTCTGCAATTTCTTTTGTATTTCACATATTTTTTTTTTAAATAACCTAAAACAGATTTTTATTGGGCTCCTTTCTTTGGAGGTGATTATGACTTAAAATTAAATTTTTCTAACGAATAAACTGTAATTTTAATGTAAATTGATTTGCATTGAGACATTTTTCACCTAAAAAGTTTTCAATTAATTATACCCCCATTTTTTTAAAGTTTTTGTACAGTTTTGGCCCAAAATAAAAACTATTTTAATAAGTCAATAATTACTTTCTATTGAGTGAATTTTGGTCCGAAAAGATACTTTTTTTACAAATTTTTTTGGATTATTTTGACCTAAAATTAGGAATATTTTTAATTTGTGCCTTTATCGAAATCTTTTGAATTCTTATTTATAATTCTCAGATTTTTTCACCTTTCTTAACTTGGTTGGTTAATGGTTTTTGAAATAAAACAATGTGCGAAAATAACATCGATATTTTTTATTATTAAGGTAAGTGTGCCCAATTTGTTTCTATGCAAAAATCTTTAAACATTTTTGTTACACTTGTAATGACATACTTTGGTCATTTTTAACAGCTTTTCTCTAGTGTAAATAACAATATAAAAACAACATTAGACCAGAAATAAAGAAAATAAATAACTTCGACACAGTTAACACTTTCATTTTTCTAGGTTCATTAATATCCAACGAGGGCGGATCAAAAGCAGTGAAGATATCAAAAGGAGAAGCTCCATAGCAAAGGAAGCTATAACTAAACTAACAAACATATGGAGAAGTCATGAACTCTCTTTGGGAACAAAAATGAGACTGGTAAGGAGTCTGGTCTTCTCAATCTTTCTCTATTGGTCAGAATCTTTGTCGCTCAAAGTAACGGACAAAAAGAAAACTGACGCCCTGGAAATATTCTGTTGGCGTAAAATGTTGAGAATCTCGTGGACACAAAAAAGAACCAATAAATTAATAATTCAGCAAATAAAACCAAAAAAGATACTAAGAACAATAGTAGCTGAAAACATCGCCAAATTTGTTGGTCACGTAGTGCGAAGAAATGGCATTGAAAGACTAACCGTTGAGGGTATGGTAGCCGCAAAAAGACTCCGAGGTAGATCCCCCACTAGATATACGGCCCTCATCACTAACATCACGGGACAAAGTCTAGCCTGCACATTTAGGATGGCAGAGAACAGGGAGGAATGGAGACATATTGTGAAGATCAACTCTTGAAAGCACGATTCTCGAATACGAGATAGTGACTAAGAAGAAGAAGAAACCATTGCTTTGAAGTGACCCTAAAGAAGAAATTGAAGAGATTAAGATCGGGAGACTGGTGTGGCTCAAGACATCCAAATGTTTCCTTGCAGCTCTGTTAAATTGAGAGGGAACACCATCATATATCAGGAACCATTTAATCACACGTATCAAATCTTACAAATAACACAAAATATATGTCAAATATCACAAAGTATACGTAGTTTGATGACTATTTTCGTACACTGGTGCTGAGACCTTTATTTAATAATTCTACTACTTTTCCTTTTCGAGCATTTTGTGGTCTTCTTTCACTTGATTTTGACAAGTACCTAAGTCACTAAAAATGATTAGGATAAACTTATATTTTTAAATTTTAATATTTAGTCACAGATACCCCTCCTTTATTAAAAGGTAAAGTTTGTTTAAAAAAATTGCAGAGACCAAATAGATGGTTGAATCCTTAAAAACAATTACATAATGAAGGTAGATATAAAGTACTGGCCTTATTTGGGGGTCTTCTATACGCCCTTTCATGGTTGAGCAAGATGTTTGACACACCCTGTATACTAATACATAAAAATAATATTTTTTTTTATTCTAAAAAATGCAATAACAGCTAAATGAGCCAACGAACAATTTTTTACTGTTTCTTCGTGTCAATGATTTATTGCCCGTAATTATACTACTGCATCCGAATTTGGTATCGAATTTCTCATAAATCAATTACGAACCATTTATTTTGACACCTGTATGAATACTGTAATTTAATTCAATTTGTAACGGTCCACAGGTCAAATCAATTGTTTATGAATGTTGAGCACTGTACTCGTTTCCTTTATGGTTTTAACCGGCGATTTTCTGCAGAGTAATATTGCGATGTAAAGTTTCGATGCAGTAGGTTTCTAATTGGCTATAGCAGCACGAATGTGTCAGTTTTTGGAATAGAGCCAAACGGCAATATCGGTCAAATATGCTCCTTGCCTATATATATCATTTCCACCTGCTTATACGAACCTAGAAACTAACGTCGCTCCTAATAAAAATGCAAATTATTAGAACGCGATATCTAGGAGCGCAAAGAGCCTCTTTCCAGGCGAGTGAGAAGATGAAATATTTGAAGTAAATTTTCTTTGATATCTCTGATGAGGGTTGAGACCATTAGAGCCGAATTCCTTTTTAATAAATTCAGTCACCTATGTAAATGTGCGGCCTGCCAAACTAGTGAACCGAAAACATTGCAGTTTGAGGTGTGTGAATGAGGACATCAAGACAAAGAAAATTTCGAAAGAGTTGTTATGCACAATAAAACGCGTTTTTTACTTTTTTTTTTGTTTAAACAACCAAATAGAAGTTGACGATGTTCTACAACACCGAGACGTCGTATTAAAATGTCATCTTTACAGGTGTGCTTATAAGAAAATTGCTCCAGAAACGTATTTACAAATTTTGATTATATTCCTAAATAAAATACTGTTTATTTATAAATGCAGCATTTTGATTTTTAAAAAATGTATCGAAAACCTCAATGTTTAGAGCAACGGGTTTTTGTCATTACGTCACTAATAGAAATGTCTAGAACTTTCCATATTTACCCAACTTCATAGCTCCTATTTCCGAGATTCCAATAGATGGAGAGTCATTTTGGGACACAGTGTAGGTATACATGAGAAGGTTTGTTTTAATATTCATGGTGCCTCATGCTATACGCGTCGATTGTTTATGGATAAATCATTAAATCTAATTTTATTTTCATAGTTTGTATCATCTCAATACCAAAGTTGTGTTTTTTAAATGAAACTCCCTGTAGTTTTTTTAGTTTTTGCAGATTTTCTTTTCCTCAAATGATACGTTCTTCTTAATCAGACAATATCATGTAATGTCTTTCTTTTTCGCAAATATTGGCGATTTTTCTATTAGAATTGATTAGTATGGTGCGTTCTCTGGAGAACACCATAAGAGCGTTAGAACACTGATTCATGATTTAGATCACCAGTTTAGAGACCGCTTGTGACAAGTCATTATTTAAGAAGTTGAATTTGAGAAGTCAAGTTGAACTCCTGGGCCAGAAACTTCTCTTAAAAAGCGCCTTAGCACTCTTAGCAGTTTAAAGAGCAAGCGTCAGCGACATCTAAAATTGTAGTTTTATGTTTCATAGCTGAAATTCCCCACACATGGTTGAAAGCGCCTGCCCAAAAAACTAACAAAAAAAATGCCTGGTCTTTTTGACGAAAAAATAAAAACCAGATTGGTTGCGTGATGTTATGACCTCATGGGACGGGTTTATTCAGAAAACACTGAAAACAGAAAAATCTTCAATACGCTTAAGCGTAAACGCTTCAAAAAATGGCCTACAGAGTCATTTCGATAGATATATTAATCCTTAAATTATTGAGGAGCAAATTTGGAAAATAAGAAGTCATTTCAGCAATGCGGTGTGAATCATGAATCATATGCTCACAAATTTTGTTAATTTTTTTTGTATTTTCCCAACTATAAAGTGGGTTTTTTTGGCTCGATGGGATGGTTTAACCTGTAAGCCTTTTGAGCGCTGATGATCGTCTTCTTAGATGTTAGTTCTTAGGTCTTAGATCCTTAGATAGAATATTGACTCGTGATTTGGATCAAAATTTGAGATATTGATAGCCTGTGACAAGTGATTCTTTAAGAAGCCAAATCGTTGAACCCCTTAAATTATTGAGTGTCGAATTTGGAAACTGAAAAGTCATTTTAAAAATGCCGTGTGAATCATATGCCTATAAATTGTGTTAATTTCTTTAATTTTGTTTTCCAAAGTAATAAGGTGGTCTATTTGCAGCGATGCGATGGTTAAACCTTTAAACTCTTTGGTCGCTGATGATCTTCTTGTAATATTTTATCCTTTTTGTAATATTTTCAAAGCAATTTCTTGTAATATTTTATCCTTTTTTGCAAATATCTGTGGATTTTCTATTATAATAGAATGGCATTGATACTCTGGATAAAACCATGAGAGCGTTAGAACATTGACTCTAATGAGTTGTGATTCTTTAAGAAGCCAAATCATTGAACTCACTCCGGTAGGTCCTTATTAGTCCATCTAAGACGGACCGTCTATTAGTCCTTAAGGACTAATAGACGGTCCGTCTATTAGTCCTTAAATTATTGGGGTTCCAATTTGGACACTGAGGAGTCATTTCATCAATGCGGTGTGACTCATATGCCTACAAATTGTGTTAATTTGTTTACTTTTGTTTTTCAACTTTTAAGCTTTATGGGCGTTGTTGATTTTCTTTTTAATCAAGCCAGTGCCTCGTAATGTATTTCTTTCTGGCAAATATTGGTGAATTTTCTATTAAAATCCAATGATATGGTGCATTCTCTAGACTACGCCATATATAACGCTCAAATAACGCCCGGAGCGCTACAACATTGACTCATGATTTGGATCAACAGTTTAGAGGCCGCTTGTGCCAACCTTTTAATTAAGAAGTTCGACTCAACTTCGTTTTAACTCAGTTCGATAGATATATTAATCCTTAAGTTATTGAGGCAAAAATTTGGAAATTAATAAAAGTCATTTCAGCAACTATAAAGATGGATCTTTACGCTGATGCGATAGTTTAACCTGTAAGCTTTTCGGGAACTAATAATCGCTTTCTTAATCAAGACAATTCCTTGTCTTTCGTCCTGGCAAATATTGGTGGATTTTCTATTAGAACTGAAATCTATTAGAACTGCAAACGTGCGTTCTATGGATAAAACGATAAGAGCTTTAGAACACTGACTCATGATCGAGATTAAAATTGTATACACTGTCTGTGACAAATGATTCTTTAGGAAACCAATTCATTGAACTAATTCACTACGACAGGTCTATTAATTCCTAAATTATTGAAGTTCAAATTTGGAAATTGAGAAGTCATTTCAACAAAGCGGTGTGAATCATATGTCTACAAATTATGTGGATAATACCATAAGAGCGTTAGAGGTTCATGATTTTGATCGAACTTTTACAGTCCGCCTGTGAAAAGTGATTTTTTGTGAAGCCAACACGTTGAAATCACTCCTAGGTCAATTAAGTAAATTATGGAGGTTCAAATTTGGCAATTGAGAAGTAATTTCAGCAAGTAGGTGTTTCTTTGCCCCGATGCGATGATTCAACTTTTAAGCTTTTTGGGAGCTGATGATCTTCTTATTAATCAAGCCAATCCCTCGTAATGTATTTCTTTCTGGCAAATATTGATGGATTTTCTATTATCATTGAATGGTATGGTGTGTTCTCTGGATAACACCATAAGAGCGTTAGAAGATTGACCCATGATTTGGAACAAAATTTTAGAGATTTCCTGCGACAAGTGATTTTTAAAGAAGCCAAATCGTTGAACTCACTCCGACAGGTATATGGATCCTTAAATTAATGAGATTCAAATTTGGAAATTGAAAAGTAATTTCACCAATGCGGTGTGAATCATATGTCTGCAAATTGTGTTCCTTCCTTTAATTTTGTTATCCTATGTATGATACTGTTTTCTTTGTCACGACGTGATGGTTCAACCTTTAACTTTTTTGGGTGCTGATTATCTTCTTCTTAATCAAGTAAATCTGTCGTAATGTTTTTTCTAATATTTTTTCTACGACTGCCTCAAAAATGAACAAATAGCGCACTGATAACTACTATTGAAAATCGCATATTGCAAACAGCATGCGCAAGGTGCACGTTGCGCACGCTCTCATATAGAAGCGTGTGCACAGTCCTCTTTTCACACCCACCTGATTGTTTTGCACACGCCTTGCGAAGATTTCGTAATACGAATGATGATTTATGGAGCAAAATCGTAGTTGTAGAAAAAGTATAGTGTGCAACACGTACGAAAGTGACTCTTCACACTCTTGTAATGTTGTATCACTCGCCTACTAAGTGCAATTTTCTCCACTAGTTGCACATATACTATTTGTCTTTCTTTCTGGCAAAATCATTTCATCATTCGTAGTGGATTTTTAAAATTTTGTTATCCTCCTTTTTATGATGATGGTTTTCTTGTCCCGGAACAAAAAGTCATTTTAACAATGCGGGGTGAATCATATGCCTACAAATGGAGTTCCTTTCTTTAATTTTGTGTTATTTTTAATCCAACCAATTTATCCTAATGTCTTTCTTTTTTGCAAAAATTGGTGGATTTTCTATTAGAATTGAATGTTTTGGTGTGTTCTTAGGATAAAACCATAAGAGCGTTGGAACATTGACTCATGACTTGGATAAAAATTTTAGAGACCGCCTTTGACAAGTGATTCTTTAAGAAGCCAAATTGTTAAACTCACTGCGATAGGTGTATTAATCCTTAAATTATTGAGATTCAAATGTGGAAACTAAAGTCATTTCAATAATGCGGTGTAAAAATCACATGCCCACAAATTGTGTTCTTTTTTAATTTTGTGTTGTTTCATATATCATGGTGGTTTCTTTGATTTCTCCAGATATTGGTGGATTTTCTATTAGAATTGAGTGGTATGGTGTGTTCTACGGATAACTCCCTAACAACATTAGAACAATGATTTGGATAAAAATGACCGCCTGTGACAAGTGGTTCTTAAAAAACCAAATCGTTGAACACACTACAATAGGTCTGTTAGTTCTTAAATTATTGAGGTTCAAATTTGGAAATTGAGAAATCATTTCAACAATGCAATGTGAATCATGTACCAAAATATTATGTAAATTTTTTAAATTCTGCGTATTTGTGAAGAAACCTTAGACTTTTTGGGCGTTGGTGATCTTTTTAATCAAGCCAATCCCTTGTTATGTTTTTCTATCTGGCAGACATTGGTGGACTTTTTATTAGAATTCAGTGGTATAATGCGTTCTCCGGATAATAGCATTGGAGCGGTAGATCGTTGACTCACGACTTAGATCAAAGTTTTAGAGACTGCCTGTGATAACAGTGATTCTTTAAAAAGCCAAATCGTTGAACTCACTCCGATATGTCTATTAATCCTTAAATTATTGAGGTTTACATTTGGAAATTGACGAGTCATTTCAACAATGCAGTATGAATCATATGCCTACAAATTGTGTTCCTTTATTAAATTTTGTGTTATTCCACGCATCATGGTGCGATGGTTCAACCTTTAAGCTTTTTAGGCGCCGACGATCTTCTTCTTAATGAAGCCAATCCCTCGTAACGTTTTTCTTCCTGGTAAGTATTGGTGGACACTATATTAATATTGAATGATATATTGCGTTCTCTGGATAAAACCATAAGAGCGTTAGAACAGTAACTCATGATTTGGATAAGAATTTCAGTGTCCACCTGTGACAGGTGATTCTTTAAGAAGCCAAATCGTTGAATTCACTCCGATAGGTCTACTATTCCTTAAATTATTGAGGTTCAAATTGAAAAAAAGAGAAGTCACTTCAACAATGCGGTGTGAATCATATGCCTACAAATTGTGTTACTTTCTTTAATCCTGTGCTATCCCCTTGTTCAACCTTTGAGCTTTTTGGGCGCAGATAATCTTCTTCTTAATCAAGTCAATCCCTCGTAATGCCTTTCTCTCTGGCAAACATTGGTGGATTTCCTATTAGAATTGAATGGTATGGTGTGATATTTGAAAAAAGAACATTGATTCATGATTTGGATAAAAATTTTAGATTGTGACAAGTGATTCTTTAAGAAGGCAAATGGTTGAACTCACTCCGATAGGTCTGTTAATCCTTAAATTATTGAGCTTCAAACTTGGAAGATGGAATCATTTTAACAATGCAGTGTAAATCATCTGCCTACAAATTGTGTTCCTTTTTTAATTTTGTGTTTTCCCATGTATTATACATAACAACTTTTATGCTTTCTAGTCGCTGATGATGGCATGAGTCAAAACCTGCCCGCCATAAGGATTTTTATAGAGATTTCTAAAAACTTTGCATTTTTTGCCTTCAACGTGTACGACACCGTGCACACCCAGCTTATCACAGATTCCAAGAAACATTAAATATTGAATATTCCAACTCGGTGGCACAACCCGACATTAACACCTTGATCAAATTCCGATCCAATTTTCCACGTCTGGCGAGGCTTTTAAAGGCAGCCGCCTATCCAATTTTTCCGCATAAGGAAAACATAAAGCCAGCCACAAAGCATCAATTTATAAACACGCATGTGAACACTCTATCACCGAAATTGCCATCTTTATGATACAAAATTTATTTTTTATGTTCTTCCCCTCTATGCCATGGGACGCGAAAATTTATAACCCCTCGGCTTTTTGGCGAGAAAAACGACGTAATAAGAGCGGTCCTCTTACAGCCTAAAGAAGGTTTTCGGCGACGGTTTATTGCATGAGGAATTGGTGACAGATTTTGATTTAGTATCAACTTATATGCGAATTTAAAAACTGCTCTTATAGGTTTATAACGACAAATATGTGAGGTACGTCCAGCCAAGTTAAAAAATTAAGTTTAAGCCATTATTTTTAAACCGGCACTCAGTACCTAACTTTAAACCCAAAGCTTTGAGTTTTATGTCAAAAAAAGAGTGCCCTAGGCCCTCTGTAAATAATTTAAAATTACAAGTCGATATGTGAATTTGTTCAATTTCTAGATGGCAAATAGATCAGTACAGTCTATTCATGTCGGTTAAATACAATAGTATATAGGTATATTCTTTTATAAGGGACACTGTGTACTTTTAAGAACCTTTAAATGCTCTTCACTTAAATCAGTAACAAAACCAACAGAAAACTTAACGCCAGAAATAAGCATCATTTCCGATCGCTGTAGGCACAATTAAAAGATAAGTAGGAGCAAAAATAAGTTATGTCACATATGGATAGAATTAATAATATTTCTTAAAGAATCATTTGTCACAGATGGGCTCTAAAATTTTTCTGCAAACCATGAGTCGACGTTCTAAACCGTTTATTGTGTTTTTCAGAGAATGCACTATACCATTCAATTCTGAATTGAAAATCCGTCAACATTTGCCAGAAAAAAACTATTAAGAGGAATGGGCTGCTCATTACGTAGAACATACCATTTGAAAACAAAAGGTAACAAAAAATATACGGGGAGTTCAATTAAAAAACACAACTAGGTCCAAACAAGAACGATACACGCTATGAAAAAAAAATACGATTAATGATATACCCACAGACGATCGACGCAAATAGCATGAGATACCCTAAATATTAGGAAAGATCTTGTCATATGTATATATACCCCATTCACTTATTTTTCCATCCCATCATTTTTGGCATCTCGTTACTTTTGATATCTTAATTTTTTTTATACCTATCTCATTTTGGCAAATGTTGAGGAGATACGATAAAAACATCAAAATCAGATTTCCAACGCCTACTTGATGTCAATAATAATGAATAGTTTATACATTGTGTCCCAAAATTTGCTTTCCATGTATTGGAAACTCGGAAATTATAGAAACTGTAATTTCTGTTGTTTAAAGGTGGTTTAAGTAGGGAAAGCTGTAGATATTTCTATTAGTGACGTAATGACAAAAATGGGAAAGGTCCAAATATTGTAGTTTTTGAGAAATTTTGAAAACATCAAAATGTTACAATTTTAAAAAAAACAGTTATTGTTATTTTAGAAAAAATCAAATTTTGTGAATACAATTCTGAAACAATTTTTAAAGAAAAATACACCTGTAAAGATGAAACTTGAATGCAACGTTTCGGTGTAGTAAAAACATCATCTGTTTCAATTTTTCTCGTGGCGGCCTTATTGGCCTTTTACACTTTCCGACAGAGGGTAAAAAATGCGTTTTATCATCTATTGATGTATATATAGCTCGAAACATATTAGTGTGATTCAGATTTTTCTTGTATAATATTTCTTGTCGTTTCAATAGTAACAGATAGTAAGGGTCATGAAGCCCCTTGAGGCACCAGGGAGCCAAAAGAGGAATTTTAGCAAAAATTAAAATAGGGGGATTTAATTTTGAACACGAATTTTCTACTAGTGCTATTAGTAAGTGTCCAACAATCATATTGGTTGTTAGACGGGTAGCAAGATTTCCTGGCCGAATTATAATTCTTGTAGTTTCAGTAATAACAAGGATAGGTAGTAAGGCTCTTCAAGCCTCTTGAGGCACTCGGTAGCCAAAAGTAGAATTTGAGCAAAAATTAAAAAAGGGAGATTTAATCTTGATCCCGAGTTTCCTTCTAGTGTTATTAGTAAGTGGACAATCATATTGCCTGTTAGACGAATAGCAAGGTTTGGTGGTTGAATTATATTTCTTGTAGTTCCAGTAATAACCAGGAGAGGTAGTAAGGCTCTTGAAGCCCCTTGAAGCACAAGGCAGAGAAAAGTAGAATTGGAGCAAAAATTAATATAGGATGATTTAATCTTGAACCCGAATGTTCTAATAATGTTATTAGTAAGTGTCCAAAAATCATATTGGCTGTTAGACGAATAGCAAGGCTTCTTGGTGGAATAATATTTCGTGCAGTTTCAAAAATAACAGGTAGTAAGGCTCTTGAAGCCCCTTGAGGCATCAGGTAACCAAAAGTAGAATTTGAGCAAAAATTAAAATTGGGAGATTTAGTCTTGATCCCGAATTTCGAACTGCTTATTAGTAAGTGTCCAACAATCACACTGGCTGTTAGATGAATACCAACGTTTCCTGGTCGAAAAATATTTCTTGTAGTTACAATAATAACAAGGAAAAGTAATACGTCTATTGAATAAAAGCTTACTGTGCTAGTGGGATTTAATTTTGAGCCCGTATTTCCTACTAGAGTTATTAGTAAGTGTCCAACAAACATATTGGATGTTAGACGAATTGCAAAGCTTCCTGGTCGAATTATATTTCTTGTAGTTTCAATAATAACAAGAATAACAAGGAAAAGTAGTAAGGCTCATGAAGCCCCTTGAGGCACCAGCTAGTCAAAAGAAGAACTTGAGCGAAAATAAAAAAAAATAATCTTGAGCCCGAATTTCCTACTGGTGTTATTAGTGAGTGTCCAACAATCATATTGGCTGTTATACGAATAGCAACGTTTCCTGGTCGAAAAATATTTGTTGTGGTTTCAATCAAGGAAAGGTAGCAAGTTTCTTGAAGAAGACCTTTACTACACTAGGGGGATTTAATCTTGAGCCTCAGTTTCTTACCAGTGTTACTAGTAAGTGTCCAGAAGCACCTAGTGAAGATGGAGTGAGACCGGTCTTTCTACAAGAAGGTCTGGACAATCTTCCCCCAAAATCAAGGCCTTCAGAGCAAGCCTGGCTTGGGGATGAATCCCAACCAGCTATGCCAAGATTGAGGTGGTATATGTACCAAAACCAGGATGTAATGAACCGATATGTAAGGCCCTAAGACCCATAAGTCTAACGACCTTCCTACTGAGAAGTCTGGAAAAGATGATAGATTTATATATCAGAACAGGTGCGCGGATACCGTCGAACAATGGAATGACCCAACGCCCTCTCAGCCCACATCCGTATGCATATCAGAGCGGCAAATCGAACGATCTAGTACTAAACAACCTCGTCGGAAAGTAGAGATATTCCTGGACAATGAAGGAGCTTTCAAAAATGCCCTCCAGGACTCTCTCTGTAAAATGCTTGGTGCTAGAGTTGTAGAGTAGTCTATTTAGGACTGGATGCGTAGCATGCTGAACAACAGAGTAATCACCACAAATTTTCAGGACACAACAGTTTGCTTCAGACCCGCCAGAGGGTGTCTGTAGGGAGGAATCTATCACTTCTTCTGTGGTCCATACTGGTGGATGACCTGCTTGCTGTGATTGAACTGTAGACTTTGGATATTCAGACGTATGCAAACGAACTTGTGATCCTGATTGGAGGCTACCATGGAGGAGGCACAACAACAATGCTCCAGGAGATTATCAACACCATCTACAAGTGGTGTTTTGGGGAGAAGATGTCTATCAACCTTGACAAAACCGTGATGGTTCCGTTCACAAGGAGGAGAAAATTGGACTGTTTGAGGCCTCCCTTCTTGGTGGACAAAACCATTCCTTTTGCAGAGTAGGTAAAATATCTGGGCGTAACACTAGATAAGACACTAAACCGGGAAAAACTTGGGATTAAAACCCAAATTAATGCACTTGCTATATGTGACGGTCATTAGACCAATGATCACGTATGGAGCCATTGTCTGGCATTCCAAGAGCGGACAAAGCAGTGCGAGGTGCAAAATGAGTAACTTGCAGCGTCAAGTCTGCCTGGCCATCAGTAGGGCATTTGGCACCACTCCAACATCGGCCATGGAAAGACTTCTCGGGCTCAAGAGATAACTCAAAAACTCCCGAGGGAGTGGGAGCTGGAGCGTATGGCGGTGGACAGAGGTACAGACTCCAGCAGAGTCAGGTAAAGCACGCAATAATATTTCAGGCGGAGCTTTATGCCATTGAAATATGTTTCAGGCCGATTAGCAATCAAAAGTGGACAAACGAAAATATCACAATAAATTCGACACTCATGCGGCACTCAAAGAAATTGACTCCAGCAGGTTCTCTTCGATAACTGTGTTGGGAGTTAGAATTTTAATGAGCTACATTGGGGAGCATAATACGCTAAGCTTAGTCTGGATTCAGGTCACAAAAGCTTTGAGGGCAATGATATCGACAATTTTGTTGCAAGGGAAGCGGCGAGTGCTACGTTTATAGGGCCGGAATCGGTCTTGAGTATCGCAAAAGAGGTATCGAGAATTGCAATAATCCAGATGGCATGGCGGAACAACCGACCGAACGTTACTGGATAGACAGCCTGGGCCTCGTCAAAAGTGTTCATACAAGGACCCAGTGAGAAAAGGACAAAATAAGTATTAAACCTCAATAGACAACAGCTCAAAGCCGCTATAAGCTTATACACTGGGCACTGTCGATTAAAACACCACTTGCATAGGATAGGCCTGGCCGACAATGCCGAATACACACTGTACATGAAGGATGATGAGACTGTAGAACTCATTCTGAGTGAAGGTCCTGCAGCTGAGAGCCTTAGATTTCAGAACTCCGGAAGAATACACGTCCTCCCACCGGACTTCCACAAACTCTTACTCAAGAAGATAATGGGCTTTCTAGAAGGACTGGGTCTTCTGATTGAACGTTAATTGATATTGAGGCACAATAGATCTTGTACCACTCATTTGGTATCAATCAATCAATTCAAGTGTCAAGCGATTATTTTGGCTGATGACGAATAGCAAGTCGAATAATATTTCTTGTAGTTTCAATAATATGAAGGAAAGGTAGTAAGGCTCTGGAAGCCCCTTGAGGCACCAGGCAGCCAAATATGTGAATAGTATTATTAATTCATCCAAATAAAATAAATCTTAATCATAAAGAAAGTTTTTGATATTTTGATGATTTTGATAAAGATTATACCTATGACGAGAGGTAGTAAAAATGTATGGGAATAATCCTAGAAAATTATTTAATTGAATGATTTAATGAAAACGGCTTGCAAAAAAAAGTGTTCTTTCTTTAAACCTTAGAGCTTTAATTAAGATTTTTATTTAATTATGTATAATTAAAATTAGCTTTA
Source organism: Taphrorychus bicolor (assembly GCA_951812265.1). NCBI lineage: Eukaryota > Metazoa > Arthropoda > Insecta > Coleoptera > Curculionidae > Taphrorychus > Taphrorychus bicolor. The sequence continues at coordinate 14,269,582 of OX638298.1, forward strand.
TTCAAATTATCCTTCATCGAGATGGATGGACGAGTTTAGGAAAGCCAGAAGCCCTCGGCTTTCCTAAGCTCGTCGCCCTCCGGGCATAAACATCTACTTAATGCCCTTGATACATAAATAACTGCTAAAATTTTTATATACCTAAAAAAGATCTTCCATGTGATCAACATAATATACTACACCCTTCAGAGGAACTCCTTAGCTTTAACTACCCGATTTTAAACCCATCCGGTGTGCGGCGATAAGGATCTCCATCGACTATATAGTCGACCACAAAAAAGCCCAAGATAAGGAAAGGGATGATAGAATTTAGGGATTTGGATTTAAGAGGCTTTAAATTCGGTCCCCATATACCCGAATATGTATACTCGGAGATTAAAAAGGCGCACGTTCAAACAAGGGATTTGGCAAGGGCTGTGTGTGGTGGCGTTTTATGGCCCCGAAAGCCGCAATGAAAATAAAAACCAACGAGTTGTTCGGATTTAAAAAAAATGTTGATTTATCTGACTGGATTAGTAAAGTTAATTCTTTGAAAGGAACGAAAAATATTTTTTTAGTCACATTTTGAGTAGCCGTTACATATTTCTATTCCACAACAGTGTCGCAACATCTGAATAATACAGGCAGTTGCGGTTCAGAGCGCACTTGAGCTATGGAATCCTCAGGGTGAATAATTTAAGTCCCCAGAGGATCTTTGGATAGACAAAGGAGTTATATTGGGAATGTCTTATAATGGGGGTTTTATGTGCTTTGTCTGTGTCTCCTTTATTTCGCACGGTCTCGTTAATGTATCGGCTAAGTGCTATCGGTGGTTCAATTTTGGGGAAATCTACTCCACAAATCGCTCAAGTTTGAAGCTTGCCAACGTGCATTAATAATAATTAGTATTTCGAACAGACAAAGCCAAGTGCAAAAACGCAGCTTCTTTGTTGACACGTTCGCAGTCAATTCAATATAGAACAAACGTAACTCGTAGAATTTGAGTGAAACTACCGGAAAAAGGGCGCAGCGCGTTTCGTTCAGTTTATCCACCGTTTATACGTAAACATAAAACGAGCACCATAACCGTAAAAACTATAAAAAGGACTAGAAATGCAGGCATGAAAGAAAATAGTCTTTTACGGTGGCAAAAAGGAGCCTGTGAACGAAGAGTTGTTACTATTTTAAACGAGGACAAGTACAACACAGGCCCCTAATGGAATTGGATACTGAATAGATTGTTCCGGTACAGTTTTCACAAAACTGGCCGGATCAATGGCGGGGGCCAGACCGGAACCAACAACTTATTCCTCGCATAGCATAACTGACCTAAACTCCTAGGCAGCGCCGAACTTCCTGGAGTTATTATTTGTAAAGTTTCCGAAAAGTTGTGGCCAAAGTATAGAGGGAAGTTCGTCTCAAATCTTTATTGCGTTACGAATATTTATACAACCGGCAGAGCCTTCGGTGCCGGGCTTCTTTCCTCTATTTTTGTTGCCGAAGAGAGAACCCGTTTGAATAATAATAAACAGCGGATGGAGAAATGAGAAAATTGGAAAATCCTAGGCAATGGAAATAGTATTGGTTTGAAGGTGGCAGACAATGATGCATTATTGTTACTAGATGCAACTTCTTACAAGATTTTCCCGTTATCCAGACTCTGCTCCTTATAGAGTGAGAACAAATACGTGACTACTTGCTAATATACCAATTATTGGCTGGGCCCACTCTCAGCCCATTGGTTAATGACAAAGCTGAGCAGCTAGGCTTATGCATTGAAGCGAGTTAATCCTGTACTCTCCACTTAAGCTACTGAAACTCACTATAAGTTTCTTTCTGAGAAATCAGAGCATCAGAATCTCTTAAAAATAAACGAGGATATTAGTATGTTAGTAACGAATTAAGTTAAACAGGTTTTAGTCTCTAATATTTTCTAGTTGAGCTAAACATTCTGAAAATAAATTCTGAGCAATTTGAAAATGTAAACATTTTTTATCAAATTTGGAGTCAGGAATTCGTCTGGTTTACTCTGTTTGCTTCAAACGTCTACAAAAAAATATTGAGCTAACATTAATTATTCCAGTGTTCGCAAACGCACACGATTAATAAGTTACTTTTTGAACGTGTTCCGAGCGTCTTAAAGTATCATAAATAAAAGTAACGAATTGATTTAATTAGATTATAGTCTTACTATTTTTTAACAAAGTAATTTAAGTAGATTTTGGCCTTAAGGTTTACTGATTGAGTTCAACTTTCTGCAAATATTTCTGACCATTTTGAGAAAATAAACACTTCTGATAAATAAGCTTCAGGCTTACGCTTTCTCAAAGAATCAAGTCGTGAACTTTTCAATTAAACTTCTAAATCTGACATTTTAAGACCGTGATGGCTTTCACGGCCGTTCAAAATAGAATCTACGGTGTTTTCAGGGCTTTGAAGCCCTAGTCCAATGAGACTTCTTCCTGACGTTTCGTCTACAGCTGCGGCAGACATTATCGACTCAATTGTGTTGAGCTCCGTAATGTTTAATCACCTGCCGTCGCGCTGCTGTACAAGATCTGGGGTGGGGCGGGGTTTTGGCACACTTGAAGTATGTCGTAGAACTCGTTTCCAGTCTGCATTTAGAAACGTAATTTCTTCCTTCCTGTTGTCGTGTTTAAAGATCTCAATGTCCTCTCTCGTTAGCCTCGGCAGACAGAGTCTTTATTACTACCCTTTTCTGTCAAAGAAGTCAGGGAGGAGTCATAAAGACACTGTCTGTGAGAGCCAAGGGAATTTTTGAGCCGGTTGAATTGGAACGGGAAATGAAGCATCTGGAAAAAGCCTTTGGTTGGAATGGATACAGCCAGCACGAGTTCGATAGGACTGTCCGTCCAAGAAATGTAGAGCGCCAGAAAAGAACAACGGGAGAAGATGAAGAAAAGGGCAGATGGTCTATTTTAATATACATCCACAAAGTAACGGACAGGATCGGCAGGCTACTGGAAAAGCACAATGTTAAAACTGTCTTTAAACCTACTCGTACAATACAACAGAGCTTGAGACCGGCCAAAAACCGCAGAGATCCTTTATAGGCACCCGGAGTTTACCGAGTTCCATGCAGCTGTGGCTCGATATACATTGGCATCACAAAACGCAGTGTCAACACGAGGATTGCGGAATACAAGAGAAGTTGTAGGCTGAGACAAATAATAATGTTAGTAGTAGCAGAGCACGCTCTCTCCGAAGGTTACGACATCCTTTTCGACACAAAGAGGTGGATATCTTATATCAATCAAACACGACAACAATTTCAAAAGGATGGGGGAAAATACGTTTCTAAATGCAGTCTGGAAGCGAGTTCAATGACATACTTCAAGTGCGCCGAAACCCCACGCCACCATGACCCCCACCCCAGTCCCTCCACTGCAGCGCGACGGCGGGGGAGTAAGTACCACGGAGCTCACCACAATCGAATCAGTCATCGTCGGGAAGCACGGGACATCACTTCGTCCATTGCCTTATCGCCCTTAATAATGTCTGCCGCAGCTGTAGGCGAAACGTCAGGATGAAATTACATTGAACCTCGGCTTCAAAGCCCGGTAAACACGTTAGGTTGTATGTAACATTTCAAGTTACCTTATAAGTATTCTCAGTGTCAGAAAGTCTTAGAATAGTTCAAATTAGTCTAGGTTAGCTCAGGTTATAAATCTCTGCACTCGCTGCTTGAAATATTTGTTAAATGATACAAAATTTAAACAAACTAATCAAATCGTGTACTTTCCACTCAAATTATTGTTCAATCTAACATATAAGTTACATTCTGACTGTCAGAAAATCTTAAATTAGTTCAATTTAGTTTAGATTTGTTCAGGTCATGAATCTGTCTGTTCTTAAAATTGGGTTAGAAAAGCATCAGATTCACCCAATCTGCTTTAAATATTTGATAAATAGTACCTACCTAATAAAAACTTTCTGAGTGTTCATAGTCAGAAAATCTTATTACAAGTAACTAAGAATGTTCAGAAGCAACAAAGTAACATAAGTTCATTTTTGGCTTAAGGTATATACTGATTGAGCTAACCTTTCCGAAAATATTTCTGAAGATTCTGAGAAAATTAGCAGTTCTGATGAGTTAGAAAAACTTCAAGTTTACCCAGTCTGCTGTTTACCCAGTTTGCTTTAAATGTCTTAAAAATGAAATCCTCTCTTAACCTAAAAAAAATTTTCTGAGTGCTCATAGTCGGAAAATCTTATTACAAATAACTCAGAATGTAAGCAACAAAGTAATTTAAGTGCATATTTGGCTTAAGGTATGTACTGATTGAGCTGAACTTCCAGAAAATATTTCTGAAGGTTCTGAGAAAATTAGCTGTTCTGATGAGTTAGAAAAGGTTTACCCAGTCTGCTTTAAATATTTTGTAAATGATTCTAAATCTTCTATTAACCTAATAAAATCTTTCTGAGTGCTCATAGTCAGAAAATTTTATTACAGGTAACTGAGACTGTAACCAACAAAGGAATTTAAGTGCATTTTTGGCTTAAGGTACATACTGATTGAGCCAAACTTTCTGAAAATATTTCTGAAGGTTCTGAGAAAATTAGCAGTTCTGATGAGTTAGAAAAGCTTCAGGTTGACCCAGTCTGCTTTAATTTTGTAAATGATTCTAAATCTTCTATTAACCTAATAAAATCTTTCTGAGTGCTCATAGTCAGAAAATTTTATTACAGGTAACTGAGACTGTAACCAACAAAGTAATTTAAGTGCATTTTTGGCTTAAGGTACACACTGATTGAGCCAAACTTTCTGAAAATATTTCTGATTGTGCAGAGGAAATTAGCAGTTCTGATGAGTTAGAAAAGCTTCAGCTTGACCTAGCCTGCATTTAAATATTTTATAAATAATTCTAAATCTTCTCTTAACCTAATAAAATCTTTCTGAGTGTTCAAAGTCACAAAAATCTTATTACAAGTAACTCAGAATGTAAACAACAAAGTAATTTAAGTGCATTTTTAGCTTAAGGTATATACTAATTGACCTGAACTTTCTGAAATTATTGCTGAAGTTTCTGAGAAAACTAGCAGTTCTGATTAGTTAGAAAAGCTTTAGGTTTACACAGTCTGTTTAAATATTTGATAAATAATGCTAAATCTTCTAACCTAATTAACCTAATAAAATCTTTCTGAGTGCTCATAGTCTTAGAAAATCTTATTACAAGTGACTCAGAATGTAAGCAACAAAGTAATGTAAGTGCATTTTTGGCTTAATAAACTGATTTCTGCAGGTTCTGAGAAAATTAGCAGTTCTGATGGGTTAGAAAAGCTTCAGGTTTACCCAGTCTGCTTTAAATATTGTATAAATGACTCTAAATCTTCTCTTAAACTAATAAAATCTTTCTGAGTGCTCATAGTCAGAAAATCTTATTACAAGTAACTCAGAATGTAAGCAACAAAGTAAGTTAAGTGCATTTTTGGGTTAAGGTATATACTGATTGAGCTAAACTTTCCGAAAATATTTCTGAAGGTTCGGAGAAAATTAGCAGTTCTGATGAGTTAGAAAAGCTTCAGGTTTACCCAGACTGGTTTAAATATTTATTAATAATTCTAAATCTTCCATTAATCTAATAAAATCTTTCTGAGTTTCTTAGATTAGTTCAGGTTAGTTTGAGTTAGTTCAGGTTATATATCTATCTGTATCAGTATTAGCTTAGAAAAGCTTCAGGTTTACTCAATCTGCTTTAAATATTTGATAAGTAATGCTAAATCCTCTCTTAACCTAATAAAATCTTTCTGAGTGCTCATAGTCATAAAATTTTATTATAAGCAACAGAGTAATTTAAGTATATTTTCGGATTAAGGTTTACTGATTGAGCTCATTTTTTTGAAAATATTTCTGAACCTTCTGAAAAAAATGAACACTCCTGATGAATTAGAAAAGTTTCAGGGCTATACTCTACTTGAAATATATAATACCGAATCAAAACAAAATTATCAAATCATGTACTTTCCACTTAAAGTTTTAAATATATCGTTTTAAATTACCTTCAGAGGGTATCAGAAATTCACGTTATGTGAAGTTCACATGTCGTAAGTAACTTTCTAAGAATTCTGAGTCAGAAAGTGTTATATAGAAATATAGATATTGGAACGTAGTTATGAGTACTTAAACAATTTAAGTTGAATTAATTTTGAGTTATTTTTTTAGTTGAGCTAAGCCTACTGAAAATACTTTCTGACACTTTTGAGGCTATAAATTTGAGGCATATATGTAAAACTTTAGGTTTTCGCTATGTGCCATAATATTTAAGAAATAATACCGAATAAACACAAAACGGTATTCTTCACCTAAAATAATAAAAACTTTCTGAGTTTTCTGATTGTCAGAAAATTTTATAAGTAACCGAAAATATAAGTAATATAGTATTAGTAATATGTAGTATTAATATAGTGGTTTAAGTAGATTTTTGCCCTTAGATTTACAGATTGAGCTTAACTTTCTGAAAACATTTCTGACATTTCTGAGAAAATAATAACTTCTGGTTTACTGTTTTGTTAGAAAAGCTTCAGGCTTATACTCTTTATTTAAAATATCTGTAAAATATTACGCCATCAATACAAAAAAAATCAAATAATGTCTATTTAAACATCTAGCATTTTCAGTTACTTTCTGAGTATAATATAAATCATATAATAAAATTGTATTATACCTAACGAATTATATTATTTATAGTTTAACCTTAAACTCTTTAGTTGAGCTTAACTTTCTGAAAATATATTCTGACCGTTTTTAAGATAGAATCACTTTTGATCCCTTGTTAACTAAGAAATGTTTTTGGCTTACATTATTTCCTTTAAATGCCTGTTAAATAATACCATGTTAACGCGATTCGGTTCAATTCTATAACTTTATACCCAATTTAAAATAACATGTCATAAGTAATTTTCCGAAAATTCTGCTAATTAAATAGGGCTTTCTAGAAACCCAGATACTAGAATGTAGTTACGAATGCCTAAATAAATTAAGTTGATTTTAGGATAATTTTTTCCTAGTTGCGCAAAATTTTCTGAAGATTTTCTGATGGTTCTGACGCTATGAACCTGTCTGATCCATCGTTAGGATAGATAAATTTCATGCTTACCCTGTCTGCTTAATTTTTTTTAATAATACAGACTGAAAATGAAATAATCAAATCCTGTATTCTCCACTTAAACATTTAAATCTAACATTTGAAGTTACCTTCTGAGAAATTCGACTGTCAGAATGTTTAATAAATAAACGCATTATATAGGACAACGTTACACGCAACGAATTATTAGTTAATTAGACTTTAGCCTTCATCTTTATTTAGTTGCACTTCAGATCCATTGTTAGCTAAAAAAGTAGTTTACATTATTTGCTTAAAATTTCTGTTAAATAATAGCAACAACACGATATGATCCAGTTCTGTACCCATCCAATTTAACATGTCATACATAATGTTTTGAGAATTCTGAAAGTCAGAAAGTGTTATATAAAAATACAAATATTAAAATGTAGTCACGAATATGTAAATTTATTTAAATTGATTTTGGAAATATTTTTTCTCTGTTAGGCTAAGCCTTCTGAAAGTACAATTTGACAGTTTTGAGAGTAGATCAGTATCAGTCGATTAGTTATGCTAAATTATATTCATTTAAATCATCTATAGATTTGATATTGAATTCGATGTAATTATTTCATTCTTCGATAGTTTCATATTTCTCTAGATTTAGGAAAAATTTGAAACCTTGAACATAAGCAGAAAGAAAAGACTATAGAAAGATCGTAGAATCGTTAAAAGAATGCTGCAGGATTTTGATGAATAAAACTTATGGTAGATATAGATTATTTACCAGGATACAAACAGGGGTAGTATGGACTATTTTATCATAGACATAGAAGTAGTGGGAATTTTGATAATCTTGGGGAGGCTTTTAAAAAAAGTTTAAATTCACTGAAAACTTAGCTTTATGAGGATTTGAAAGGATAGTCAAAAATACTAAAAGCTATAGGGTTTTATATTAAAAAAGAAGTGAGTTTAATCATGTAAAATTGTCAACTTCCTGCAAGTTGCAATTGTATTAGAAATTTTTAAATGGTGTGCCATCAGAAAAACATTAAAGACTTTGAGCCAAAAACCTATTATTATCACACATTTGCATTCTCCTATTTTTCTTTTTCCTCTTTTGAAAGATGTTTGGCTTTACTGTAGTCACAATCGATATTTCCCTTTTTGAACTGAGTCGGAGATACCGCAAGCAATAGGAACAATGGTGAAACCCCACATTCGGAATGCTCATTTTATTGAGACCGACTGCAGCAAACTTAGCCTAATGATATATTTTTGAAAAGGAAAAAAATAGAGGAATCTAATTCTGTATCAATATACAGAATTTCATATTAAAGAAAAAACATAATTTTAAGTTATTTTTGGGTCTTGAAGAAAATTTGTTCTTCAGTTCATAAAATATTTGTAGCAATCACTAACTTTTTTCTACCTTTCCTGATGATAACCGCTAAGAAGTACCTAATTAAAATTATTTTGTTTATTAATTGGTTTCAAAAAATTCAATTATAATATTCAAACATTATTTACTTCACAATGAAATTAAAAAAATTACCTGGTACCATCAAGATTGATTCATTCAAAATAGCTTATTAAAAAACATCTTTTCAAAAGAAAGTAAAGAAAAGGATTTCAATTTGTTTAAAGAGTAATATACTACTTACTTGATTTACCAAATAAATATTCTCAAATCCCAATAAATACAAAAGCACTAATTATTATCGATATGCAAACTTGTGCAAACACGCAGTTCACAACAACAATCACAAGCACAAAACACCGTACACGAATTATTACGATTACAAAGACTTAATACTTAGTCAGTCGCTAAAAATTTCGTACAAAACAATGTGCAACTGTCAGATATGTATTGTTATATTATGTCAAAAAGCAGCGTTAAAAAACAAACTCTACGACGCGCGTTCGGAAACTTTCCGTCGATGACCGCGGGCGTCGCGACGTCTTTCGTGGCAAGTTTCGCGGGCGTCGGTATGAAACCGAATGAGCGTCGTTTCGGAGCGTGAGCCTCAATGTGCTTTGAGTATTTTGAGCGCGCATGGAAAGTGCTTTAGTAAACGGTCTCTAAAAGTGAAAGTTTTGGGTTTGCTCTCAATTTATCAAAACGTTTTAGGTGAAATCGTCATACACAACGAAATTTCCCTAAATGGGCGTATTAAGAAACGATTTAAGTTTCGTTTCGACGCTTAAAGCCAGACGTTTCGAGTTCTATTCAACTTAACTGAAACAATTCCCAAGTTTTGCATAATAGCTTGCAGAAGTAATTGCTGAATATTTTAAAACTTTAATTCTTCCCTTTCTTCCTGCTATCAGGCTCGCTTTAATTATTGGGACCGTTCGGAGAGTACTTTTGGCACACCTTGGCTAAAATACCGGGATATTCAGAAGTAAGTAGAAACCTTAGATAAGTGTAATCTTGACATGGAATTAATAAAAAAGCCGTTTCTACCAACATGAGTCCGAAAAGGAAAAATTTAATGTTTATTTTTAATTTTGAAAGTATGTACGTTTCAGCTCATTGAACTTCTTGTGAGTATCTAACAACATCGTGGAGAGAATCTTTTGCAGTGTATAGTTTTATTTAATTATCACATTTCTTTAGAAGCGTCATAAACTTTGTATTATTAGATATCTCTTCTAACCTCTTTTTAATCATCATCATCGTCATCAGTTTATATATGTTCACATTTTTAACACACATTGTCTTATTTTGAATGTTGCTCGTTTCTTGAATGCAGAGCTTAGGATCCATGCAGTGTTAGTTTCTCTGCTCCGAAGTTTTCATTATTACAATTTGGTTCTGCTTTCACGAATTAGTCTAACTGTCGTAATTACTTGTTAGGCTTTGGACGCTTATGATGGCCTGAGAGCCAAAACCTGTCCGCCAAAAGAATTGTAATAAAAATAGTTGCACGACGTATACGTTGTTCCTTTCTTTCCTATCTACAAAAAAAAACTGTGTCTCTGAAGTGAGAAACTCCTAAGAATACATGATTAAAAACGATATATGCCATGTGTTCATTAGAATCCTAGTCATCTTGTTGCCTATGAAATTCACTTGTTATTTTGAAGCATTATTCCTGTCCTGGGATCACACTGACGGCTACGCTTTGAAAGTATCCCCATCCTCTGTTTTTTTGATAAAAATGTAAGAATGGAAATACCCTCAGACGTGTCTAGTGCTGCCACCTAAAATGACAGCTAATAAATAAGTGACAAATGTCATCAAGTGACAGTGACAAATAATAGATGAGGAGTCAGGTTACGACGTGCCTCTCTAACTCTTTTCTTTTCTATCAATTCTTATCAAGTTTTATAATGAATACCCCTTACAGGGTAGATCCTCTTTTTAAGGGGAAGTAGCTCCACTGGGGCATATTTTTCGATAATTGGTTACCTAGCAATTTTGTAAATTCTTTCTGAAGATTTCTGTAGGGTTTAGTAGTAATGATTTTGTAGGTTTTGTCTGAAGGTCTTCCTCCTTAAGTTTGGTCTTCTAATTTCGAGACAATATGCATTAAATAACGTGAAAAAATATAAATAGAGAAACATTAAGCAAGTATAACCCCGACAAGTATTACCCTTCATGAAGTTCTTCTTGAGTTAATTGACGGATTTCTTCGCAAAGTTTTACCCTTATACATTGGTATTCTCCCTACTCATTCTTTTGTGAAGTATCATGTCAAAGTTGTCACTTTCTATCAGTCTGCCAATCTCAAGGATTGAAAGCAAACATTTGGGTTAAAATTGGTTGGTAAAAATATGTAGTTTTTGTTTTGGTATATAAATAATAAAGTAATAAAAAACGTAATAAATCAATTGGATAACTGGTCCAGTGTGCGTCAAGAAAAAATTATGCCCTCAAAAGTTGGATTGTAAATTACCACCAACCTTTCTAAAAACGTCATCACAACCCTCACCTCATGTCCAAGCCCTTTTCACCTCCGAGGAAGTTTAGAGCCGGGATTTAAGGTCCCCTCCCGCTAAAAATGCCCTTTCGCTCTAAACTGCGCTCTAAATGTGGCGCTTCTGGGAAGTATTTACAGACCGATATACGTGAATTTTTGCGGCCAGGGGCAGTGGGGTTTAGAATTCGCTGGAATTTACTACATATTGCAGGTTGGAAGCGCAAGTGGAGCTATACAGTTTCCGGCAACAATGGCCAAATATTTGACAGTGAAAAGTAGACATTTGGCTACGGGAAACAGGTATTTTTGCTAACGAGAAACTTCAAATGAATTGAGAGGGTCGAGTACGATTATATTTTCAGGAGAGCGGTGAGTTTGAAATATCTTCTTGGATCAGTGAGAAGTTAGTGCTTGCGGAGAGTAATAGGTACTTATTTGTTTAGCCTGAGTATAGAGATTTGGAACTTTAAGCAGAGGTAGAACAGATCGTGATTCATTTGATTATCGTTTATTAAAGGGTGGATCTATAGCAACTTGTCTATGGCCAAGAAATGAATTATTAGTACAACCCAATATACAGAGACTAAGAAACTGTTGACCTATTAAATCCTCTGAGGATATAATGCCTCCAAAGCCCCAGGGAGTGATTGAACATGACGGAGTCTGACGGAGTTTTTAAAGCCTTGCAAATGGCTGCAGTGCTCTTGCATTAAGTTAAAAAATGTAAAAAATATTGCAAAAGAAGTGCTCATCCATTGAGTCGTGCTGAAGACACAGAGACAATAAGGGTGACTTTTACAAGTTCAAGTAAAACTTCCGATTGAAGATAAAACTCCAGATATAACCTGCATTGCATTGTTTATCTGTAGGTAAACAATACAATGCACATCAAGTCTGGTGTTTTATCTTCAATCTGAAGTTTTACTTGAACTTGTAAAAGTCGCCCTAAGACCGCCAATTGTAATGGCTCCGTCTTAGGGCCATTATGAAACGTTATAAAATTAATTATAAATTATTATGCGAAACATAATAATAATGAGAAATAATAATAGAGTCAATAAAATATTGCACTTTAGTAATTTAGGAGAAAAGACATAAGTAGGAATTAAAAGTTCTTGTGACCAACATTATAAAAAGAGGGTATTTAGTAAGAAGAAACCCTTTTCAAACAAAGTTTTTTGAAGGTGCTATATTAACCAGTTAGTAGTTAAATCTATGAAATTCAGAAAAAATCCCTCTTCTAGGAAGTGCAAAAGTAACAAATTTCTAGTCAAATATTGAACTTTTAATACTGAATTTAATTGTAAGAAACAGTTCTTGTTGACTAAAATTATGAAAAGCGGATTTGTAGAAAAAAAAACGTTGTTAAAAATAATTATACAGGGTGAGTCTTTTTTCGATGTTTAGTGAAGGGATCTCGGGAACTAGCAGAGTTACAACTTCGGTTAAATGGGGAAAAAATTGAAGTTTTAGGAGATCCATTCAAAACAACTTTTGTTTTTTTGAAAAAGTTATGGCTTATTAGATATTTAGCAAACAACAATTATTGACGGTTTCTTTAAAACGATCTAGCTGAGGTATTATTGGATCTAGAGCAAAGATATGTATGCAACAGTAGTAGAGAATTTTACCCCGAACAAGACAGACTAATAGATTTTTTCTGACAGCTGTCATTTGTGAGATATAACATAAACGTACATTTTTTTAAATGAGAAGCATAGTTGGATATGGCCTATCTTTCTTAGCTTTAAAATGATACCAACAAGTAGACAGGTGTTTTTCAAAAGGGCGAACCTATGGCCATTTTTCTTTCCAAAATTGAAATACACTACGATATTATTATTTTGATAGTATAGGTGGCCCTGGAAAAGTTGAATATGCGTCAAAACATGGTTTACATGGCAACAGATAATAATGGCATTTATTTTGACGTTCCATACGATTAAGTTTTTCAAAATGAATTTTTCCAATTAGGAAAAACGCGATATGGTTGAATGCTACATAAGATGCGATAAAAAAGCTGTACGTGCAGCTAATTCCTATTTCAAGAGGTATTTTGACCGTCGCCAGCCGTCTCTACCAACATTTAAAAGGTATCACGATAATTTGGGTATCTACGGAAATTTCACAAAATCAAGGATGAAAATAGAACAATAAATGAAGCTACGGAGGTTAATATATTGGCTAGCATCTACCAAAATCCACGAACTTCAACCAGAGAGGTTGCAGAGGAAGCTGGAACCTCTCAACGCACCGTTGTGAGAGTCTTAAAAAAACACAAATTCCACCCCTATAAACTATCGGTATCTCAAACTTTACATCCCGGGGATGATCAGCTACGGGTGGAATTTTGTACTTGGTTCCGAGACAAATGTCAACAAGATGTCGGATTTCCTTATCAGATATTATGGAGTGACGAGACGCGCTTTACAAATTGCGGGGTGTTAGGTTCAATAGGCATCAAGAAAACCCCCATCACGTTGAAGCAAGAAGACCGCAAAATAAATTTGGATTTAATGTTTGGTGTGGGATAGTTGGTTCAAAAATTGTCGGTCCATTTATTTTTTGAAAGGACATTAACTGGAAATTTGTATATGCTATTTCTTCAGAATAATCTGGAAGATATGTTGGACCAATCTAGATAGAAACCGTCAATAATTGTTTAGTATAGTTCTTGGGATGCGGTCCTTAAGTGAGGAAGTACGACTTTTTCGTGCCTACAAAAATAACAAATTTAAAGACAAATTGTAAATTTAAGAAATTTAGAAAAAAAATAACCATTTTTTTCATTCATTCAACAAAAAATTTTGTTGTGATAAAAATTATAAAAAAACCGATTTGTAGGAAAAAATACCCTTTAATAGTTTTGTCAAAGCTGCTATTGTAACCAATTTATAGGTTAATCATGAATCTAGGAATTTCAGGAGAAATGCATCCTTTTATAAATAGGGGCAAATAAAATTATGACAAACATTTATCAGCGAACAAAAAGAGAAAGATATGCTCTTCCTACAAATCACGAGCACTCTGAGGCCTCGCAGATGAATAACCAAACTTAGCTACGCTCGTTCCTTCGTTCAAAACAAAGTTCTAATCACGGACGTACGTCTTATTACCTATATATAGCGAAAGCGAAGATAAAATACCGGAGTTCTTCAAGAGGAAAGAGACAGGCTAAAAAAATTATGTCGTTGACACTTTGGCAACGATGCCAACCCTAGAGAAATTTCCCTATTTTAGGGAAATTTAAGAGCGTTTAGGGAAATAGGGAAATTTTTTTAAATCTAGGGAATTTTTTAACTCATTATGAAAACTCCTCAGAAATTGGTTACTCCTACACTCTGAAACGCTAAACTCTTGAGTCTAAAATTTGCTCATCAGTCGTAAGTCAGTTGTCATTGGGTCTATCAAATGGCCATCAGCTGTCATTGTCGAAAAAGACAAACTTCAAAATTTTCAATTATAATAATTGATGATTATAATCAATAATAAATATTAATAATAATCAAAACTATTTAAAACACAACACCTAAATTTATAATGTTTTTTTTTTTTTTTTTTGAAGATGTGTCTTAACGCTAAGTAAGAAAATGTTATTTTTTACCTACATGCGTATTTATAACAAGCATTTTAGTTGACGATTTTGTCAAATGTCAATTATTAAACTATAGTTTAACGTGCTAGCTATTTATTCTGCTATCTAGTATATATTTATTGTGTATGTTCGATACTAATCGAGTATTAGTAAAGATTACATTCACCATAATATTCAGATTAAAATCTAGGGAAAAATCTAGGGAGATTTTGCTGGACAGTAGGGAATTATCCACGAATTCGGTTGGCAACGCTCCACTTTGGAACAAGTTATATCCAGTGTTGCCAATTCGAGCGAAAACGCTCACTTTCGGAGCATTTCATCCATGATGTGAGCAAAGCGGGAGCTTTAAATCGATGCGAGGTTTTTTCGAGGTTCAAATGATAACATTGACGTTTGACGTCCTTTAGTGCCAAGTAGGGCGAATTTCAAAATTCACCTGGACGCTTATTCTATAGGAAATAGTGAAAGTGAAAGTGAGAATTGCTGGCCAATGGAATTCGTCAACAAAAATTTTTGACCAATCCAGGTTGTCAAAATTCTCACTTTCACTTTCACTCTTTCCTATAGAATAAGCGTCCTGGTCATCTACCGGTTAATCTGGTCATGTGATGGCCATCTAGCAATTCAATGGGTTAAGCAGGTGACTAATTTACCAGGTAAATGACCTGGTGAGTTTTGGAATTCGCCCACAATATAGTAAAGTGTAGACCAACGACCTAGAAGATACGGACGAGCAAACCAAAATCGATATTCCCCTAAAAACGGTCCCGTTTTTTGGACGAAACTCCGCCATTTTTAAAGTACCCACGACGTAATTTCATTGTCACAGTACATCAACTGATAAATCACAATTTCTAATTATTTGACGTAAAAAGTCAGGTGACGTCACTTCTGGAGGATATCGTCGCCATTTTCTAAGTTCCCACTTTGAACTCCATAGAGTTACTACCTGACAGGAGAGGAAAAGAAAAGTTCGGATTTTGTCGCGTGACCAAACCAGATCTTGGCTACGCCGTTCTGATGGCCGCCAATTCGTATTTTACACTTTTAAACTCCCTTTGAGTGGGAAAATTGCGTTGTAAACTCGATAAAGTAACTTTATCGAGTTGACAACAAAATATAGTGTTTTTACATTTAATATTTTTATTTATACTTAATATAGTTTTTTTCCATTTAATTATTTTTTTTTCGTTTATTTCTTTTTTTGACATATTTTTTAGGTAATTAATTCTATTTTCTTTCTTTTTTGTCTTCCTCAAATTGTCTTTTTTCGTATTTCTTTTATTAGTTGTTTGTTGTGATAACTCTGAATTTTTTTTAAATATTATTTGTTTATATTTTTGTGTTTATAAAAAAGGTTTAGCTCTTATTTTTGTTTACTAGTTTTATTTTTTCTTCAATCTCTTTGTCTTCCGCTCATTTAATTTGGTTTCATTTTGCAACTTTTTATGTTTGTTGCTCTCATTTATTTTTCCGCCATATTTTGTGGTGTCAGAGTTATTTTTTTCTTAAATTCTTTTTTTCCACAGTTTTGCGCAACTAGAAGTCCATAAAAATGACGTTTTCAAATTTCGAAAATTCTGGTTCCAAAAATATTCACAAAAAATTAAAATTTTGAAAAAAAAAGTTTTTATTTTTTCTGATCTTAATTTAAAGAGATCATTAAAAATACATGACACTTTTAGCAATTTTTTTGATCTATTCAACGTGTTATTTTTCCTATTTAAAATCCGACTTTTTGATTTTATGGAACCATTACCAATTCAGAATTTTGATTTGAAATGTATTGCTGAATTGAAATGTAGACTTGCGAGAAAATTCAAAATACAATATAAAATCAAATACATATAACAATATTTCAACAATATAACAAACATTCAAAATACAATATAATAATTTGATGAAGGATGAAAAACGAAACATCTGATTTTAAATATAAAAATACCACATTGAAGAAAAAGTGTCATGTACTTTTATTATCTCTTTAACGTTTTTTTAAATTCTTTACAAACTTTAGTAAAAGGATGATGGAACATTTACAAGGAAGGTAAACGATCCATAAAAGTCAAACATGCACAAAAAAAAAATTGAAAAATATGTTGACTGATTTTAAGTTTAAAATGCAAAAATTCTGTTTTATTTTTTAAAAGCAATTTCTACGTTTACTAAATTTTTACAATTTTATTGCACATTTCTTTTAGTTAAAAATACAAATATCTAAAATTTATTTTCACCATTGAGAGCTGAAAAAACCATTAAGAGTTGAATAATAAATGTTAACTAATTTTAAGTTCATAGTTCCGGCGGATATTGCCGCCATTTTTTAGGTGTCCACTGTTAAAAAAGAAGTGGAGCCAAAACTGGAAAACAGGAGTCTTTTCAGATGTAAAATACTAGCTCATTGGTGTAGAAAAAAAATGAGTAAAATGTTTCAAAGTAAATAGGTACGAATAGGATTTGTCATTTAATTTTTGTGTTATAGCAATATCGATTTGCTGCTTTAGAGCAATTTGCGAGCATTTCTAACTTTAAGATCTGATTCAGAGAATAGAGAGTAGACATACACTCGGATTGCTCTAGGACATCAAGCCAAAAATTAATTATTAATTACGTTACGCTGCTTATGCATATCACGCGAGGACTAGAACATTTTTAATGGTACGATCGCTCCCTGGGAGCATTTTTGGTGAATTAAACGAGCGAATTTAAATTTTCGAGTTGGCAACACTGGTTATATCGCCATGTCGGTGTCTGCTAATGCAAATTTTACAGCACTTTTAATTGTATTTTTTTGTCATTAATTGTGGATAACCCACCATTTTTTTTATCTATCTAAAACAACCATGAAATCGATACAGACCTCAAGTATCACAAATACATAATGCATATTATCATAATTTGTGAGAGCCTGTTATTCCATAAGAACCATTTTCGCGTTTCATACACCTTTGTTTACTATGATTAATAAAACCACCAATTTTACTACATTTACATGTGTTTTAGTTACCAAATGTAAATTTGGAGAACGAGGAGCAAACTATTTATGGCTTTTCGCATAGGAATTGATTTAAACTGATGAAATTCTTCAGACGATAAATTATTATGACTCACCCAACTTCCAACACGTTCCACCTTGCAGCACTGTTCCAACGAGATTTTTTCCCATTTTTTTCGAAATACATGCAGAAATATCTTCTATAATGTTTAGTGACCACAGATGGATAAAATCCACTACCGAAACCGCACTTATTCGCCAAAAATTCGAACTTAAAAGCGGACAAAGTAAGTAAGTAAAAACGCCACTATTAAAATACAAGGACAGTTACATCAAGTGGCGTTGCATCATGGTGCGCCAACAACTTTTGACAGCGCACAAACATTTCACGTTCATTGGCCGGAGAGCTCACGAGCCGCGCGATTCGCCAAGGATTGACCTGACGATTATCTTTGTCTTTGTCTTTTCTTATAGGAGACTTTAAAGTCAAACAAAGCGAAGTATATGGTAAAGCTAAATCAGTTAAACTATGCCTACATAAAATGGGCGGGATTTTTAAAGCACTATTTGCATAATATCCTGACAAGATGGTATTTAATCTCAAATGTTGATAGGTGGACAGATTTTCGTTTAGATGGTTGTTGTTTGTCACACTACATAAATTACATATTTAAATTGAAAAATGTTGACTTTATGAAATTTTGTGCACTAATGCTTATAGGAATACGAGCTTTTTTTTACCTAGAAAAGTTACAAATTCGTAAGTAATAAATAAATTTAGGAAATTTTGAAAAATACATCAATTTAGGAAATTAGGGTTTTCACCACAAAACTATGATTTTAATTGAAAAAAATTGTTTTTATAAAATTTTGCAGACGACTCTTAAGTAAGAGTTTGTGAGCCTACAAAAAAATTACATATTTAATTGCAAGCGACCTTAGAAAATTTAGGAGAAACTCTCATTTGGAAAATGAGAGTTGTTGTGAACTGATATATGAAAGTGGATATGTAGGAAAAATTTGTTTAAATAGATGTTTTTGTCAGTCAGTCAATTTGTAAGATAAATTTATCATATTCATAAATTTAAGAAATTTAAAGAAAAAGCTTTTTTTAGGAAATGATTATGAATTTGGGCAAACAGTGCCTAACCCATATATTTAATTGAAAAATGCTAAATTTATACAATAATTCTTTTAGGAACTATGAAGTTTTGTGCACTAGCAAAAGTAACAATATTTTACGCAATTAATGAATTTAGGGACTTTACTAAATTTATTACGGAGTTCTTATGGTCAAAAACTATAAAAAGTCATCATGCCGGAAAAACACTTTTTAAAAATAGTTTTTTTGCAACTCCTTTAATAACCAATTGGTTATTAAAGGGGGGAATCTAGGAAATACAGATAAGATGCCTTTTTTAGGAAATGTGCACGAACACCACATAAACCACCATTATTTGAAAATTTCTGAACTACCCGTTTTAGGAAATACGAGGTTTTGTGCTTTCAAAAATAACCCATTTTAGAGACAAATATTGAGTTTAGAAAATTTTGAAAAAAATAACCTATTACTTACTTATAAGAGTTGTTGTGACTAAATTATAAAAAGTGAATATGCAGAAAAAAACACTTTTTAAAAATAGTTAGTAGGAGAAATGTACTCAAACACTACACAAAATTACCCACTTTTTACGAAAAAAGTGTGTGTGGGGTCGTATTTACGTTTTAAATTTCTATTTTGAATAGGCATCGAGTTGTTGTCACCTCCGCCAAAGGGTCCTATGCTGTTTTACTCATTGCATGGGACTCTCAAAACTAAGGTGGTTTATATTTAAAATGATAAGGTGGGATTCAAGTGAACTTCTATTTTCTACGCATTTAAAAATCACCTATTTTAGCAAATTTAGGATAACGAAAATAAACGCAGAAATAACGCAAATAGAATGTACAGTAGTTCTTACCAAAATTCTCTTCAAAAGTCCTTCCGGCGTAATGTTGACCTCCGACCAGCCCCAACGCGGGCCCTCCTACCATCCCCAGCCTCGCACCGACTCCTTGTGAGTCCCCCCAAAACCGGACTCCTTTCGTGAGCACCCAGACTAACTCTGCCGTTTCTCTCTCAAAAACGCTCGTGCTAACTTTCTTTATTGACAGCACATTTTTCCCAAACGATTGCCACCTTCTATTCCATGACGTCCATGAGCGGTTCGATGTACCCATATGTCGAACAAATTTTTCAAGGTTTTATTTTTAAATTTGGGTCAACTGGTACTTGGTTACTAAAGCGATCATGGGCCGACCATTTCTAAGAACGTTGCAATTTTATCTCTTTTTGCTTCTTTGTGACACACTTGAAAATAAAAAATGTTGACTTTATAAAATTTTTTAATCAAATCCTTTCAGGAATACGGCCCCATTTTTGCCCCATTTTTTATGACGTCATAATTTTAAAGTTATTCTTTTGGCACATTAACATACTAAACTGATACAGAACCCTTCTGGATGCACTTCTATTTCAATGATAATAGCAAAGTAGTATTAGTAGGAGAGCTAACAAGGTTCTGGGTCTTTCTAAGGGCGTGGCCCTAATTTGTCGACATTCAGTTCATTCGATGGCTTTGTTGTCAAAATTAGAGTTCTCATATATATAAAAGTTTGTGTAGATTATCATCGTCCTAAGTGCAGAAAGATAAATAATTTTACTCATGATAGTTGTCAATTCTTGTGTACAATTGATTTGTTTTAGCTTGCAAATGATTACGCACAAGAGTGTCCGTAACTTAATCATGACTAATCACGTCACATTTTATGTCTTATCTGTCTTTCCTGCCATCTTATATTACCAAATGCTTCTGCCTTAAACGTGAAAGAATTTTGGTCTTGATGTCATTATGAAATGTTATACGAATGAATACAAAACGGAATGATATGATCAATAAAAATTTTCACTTTGATGATTTAGCAAGAAACACCCATTTAGGACTTAATAGATGGAATTCATCCAAATCATCGTCAAGAAACGATTTTTATTTATAGGAACTGCTGAGGCTTCTTGTTCATTGGAACTACTGCTTGGCATTTCTGAAGCTTTAAGCCGTTTCTCAGATGCTACTGTGCCACCACCATCCGTCTCATAAGCGTCGTTTTCTAGAAAATTCATATTAATTTTTTTGTAGTAACTAGTTCCTTTTCACAACTTTCATCTCCTTTCTTTCTATCATTTTCAGCTCGCATTTCAGGGCGATGCTGCACACTTCTTTACGAGAAAGCTCCACGTTCCGGCCTGCTTCAAAATCACTTCGTTTTTTCTTCAATTTTCTAGGCTGTATTCTTTTTCTCTTGAATTTTCCTTTTCTTCCATGCTGAAAAGGTTTGTAGAGTAACCTAAAAAATGCGTGTTAAAAGCTAACAAATTTTGAAAGATTTATAAAGGCTGATTTTAGCTTGAGGTGGCCCAATGCTGCCATTTCCTTTTTAATCACTTGTTTCAGTGTAATTTCATCCCTTTTATTAACATTTTTTTGTCTCTTTTTGGTTAATGTTGTTTGTTTTGTTTTATTCTGACCAATTTTAACAACTAATATCACAACCACATCTAAACTAGTATTGAGGAATCAGATCTAAACTAGTATTTTTATCTCCCATGAATAAGCCTTTTAGAAATCAGTGAAAGCAAATAAAACTGCCCCAAAATGTTTAGTCTTCACTGTAGCTGTTACCAAAATTTGTAGAGAAACGGTTATTGAAGAACCAAATTTTTTTTGAGGGAACAGGCTGAGGAGGAAACAAGGTTAAGGACGATGGAAAAAAGATTTCGAGCTTCTTGATTGCGTCTCCAAAGATTTGAACCGAATTGGAAATCGATTTTTTAAGGATCCTAAAAATCTTTTACAAATTCATATGAAACTCAATATATTAAAAAATCAAATTTGCTTCGACTCATTTTTAGTAATACAATGTCGCCATGTGTTACATTATTTTTAATGTGAGTAGAAGATGAATTAATTATTTACAAAACTCAAAAGAGTAGAAAATCTAAAGAAGCCCTCCGCCTCCAAAAACGCGCATAACCTCTTCCACTCATAGGTTGCTCCCACTGCTTTACACCAACTTATCTCTAAAGTTTTTAGAAAATAAAATGTAAATAATATTTTTTTTTCAAGCGGACTAAAAGTACGTCATTGGTTTTCTCCATACGTACACCTAAAGTGGGCTTTCAAATCCTGAGACCAAAAAAGTAGCAAAAAAGTCCTAGGCAGTAAAAGTAAAGTCAAAAGTCACCGCTAGTGTCATGGTGGCGCATATATAAACGATTTTCATTCACCAAAATTATTTTAATAATAGATGACACCAGATAAACCGATCTGAGTGTATTGCCATCTTTACATTCTTGTTGAAAAAACAAAGGACAGAAATACTCTCAGAGCACTCAAGAGCACCATCCGAAACCGTTATTAGTCGAAATCGCATAGGTTCTCGAATTCTGAATTCGTCTGTTAAATGTCATGCGCGTCATCATATTTATCTGTCAATGTGACATTTATTAATTTAGTATTGAAAAAATGCTACAAATTCTTAGTTTACCATAATCATTGGTTATTATTTAATACATCCAAACCATTGAACATTGAAAACTACCATTCTAACATATTCTATGTATTTTACAAATAATATACACCACTAATTGGGTAAGTACCTAGACCCGCTTAAAGAGGATGAGAGAAAATTGCAAAACTGAACCACTTTTAAATAGATTTCTTATTTTTTGCATGCTTGAAAAAAAAATAGTATATGTTACTCGGAGTAAAAGGTCTTTTTGTGCTTCGCCCAGTTGCAGGCCTCAGCTTCGCTTCGGCCGTCAATCTCTGGGCTCAGCACGAAAAGACCCACTTTTACTCCTAGTGACATAATCTACTATTAGTTTTGACTAACATGGTTTATAAAGATCTTCAATAAGCTTATTGCTTGTCAAAGTATTTATTAATTAGTCGGACAGATAACAGTTGTTGGCCATAGAGACTGTTACTTTAACTTCAGATTTTTTACCATATTTATATTTGGTTCAGGTTAGGTGTTGCCAATGTAAATTTGTTTATTTCTAAGAATATGAGTGTTTTTACATAGACGTATCGATCGAAGACATATCATAGTTTCTGCTTTGAGTTTTGATACAGTTTGATGGAAACCCCTCAAAAGATAATCTTCAAAATCAGTGATCTGTATGTTTCTTATATGTTTTTTTCTAAAGCTCCTATAAAGGGGGATTAATTACACGAACTATCAGTCTAACGAAAAAATTCTAAGTTTATAAAAGATTGTGCGTATTTTAATTGTTATATATCCATCATCAGGAATATTGTTTCCACTTTCACTTAAGACATTGATCTTTTACACACAGTTTTAATAAGTGATAGCACGTTCTCTAATTTTGCCCAACATCAGGAAACAATGAATGCTTGCTAACCCATTGGTAGATTATTATGGCCACTCCCCTTGAAGGACCAGAACTCTGTGAGCTCTTCTACTAACACTATTTTGTTGCCGGAATTAAAGTAGTACTGCAGCTAAAAGAGTTCTGGGTCAGTTTAGTATGTTAATTTCAGAAAGAAAAACTTCAAAAATACGATGTGACGTGTGAAGGACTATGTTACGCACACTCTTTTGCATAACCATTTGAAAGCTTAAACAATTAAACTTTGCCCAAGATTCGATAGCCATCCTGAGTAAAATTATTTATCCAGTTTATTCACGACCACTATATGAAGGTTTATTACTTCTGTTTGGCGTTAATTAAAGGCTTTCCAGCACACTTGTGGATTAAAGATCTTCTAACCAACTAGAATATTAAGTTGTTATAGAAACGATTTCCAGATTTGTCAAACTTGACGTTTTTCGAAACCAGGAATTTATACCTGCTTCCCCACTCCTAATTAATTGGTTTTAGTCGTGACCGTAAATAACTGTTGAACTAAATTCGGGGATTAACGGCCGTAAATCGTGTGACCTTAAAAATGTAACTCGAGGCACAGCCTAGTACACATTTTTTTCTCGTGGATAAAAAGTTTGTTAATCCGGTTTTATAATAAATAACTACAATCTTCCTGTACTTAAGGCAATAATCTTCTGCACCAAGTTTTTATAAATTAGAACTTTAATTTTGCCCAACAAGGAGTCATCGAATTAGCGGAATGTCGTCAAATTATGGCCACGCCCTTCGAAGGAGCCAGAACCCTATTAGCTCTTCTACTAATACTACGTTGTTATTATCTTTCTGCTAGTAGTGCGTCTAGGAGAGTTCTGTATCAGTTTAGTATGTTGATGTGCCGAAAAAAAAACGTGAAAAATACCATGTCATAAAAAAATAGTAAAAAATTGGCATTTACTAAAAAGGGTAGTTTATTTTTTTTACATTACTAAAAGAAGTAGTTTAGTACAAAACTTTAAGGTCCACATAAGGGTGTTCATTTAAAAGTGTCATCTAGTTGGTTGTAAAATGTCAAAAGAAAAGGATAAAGGAACAAAAGTCTATTTACTTTTATTATGTCATTTTTTTCTGACAAAAATTCGTAGCCTTTTAGATGGCGCTTTCCCCTAAAAGTGATTTTTTTTCTGCACCTTCCTTAATTTATGATCTACCTACAAATTGGTTATAACATATATGAGCTTTTCATAATTTTGTCACAAAACCTTTCCTGTTTCCTAAATAGATGTAGTGTACTCTGGTTAATTCGTCCACACTTCTTAATACAATCTCAATACAAATTACAAATGGCTTATTAAAGAAGTTTCAAAACAAACCTATTTTTCTGACATGTTCATATTTTATAGTTTTGGTCACAGCAACTCATAAACAAAGTTTCAAAATTTTCAAAATTTATTATTTGCTAATGAACTTCTTATTTTTGCAAGTTGTGTGCACAAAACATCTTATTTCTTAAAAGTTCTATTTAAAGATATTTTCAATTAAATATGCGGGTTATGCACTGTTTGCCCAAATCCCTAACCATTTCTCAAAAGGGTTTTATTCCTTAAATTTTCTAAATTTATGACAAATTGGCTATTGTAAGCAGCTTTAGAAAACTCCTTTAAAAACGTGTTTTCTTTCATCTTAAATAAACGTATTTTAATAAAGTTCCTAAATTTATTTTTTGCTTACAAATTTGTAACTTTTCTAGACAAAAAGCTCATATTATACAGTGCGTTTCTCTTGAAAGAGAAAAAGGCCAAGTTTCAACCTAGCTGTAGCTCAGCCATCGCTAATGTGTGTGTTGTCCTATATGGTGCTGCTAATTTTTTCGTCAAACTGGAGATGTTTTATATTCAGTGGAATGTTGTTCCTAGTTGACAAACTTCGCTTATTGAAAAAGCCCTGAGGAAGACCTCAATAGAGGTCGAAACGTTGGCTCTTTCACAAATGTGAAGTAGTTATTTCTGTCCTACACCCGTTATTTTCACTTCTATAGGATTTTACGTGTTAAAATTTTCATGTCATGTTGAGTGGGGTTCTATAAGCACAGTTGCTATGAAACTTGATGTAAGTAAAATTGGGGGTATTAGCTTTACTTCTATTGGCTGACCAGGTCCGAAAGATTTGCAATAACGCGAAAAACGAGCATTTATTTTCTGGAAAATTGTATCTTTTTTCTCTCCTCGTAGGTATTGTTATTGAACTTTGCATGTGAGGTAAATGTCAAATCCAGGTAAAATGGCAGGTACTTTTGGCATTTAGAACGCTTTGTCGCTTTATTTCTAAGCTTTTATAACAAGAGAAATAAAACGATTTGTACTATTCGTGTATTTATTAATTTTTTACTCTTTGCACTTGAGTTTCCAAAAGTTCCATGTGTTTCCAAAAGTCCCAGATCCGGTAAACATAAAAAAATTGAATTGGTTAACGCATTAAACTTAAAAAACTGTGTAAATTTGTCTTGTTACCATGGTAGTGGTAACATGACTTGCTAGGCACCTGCTCAAAATGAAATCATAATAGTTACGAGGAAAGTAAAAAGACATATTTTTTTGTAAAATAAATTACTTTTTACGCATTATTACAAATCTTCAAGACCTAATTGGCCAGTAGGGGTAAAGTTAGAACCTTGAGTTTTATTTTTGCCAAGTTTCATAGCTTTGGTGCTAATAGATCACACTCAACATGGGTCCGAAAATGTAACATGTAAAGTCCTATGTTGCGCGTTAAAAAAGGACGCACTGTATATTACATAATGTGGAATGCTCATATTACAATAACATTTTTCAAATGAATTGTGTAGTTTATGTAAAAGAAGCATTTCTCATGACTTTCCTAGATTCATGTTTGATCTATAGATTGGTTATATCAGCAGTTCCAAAAAGCAATTTTTAAAGAGCATTTTTTATACAGATCTGTTTTCATAATTTTGATCATAAGAACTTATTTTCTCAATGGGTTTTTTTCTAAATTTCTTTAATTCACGATTGATGATGCTTTTTGTATCTTTTGTAGATACAAAAAAATTGTATTTCCTAAACAGACATGTCCTAAAAGACAAATTTTCCTTGAAATGTTTTGATTCATAGCTTGCACACCAATTGGTAGTAGCTTCAAAAAACAATTTTTAAAACGCGTTTTTTTCTACATATTCTCTTTTCATAATTTTCTTAACATTCGCAAAAAGAAAACAAAACTTTCTTAAATTTCAGAACTATTATTTCCCTAAAAGTTATAAACAGTGGTAATGACGTAGATTGCATTGTTTGTAACAATCTACGTCATATCTGGTGTTTTAACTTCAAGCTGAAGTTTTACTGATATTGGTAAAAGTCACCCTAAGGGGTATTTTTTCCTAAATTCACCAAGTTCAGTTTTTGACTGCAAATTTGTTACTTCTGCACTTTCTACAAGGGGGCTTCTTCCTGAATTTCATAGATTCACCTATAAACTTGTTAATATTGCATCTTCAAAAGGCTTATTTTGAAAAGTGTTTTTTCTTACTTAATACCTACTTTTCATGTTTTCCAACTTTGAAATCCTAAATGGGTTTTTGTTGCTAAATTTTCAATATATTCAATATTTGCATACAAAGTGGTTACTTTTGCGGGCACAAAAGCTTATTTGTATTTCCTAAAAGGGGTATTTTACAAAACTTCATAATTCAAGATTTTTTTTAATTAAGTGTGAGTGTTTGTCCACATTTCCTCAAAAGAGAATTTTTTTGTTTGCCTCTCTTGCGCCACAATTTCTATCGATATTTTACCTTTATTTTACTATCACGATAAGTGAATGGTTGGTACCTTGCTATACAACCAAAAAACTTACCGTATTCTATTCTAAAATACTCCTTAGCCAAAAACACTCTTTTCGCTCCAGAAACCAATGTATGCATTAGCTTTTTTTATTAATGGAATTTGAAGTGGAGATACTGTCGCTGTCTAATTAATATAAATGGATCGGGGCACAAGCATCGTACAAATCGACTACGCTTTGACAGGCGATTTCCCTGTTTTATTCATGGCGAGCCTCATGTAAAGAAAATGGTAATAGTCTATTAAAATTAACATAAAACGATTAGTTTTTCCGGGGCTTTAGACCCCTCTAGTGTTTCGATAAGATCTCTAGTCTAAACACCATAATCGACTTTAAAAGACTTTTGATTTTTTATTTCCTTACAGCTTCTATACGTTATATCTTTATAGGCAAAATATTGAATAAACACTGTGCCAAGAAATGTTTTCTTCGAAACTATGGCCTAATCTGAGCATAGTGGGTCTTTAAAAGTCTTCAGTGGGGAAAGTACATCCCCCAAACTCATTTAATGGGATGCGTGGGTGAATAATGCGTTTACTCAAGATTTCGACAAGCCGCTGGTTGACAATCAATCGCCTTGCGACTCGGTATTTGTTGCCTCTCTTCAGAAACAACGACAAAAATTTTCAATTAGATAACAAATTCCACTATTGAACTGTTCCACTATATTCGATCACAAGACTACGATGGTTAACTTAGGAGTCTTAGCAAACAAGCAAGTGGTCTATTGTAAAATGGATGACGCCATTTGTAATAAGTCCAAATCCTCTAACAATAACCAGGAAGTTTGCCTTATCGCGTTGTCAAACAAAGGCCTCCGTGTAAGGCAATCGAAGTGTAAGGGTCATCGGGGACCTTCAGCCGTACAGATAATGGATTTTATCGGACGTTCAAGAGGCGCACTGGCCGAGTTTATAAAGGAAATATTGGGTTTTGATCGAGAGGACACGTTTAGGTAATTCCATACATAACTTTATTTCAGATAGATTTAAAACAGATCTGACGCTGGAAATTGACATCTTAAAAAAATCTCCTAAAATAATTACAATATAAGATGACGTAACTACGCTGATACGTACCGATAACTACGGTAATCGGTACCTTATGTTGACTGCTGAGACTATTCCTATCTTTAAATTCTTATTGAGAAAACAAAGGATGGGAATATTCTAAGTATGCGCTAGAGCCCCCCACTTGTTGCGGTTGCTATGCCACTGGCCTATTGTTTGTATGGTAAACTGTAGCGTGGCATCGTTTCTGTATTCATGAATAATTTTTAATTCATTTTTGATTTTAAATATAAATTTAATAAAGAACTTGTGTGTGTATTGGGTAGTCTGGAGTGGTAGGTGCGAGGGTAATGGGTATGTATCTACATAATTAAAAAAATATCTATCAGGCAGAAGTGCTAGAACTATGCCTCTTCAATTATTTAGTTCGATTTTGCATGTAGTTTGTACATTTATTTTATTGATATGTTGGGTTTAACTT
The DNA here is from genome assembly GCA_951812265.1 of Taphrorychus bicolor. Classification (NCBI taxonomy): domain Eukaryota; kingdom Metazoa; phylum Arthropoda; class Insecta; order Coleoptera; family Curculionidae; genus Taphrorychus; species Taphrorychus bicolor. The sequence continues at coordinate 14,297,918 of OX638298.1, forward strand.
CAGCGATTTAACTGACCGCTATTTTTGCTTACACACTGAGCATACTATATATTATATTATTATGCCATTCGAGTTATATTTTATGTGTCTTTGGCTGCAGGTTTGAAACTGCACCCATTAATAAGCGACATCTATCTGATGTCGTACGAATAATGAATTGACGTTCCGTTGACATGTGATGACTGACAATAAAGACAGCAGACAGACAGAGCTTATTTTTTGTTTGGTAGTTGACGACTTTCCCTTCGACGAGTCCCTTACGTCTTTCCATCTGAAGTCAGATTAATCACTCACTCAATTAATGTTGTTGAGTTCACTTAGCAGTGTAAATGTTTATAAGCTAATTTTTTTTATAAAAAGGCCTCAGGTTCATATAATTTTTTTTAATCGTTGTACATATAAAACTGTAATTTTTTCAATAAGTTGGTTTTGGAAACATTTATGGGGAAAAAATGAATTGATACCAGAAACAATTCTTGCGATTCGGTTTGTTAAATGAAGCAAATTTTTGCGAGATCCCGGTGCAGTAGCGGGAAGCATATTTTACTTCCCGACGTATTTTGGCGACACAACGGTAATAGGGGAATGCAAGAATGACGTTGCAAAATTACGTCATCAATAGTTCAACGGGAACTGATTTGGTTCCCGCCCTATGGACCAGAGTAACTGGCGGTTACGTCAAATAATTTTCTAAGTTCTTTTCAAATTCTACATATTTTTTTCTAAGAAATGGATAACGAGGAATTGGTGGAAATAACCTTGAACCATAAAGAAGAAGATTTTAATGTGGTTTGCAACATTGAAATGGCAAACATTTTACTCAATTGTGTGTTTGGTATGGTAATTACAAATTCCAGTATACTTACACAATTCCTATTGTTTCAGGTCCTTCTGAGGTAGAGGAATAAACTGCTCAACTTAAAGTTCGGCACAAGCAATTTTTCGTGTCAAATTCATCAGCTGAAACTTTTAAAGCAATGAACTGTTTCAAATACAATTTGCACGGTCTGAAACCTCATTTCCTCTAGATTAAGAAAGCGGATAATTTTGAAAGAAAACCGACCCTATATTCATTATATAGGGTGTGAAACAAAGTGTTGTAAAAATTTCAAAATTTTGATGTTCTGCATTTCGCAATAAGGTTCTTTTTCCTTATCGTTTTCAGGTAAGAAGTAAGCCAACATTCATACCTCTGAACCTTTTCGCCACACTTTTTATTAAATCACTTTGAATTTTTATACAGAGCGAAACGTAAAATGTGTGAAATTCTTGTTGCTGATATTTTTAAATTGTCGTAGTTCGGAAAAGCGTTAAAGAATCTTACTGTCTTTTCCCTCATTTGTTAACATATTGTCTGTGAATTGTTACTCATTTAAAAAATTAAAAAGCAAGTGCCATTTTTTCTAGTATACTAGCATTCAAAAAATACCATTATTGTTGATACTCGTGACTTATAATAGCAATATTAAATAAAATAACCTTTCTAGAGGTAAAGGGAAATTGAGTGATGCCGTCACAGATATCCAACATTCGTATCTCTAGACGTTTTTGTCTTTTTTTGTTTTTAAGGCACTAGAACTTATACAGAGGGAATCAAAATATTCTTAAAAATTTCGTTAGTATTTTTTTGAAATCGTCGTATTTCGCGGACAGGTTGACAGAATATTATTTTCATTCTTTGGATCGACAGCATTATCTACAAGTTATTTCGCAACAAGGGAGTTTTTCATAAGTGATCACTGAATTACAGGTACGGACTTGACAAAATTAGTATGCGGGGTGAATCATAATGTGTGGTCGAAAATGAAATCTCATATTCTTTGGTCGATTTTAAGGTTGTTCTGTCATAGAATTGTGTTACCTATCGAGCTTCGTTAAAAAGTTACAGGGTGTTGAAATTAGAATTTC
>OX638298.1:14900025-15178967 GCA_951812265.1 Taphrorychus bicolor
TATCATTTACATCAAATTTCATGCTCTTCATCTTTTTTCCTTTCTTATTTCAATTTATTGTCAATTTTTGACCATTAATCACATGGAGCTTGTTTCAAAACATACAGCTCAGTATTCATATTTCCTGATCTAAATACAGTATAGCTTTCTCATAAGCACTAAGTAAAATCTGTATGGTGAAGGTGATTAATGAGGTATCATCTTTTTTTTTGTAAAAATTTGGCAAGAATTTACCTGAGATTATTTCTTGGCAACATTATTAAAAAAAACTGTAGGATAAGCTAAATGCAGAGCTAATTTTTTATGGTTGTAAATATGCTTTTGCTGTAATAACGTTAAGTGAAGGGAACTAAAAGGAACTAAATGCTACTAATGATTATTAATTGTAATCTAAATCTACTTAAGCTGAAGAGGTTCAAGGTGAGGGGAATTTTGTGAATATAATAAGTAGGATATTACTTATATCTGTACTATGGTAAATGTGAGGTTGGTCATTGTAAAATGCAATTAGATAGAATACAAAGAATGCAGTTTCTATTTAATATTTCTTATTGGAATAAATATAATTGGCGTTCAGCTGTAGTTGGATAAAATTTCCCCTTGATCATATGCAATAAAATAGGTGTAGGACATCATAAGCGTAGGTATTAGTTAATATCATTGAAACCCTGTATATTATGTCCTAAAATCATCATCTGCACAATCCACATGTAATCCATTACGGAATAATTAGCACTTCATGAAAACCGGTCGCAGCCGTTGCCCATTATTAACGGCAAAGTGGACTGTAATACAAACAGTGAATCACCATTATTTTTACTGCTGTATTCTTAATAAGTAGTTTGTTTCATAGAGGACATAATGTTGCTCTTCTTAAACTCATAGCGTTCATACATAGATAATAATTTCCCTAAATACCTAATACTTCAAAAAGTCTTTTTTCTTGGCACGCTTTTTCGGGATTTATGCGGAATTTCGACGCGCTATAATGGTTTCAGTAACAACATTAACCAAGATGACACATGGCAAAGTTATTTTTGAGAAAACCGCCGGCCACGTATTTTTGATAAATAAATATTTATTTTTGTTTACTTAACATTTTGTTAAAAGATCTGCGTAAAAAAGATCGATAGAGGTCCAGATTAATCATTCAAATTTCAAAACTCTGTCTTTTTATTAAGTTACTTTATCTTTTTATTTTATAATTTATAATTCATTATTTGCCAGTAACAGTGGTTTTGTTTGCATTTCCCCGTTCGTTTACTACGACTTTCGAATATTTAAAAATCATATTTCAAACACATCGAGTAGGTAATGATTATTTTTAGCTTAGAAATATTGTTTAAAGAACTGTTAACACCAAAGCAATATAATTTACGACGTAAAAGGTGACACTTCATGGGATGTAAACGTTTTAATAAGAGCTCAGTTTGGCTATTTAATTGTGCGAGATTTCAAGGAATTTCGTTTCAAGTTTATTTAGTTTTAAAGCAATTTGTTATGGTTTAGAGTATGTGACCACTGTTTCTAATGATTTCTAGTTTTTTCCTGATTCATAGTTAGGTTTAAGAAAACATTGGCTATTCTTTGTTTTCGTTATAGAAAAAGAAGGACAACCGTTTATCCCTCTGACGCTATATGAGCCCTATTTAACTTTTGTCAACAAGCTGAATATCAGTATATTATTAAGTGGTCGTGGACAAAACCTTTTACGAAATAATGACGTAGATTTTGTAAATAAACATAACTAGTATTGTTATTATAGCGTCCTTGTGCCGTTGCAAGTGAGTGAGTTCTCTGGTAAAAGATAGGACATACAAACCCTTTCTTGTATGAGGGCAAGGAACTTCTCTCAGTTTTATTGTGTGTTTTGCTTAGTTCTATTATTTCTGCCAAACGGCATTTTGTTCTCAGACCCAAGAGTATCAAGCATACAAGAACTTGGGGCTAATCGGGGTACTTGGTTAATATGGATGATTTAGAGCCCTTATTAAACTCACTATCAAAAGATTGATACAGATATCAACAGATTGAGCTCCTGTTGTACACGTGACTGGTCTGCACCATCTACTTTGCCACTTCCTGGCAGCAGAATCCTTGAGAAGGACTAGTGAGGTTTAACAGCTTTTGTGTTGTCACGGAAAGTGGTTAAGAGATGGGGCCGGCCGGGCTAGATAGACGTTTGGTCGACCTGTCGACCATGCGGTCTCTGATTTATTACCTTCTTTACGCTATTTTTTTTGGTGTTATGTGCATGTTTACGGGCATTCGTTTTTTTTGTGAAATTTACTAGTTGATAGGTTTTAGGTACAAAAGAGCGAACGAAGTTGCGGTCATTCAGTCTGATTTTTATCGAGTGTAAGTAAGCTATAAGAAGGAAGCGGTATTAATGTGCTATATTAAAGCCTACACTTTAGATACAGAGTGGATTATCAGTGGACTGTTAATAGATATATAAACCATGCACTTATTATTGTCGTCAAGTAGGCGTTGGAAATTTTACTTTGACATTTTTATTGTATCTTCTCAACATGTGCCAAAAAGAGATGGGTATAAAAAAATGAAGGTTTCAAAGGTAACTAGATGACAAAAATAAGTGAATGGGTAATAGAACTAGCACTGCAGCGTCTGACCCAGAATGGTCGGCTGCAAACAGCGTCGGTACATCATGTTAGAAGCAGCTGAGTAACAAGGCCAGGAAAGCAACGGGAAACTACCTGGTATCTAATACTTTCCCAGGACACACAATGGCTGAAAATCAGAAAGAGACGGCCCCGGGCAGGAAACAGTCCCGGGCACCCCTTAAGTGGGGAGAGGGTGCAAAGAATTCCCCGGTCAGCCAATAATGTCCCAATCGTGAAAAAGATCGGTACATGGAACATTCGAAGCATGAACCTCGATATTTTAGGATGCAGGGAAATTCGATGACCAAATTCCGGAAAGTCAGTCAACCACATGGGTGAGGACCATATCTATTACTCGGGAGACGACACAACACGAAACAGAAATGGCGTGGCTATAATAGTAGAAACGGAAATATATAGCTAAATCAGTGATAGGATTTACACCCATGTCGGACAGGATCGCACTATTGAAGATTAACGCTGGGCTTTCTGACATGAACGTCATTCAGGTTTACGCACCCACAGCCGAATCTACTAAAGCAGAAATAGAACATTTCTATCAGACCCTGGAAGGCACACTAAAACTATGGGCTAACTAACTACATCATGGGCGATTTTAACGCCAAAATAGGACAGGGTACAGTTCATAGCGTTGTGAGAAGATACGGTCTAGGCACCAGAAATGAAAGAGGAGAAAGGCTAATCCAGTTCTGTCAAGAGACAGACATGGCAGTCATGAATACATTTTTCAAACTAAATCCCAGAAGGCTTTATAAATGGAAAGCTCCCGGAGATCCTCCAGAGAGAATTATGAGGAACCAAATTGATTTTTGTTATTTTGTTTGATTGAATTGTAAACAAAAAGTTTCAAAACGCCATCACCTCAGCAAAAACATAAATATCCAGGCGCAGATGTCTTCTCATACCATGATCTATTAGTCGCAAATGTCAACATACGATTCAAAATAATTCGTACGAAAATGATTCCCAAAAAGGACATAGGCCTCTTGAAAGAAAATAACATCCAGGAAAAAGTCAAAGAAGAGCTTAATGAAAACTCCAAAATAGCTGAAAACTACACCAACGACATAGAGGAACAATGGAATGAAATGAAGACATCTATCACGACAATAACACTGAAATCAAAAAAGGGAAAGACACAAGAATGGATGACAGACGAAATATTAAAGATGATGGAGGAACGACGAAAACACAAAGATAGAAATGTCAAGGAATACAATAAACTCCACAAGAATATGCTACGGAAAATAAAAGAAGCAAAAGAGATGTGGCTAACCGAAAGGTGTATGGAAATTGAAACTCTTCAACAAAAACATGACGACTTCCACATGCACAAGAAGATTAAAGAGATGCAGAACACTAGTAAGCAACGCAATAGCGGCATAATTCTGGACAGCGGGCGCCAAATTTTGATCAGGATTAAGACTAGACTAGAAAGATGGAAGGAATATATGCAGGGGCTATTCGAAGATACAACAAGAACAGCACCCGAAATAAACAACCCCTACGGCCCAGAAATAACAAATGAAGAAGTTGAAAAGGCCATTAAACGACTTAAAGATGGGAAATCGCCAGGACCCGATGATGTGCATGGGGAAATTTTGAAACTACTAGAGGCATCCCAAATCCCATCTCTTTCTAAGCTATTTAATAACATATATGAGACCGGACACTTACCAAAGGACTGGCTGCTATCAAAACTCATCCCAATTCCAAAAAAAAACAATGCCAAGAAATGCGAGGACCACAGACTAATTACATTAATGAGTCACGCACTTAAAGTACCCCTAAATATCATTCACTCTGGCATTTACACCAAATTAGAAAAATACCTCAGTGAAGTGCAATTTGGATTCAGAGCGGGCCTTGAAACAAGAGAAGCACTCTTCAGCTTGCAAGTACTATTACAAAGAGCGAGGGATGTCAAGTGCGACGTATTTGCATGCTTCATTGACTTCGAAGAGGCATTTGACAGGGTGCCGCACGGGAAACTAATTGACACTTTAAAAACATCGGGAATTTATTGTAAGGATATAAGACTAATATCAAACCCATATATTCAACAAAAAGCAACAATGCGTCTCGAAAAGTGTCTGAGGTCTTTGCAATCGGAAAGGGGGTTCGACAGAGATGCATACTATCTCCGGTATTTATCAATATATATTCCGAAAATCTTTTTAGAGAAGCCTTGGATGAATCAGAAGACGGTATTGCAATAAATTGTCAACTTATCAATAATATTAGATATGCAGATGACACCGTACTGCTGGCAGATAGGCCTCCAGAGATTGATAGATAATATCGTAGAAGCAAGCAACGAATTTGGACTAAAACTAAACTCTAAAAAAGAGGAAAATAATGATTATCAGTAAGAACATCAATATAAACGCTCATTTTACGGTAAACGATACACCATTGGAAAGAGTAGAGAAAATATGCTACCATGGGATCATAGTTATGAAATAAGAACTCGAATTGAAAAATCCAGAATCGCTTTTAGCCGCCTTAAGAAAGTTCTCTGTAACCTGTCGTTTAATATCAATATACGCATAATAATTCGCAGATGCTACGTCTTTAGTGTTCTCCTTTATGGAGTCGAAAGCTGGAGGCTTACTGAGGCTGCCACCAAACGCCTAGAAGCATTCGAAATGTGGTGCTACCGCCGCATGCTACGGGTCTCATACACATACCTTACAACTAACATCACGATTCTCGAGAGGCTCAGAAAAGACAAGGAAATTATTACGAGTGTAGGTAGTCACCAATTTGTCGATCAACCCATCTTCATACTAGTTTCGGATCTACCTCTCATCAGTACAGCTTTGGCTGGTTGACACATTGGGGACCGTGATGCAGAGGCTTAAAGCCGGAAATGTACGGAGTACCGGGGAGATGTTGTACAGAGCAGGCATGGATTGTAATTGTATTGTTGCGAACTCAGGGTTCAATAATTCCAGGGTAACGATTTAACACGAAAACACTATTTATTTATTCCACAATTACACACAGGTACAATTCGACTACTAAATAACTCACCACTTAACACTTTATAGCCTTCTATTATCGCTTCGTACTTTAGCTTACTTATAGCTCGCTTAAAATAAGACTACTACTTAACCGCGCGCGCTATGCGCCTTTTATACACAATTCTAAAATTACAGAAAAACCTAGAAAGTTCTTGATAAGAATTCTTGAATAATTTCACATAAAAAAAAAGGTTGTAAACAACTGCCTTCTAAACAGGGCAATAAATCACTCATGTCACACAGAGCAATAAATCACACGTGTCAGCCATGACGCAGCGCGGATAGGTCGCGAAGCTCCACCAACCACACACGATGCCCCGCCTCCGATGCGGCGTCGCTGCAAATCGTAACAGTATTTACTTGTAAAGTCGATAATTCGGGTTTGCAACAATATAATAACTGAGGACAAGTGAAGAACTAAAGGTACGACGCACGTCAAGAGATTAAGGTTGCCTACTCGGTAGACACGAGAAAAATTGTAGAAACAATGTTGGCTCCAGTGTGCGATAGAGGTTCTCGTAACGAATACAATGAGACGTCCACCACGTCGGTAGTCACACATATCGGGTGCGAAATTTGTTTGGTTTTTCTAAGATCGTCGGTTACTTTCTTATCTCTGAACTTTCTCAGAGTCTTTGATCCGTGAACCAACCATGGAAAAACTGGGTTTTCACGAAAAGGGGATCCTCCTAAACGATCTTTTACCCCAAGACGAAATAGTCAATGGGGCCCCTTACTGTGAAACAAAAACTTCGCAGCAGGCAATCAAAAACAAAAGAATAGTTTAATCTCTGGATTTTACCACAATGCCCGTCTAAACCCGGCTTGAATGACAACCGAACTTCTGGAAAGCTTCGGTTGGAATGTGTTGAACCACCCAGCGCACGGTGCGGACTTGGCACATTCTGACTCCCAATTTTTTACCGAACTGAAGGGAGCTTTGGAAGAAGAGTGGAACGTAAGGTTGGCTGTGTTGAATTGGGATAGAATGTGGAGAAGTTCTTCAACGAGGGAATGCGTAAACTCATGAATCGGTATGAAAAGTATATTGAACTCAGCGGGGGACTACAGAAAGTTGGCTGTGTTGAGTTAGGGAAAGAACGTAGAGAAATTCTTCAAGGAGGGAATACGCAAGGTCATGAGTCGGTACGAAAATATTGAATTCAATGGCGACTGTGTCGAAAGAGTATTGTTTACTCGATTATTTATCTTCTTATCGTGCCCTGTCAGGCCCCCCTGACGTTGGCAATCACGATGGCGAGCTGATCCCTGTCTTCAGCCACTCTAAACAGTTGTTCGACGCTATGTATGCCTGTCCATTCCGGGATGTTCTTTAACCCGATTTGTTTTCTTCCTACGCCCCTGCGGCCTTCTATTTTGCCCTTCATTATAAGCTGTAGGGTCCGGTAGCGATTTCCTCTAAGAACATGGCCGAGGTATGCCAGTTTTCAGCATTTAACTGTTGTCAAAAGCTCACGAACTGTATTTGCCCTGTCAAGGACTGCTTCATTTCTTTGCAAAGCCACCCAGGCATTCTTAGCATTGGTCTATGTAACCACATTTCAAATGCTTCTAGACGGTTGATTGTGGTAGCTTTCAGTGTCCAGACTTCATCTCCGTACAACAGCACAGACCAAATGTAACATTTAACCATTCTTTGTCTCAGCTTTAGGTTCAGGCTGTCATTACAAACAGAATTTATGAAACTTTGCTGACCCTCAAGATCATCACATAAAATAGCCGCATCGTCAGCGTAGCGAATGGTGTCTGATTAACACCATTCGCTATGCTGACTCGCCGTTGATTTTGACCCCGAATTCTTTTTCATATAAAGCCTCTTTGAGGACTTTGTCAGAATATAGGTTGAACAACAGTGGAGACAGGACACATCCCTGTCGAACGCCTCGTTGGATTTGATGTTCATCTGTAAGTCTTCCATTGACTCGAACGACTGCCTTCTGTCACCAGTACAGGTTCTTAATTATACGTAAATCTTTTCCATCAACACCAGTATTTCTCAATATATTTATGAGCTTTTCGTGTCGCACTCTGTCGAAGGCCTTTTCATAATCAACAAAACACACGAAAACATCCTTACGTTGGTCTCGACATTTTTGGAGAAGAACATTCAGAGCAAGCATTGCTTCTCTGGTACCAAGAACATTATTTATAAGATAAGTAAATAAACTGTGATTTTTTAAAAGTTTTTAAGTTTTTTGAACGTGTGTCGTAACTTGAGCTAGAAATCTAAGTACATAACAATTGGTCTCAAAGGGCTGAGCTAGCCAGTACTTATGTTTTCCAGTCCTTTTGAAGTGGCAAAAACAATTCGTGCCTTTTTGCTAGTCAGCTGACTGATGTGAAAGGTGTAGTTTTTTGACCTCCTTCTTGTACCTAATGATAAACTCAGACGTTTGGCAGCACTGTAAAATAGTTTTGTGTAAAATATTTTTACTGACAGTTTCGAGAGTTTTCGCATCAAGTTCGACGTAATTTGCAATCTTTTTTTTTGTTTTTTTTTTTCTAATTTCTCAGGAAAAAGAGGTCTATTTAGGAAAATCTTTTAATCTAATCTATAGAACATGAGCTACTACTTGTAAAAAAAATGAAAATCTAGATGACTTAAACTTTATTGGTGGATAATCCCCCGCATAATTTGACAAATTCTCGACAGAAGGCCTATATTGCCTGGTCGTAGGCAATGCTGAAAAATACGTACAAGATGCATCAAGAGCTGTATAAACATCTACACAGGTGACGAAGAATCCATGATGTATATGAGCCCGAAAAAAAATTGAAGCAAATGGTTGCCTGTTTCTTTGGCCTAACGTGGCGATAGCAGCCTTAGAGCAATGCAAGGCGTTCAATTCTCAATAGCACACGAACCCTCTCAAATGCAAGACGTTCAATTCTCAATAGCACACGACCCTTTGCTTGCCAGAGCAGAAGAGAAGGCGAATCATTCTTCATAGTGATAACGAGAGCTCGACTCGCTAACGTCGCACTACACATCGACTTAAGCAAAGAAATTGTTTACCGGCCGAACCATTGAATTGATGGCTCATCCGCCATACAGTCCCAATGGTACCCAATGACTTTTTGTTTCCGAAAATCAAAAAATAAATTATGTGGTCAACGATTATCTATACCTGAAGAAGCGTTTGATGCGTTCCAAATGCATGTTTTGGAATTATCCAAAATTGGATTTGAAAAAGGGTTTCTAAAATTGGCTCAAACGCTTACAAAAAATGTATTGATCTTCATAGGGCCAGAAACATAAATAACAACCCCCTTATCATCATAATCCATCGTATACTGAACTGAACGTTTCCAGGGCAATTTCTTTGACCAACATTGAATTCTACACATTTTTTTAAAGACTAGAACCAAGCCGTCTCAAACCGAATCTAAATTCGACACGACTATTATTCACAAGCCGGTTATTACTCATTACACGTCATTTTTATCTACATAAAAGTGTACCGAGAGTCAACAGGCCATCTATTTACCGTGATGTATCGTGGGAACAAGTAATTATTTATTCCAAACTTGATTGTTTTATTCAGAAATATTGGATTACTAAGGAAATTTGCATTTTGAGACCTTGGGCCTCTAGGTCAAACAAACCGACATTGACTTAACAAGGGAAATAGAGATGTGTTTATTGAAATATTGTTATGTATAACTGATTCACTTATTTTTCACATCTCGTTACTTTTGAAATCTTCATTTTTTAATACCTATTTTCTTTCAGCACATGCTTAGTAATGAGCAAAAAAATCTTGGTCTTGCAGTCTTGGTCTTGGTCTTGCATTTTATGCAAGAACAAGACTGGATAAATGAGAACAAGTCCAAGACCAAGACTCGATGTGCGAGATCAAGACCGACCTTGCAAGAAATGCAAGACTGTATTGCAAGACTCTTGCAAGTCTTGCAAACAATTTCGAAGATTATAATAAAACCTATAATCTATTATGGCACAGTCGCGCGTTTGTACTCTTCGTTTTGTCACAGTATAAAGAATAATACATTATATTGCTGTAATTATTACTGTATATATTGTGTAATTATTGCATATTCATTCGTTTCACAAAAAAGTGATACAGTCTTGCGAAAACTGCATCGTTCTATACCTTTGCTATTGTTAGATACCGAAACACCCTGCAACTGCAACGAAGTTGAGACAGCACTACACTAGAAAAGAAAAATTGGGTGGTTCCATTTTCCATTTCAAAAATTAAATTTGACACTTGTATCATATTTTTGACTCACCATGTATAAGTAATTAGAAATAGTTTTAAAATGTGCACAAGGCGAAAACCAAGTCGACGGTCGACCTGTACAGGCGTTTTTGCTAAAATCTATTTATTCTGAAAGTTTTTAATATACTCCACAAAAAAATCACTATGAATTAACTTTAAAATGATGTACAGACAGAGTGTCTCACATAACTTACAGCTATATCTTATCTCAAAAAGTATAAAAGTTAGCAAAAAAACTACAAATACAAAAGTTGCTTGGTTATGGTTTGTTAAGACTTTTTTAATTTATTTTAGTTTTCTATTTACAAGGTGGTTCATTTTTCCGCCACTAACTATCTTATATTAAAGGGAATACCCCATATACAGGATTATTCGCGGTCTATGACAGGTTAGACGTTTACAGAAAACAGGACATAGGATCGTATTGAAAATTTGGTCAATTAAATAAATAGATTTGAACTATCGATTTAAAAATATTTGCATAGTTGCGACGTGACCGTTTATATTGAAAAGTGGCATCAACTTTGGTATTGTAAATGAAATACCCTGTATATTATTGCATTTTTGAATTCTCTTTACAATTGTAAGGAAATTTAATATAACATAACTTATGCTGATTTTTACCCGTTTTTGAGATATTAACCTTTGAAATATGACACTTTTTGCACTTTGATAGACCGCAACTTATAAACGTAAACGGTTAAAGTTAGAGCAAAGTGTTTGTTACATTTCTAAGTTAAATTTTCAAGACGAATCTGAAGATTTCATTTGGCAGATGTTAAAAATGTAAAAAAAATTGACATTTGACAAGTTCGGAAAGCAAGCTTTCAGATCGATCTTTAAAAGTTAAGATAGAAATCTAAAAATTATTTTGCTCTAACATTAACGTTTACAAGTTGCGGTATTTCAAAGTGCAAAAACTGTCATATTCCAATCGTTAATCTCAAAAAACGGGAAAAAACGCATAGGTTATGTTATACAAAATTTTCTTAGTATTCATGGAGATTCGAAAAACGCAATAATATATGTATATATTATTGCATATATAAATATTTTAAATATATAGTTCAAATCCATTTATTTAGTTGACCAATTTTTCAAAACGATCCTATGGCCTGTTTTCCGTAAACGTAAACGTCTAACCTGCCGTGCCATCGTCCGTGAATCACCCTGTCACGGATTATTTTTACCAGACCAATACGCAACTTTTTTCCATTTAACCGACTTCGTATCTTCAACGATTGCCAATATCCCTATGTACATCATTTTAAACTGGACACCCCCTATATATTGTTTTTACCAAAATGATACGATACAGTTTTGTGTTTGTCATAAGTCTGACAGCAATGTATTTGATTAAACATTTCAGTCATTTTAGGTTAAATTGAAGGAGAATTTGTGAAGTACATAGTCCTGTTTGCTCTATATGGTAAATTTTAAGGTCCACCTTGGCTTAACTTTAAGGGGGAAGATGTGCAAACGGCCTTTAACGGTAGTTCAATGCTTTAAGCTTAATTCTTGTGCATCCGTCCATTAATTATATTATTTATTGAGTATAGCCTACTTATAGTAGTTGTAGGATACAGAGTAATAAAAATTAAAAATGTTTAAAAATCTTTGTCTTTACCGATTTTAGAGATTGTAAGATTTTTATAAGAAATAAAGGTTCAGAATCTGTTTTAAAACCGACCTGTGAACTTGGATCCTTGATTTATATTTCATATGCAAGACTAGCAAGAGTCTTGTGGCAAGACCAAGACTCTCCATGCAAGAACAAGACCAAGGCCATGTCTCATTTCGCAAGACCAAGAACAAGACCAAGACCACCTTAGTCTTGGTCTTGGTCTCGTTTTGCTCATCACTACACATGCTGAAAGGATAGGATAAAAAAGTCATCAGATCATCAGATTTCCAACGCCTAGTTGATGTCAATAATAAATGAATGGTTTATACTTATAGATAGCCATCCAATACAGTTGCGTACTTTTGTGCGTTTTACTTGTAGGAACTATCGGTGTTAGTTGAGTGGATAACTGTTTATTTTGTAATAGTTAAATAGGGTGTTTAGCATTAGGAAATTTAACAAAATGAATTAATTTATTAACTAATCCCACACGCTTTCTTCGAGATTATTCTTAAAGGCTCCGAAGAAGTGGATATGTTGAACAGTTGCGGTAATCGAGCGTTCTATTTTTACCTACGCAAAATCAAAATTTACATAAGAGGTACTTGATTATATATAGTTTTTAATTGGAAAGTTCTCAAACATAATCCAGTTGCTTAGGCATGAAATTTCTGAATCTATCATCCATCAATAAGCTTAACAATAAACAACGATTCATAGCTGTTATTAATAATATCACGCGTTTTCATTTAGAAAAAACCTCATGGAATTAGAACAGCAGGTCTAAGATAACTTCATAAAAAAATTGAAGGTCGAAAAGGTCATAAAATGCTCCGATTTTTATTTTTTTATGAACACCCTTTATAACTGAATTTTGTACTTTCAGTATCGCAAACAAGATGCAAATCATTTATTTAATTCTGGGCCTCAATCGAACGTTTTTAATCGGCCCTGACAATAAAAAATATTCACTATAGTCATCCCGTATAGAAAGTGTCAACATTCGCCCACCTGATTGGGCAACCTGCCTACTCGGGGCTTGTTTTCTATTTACTCATACGATCATTTAAAGTCTTCCAATTAGGAGATCGTTGTGTGTATCATAATGACTTGTCTTTGGCCGATGTTTTTGGTTAGATATGGTGATGGTCCGATTCTGGGAACCAGTATTTTGCCACTTCCTTTTATGCACCTTGACTTAAAGCGTGTCACGAAAATTTTGGTGGTTGATCACGTATGTGCATCTAACATTTTATCACGGAAATTAGTTTAGGGTCATATGCGAGTAAATGATTAATTACATCCGATAAGAGTTTGAATCTGCAGGCAGTTTATTGATTTAAAGCACATGCACCAATCATGACACGTGTTCCATTGCGTATAAATTATTCCACTTGCGTGCATAGTGGCACTGTATGCATGCAACAAAGTAGGTGTATAATAATATCAAAAATGCAGGATTTATTTGCGGATAAAATACGTTTGGTGTACGTATCAGTTCCGAACAGACAACCTTAAACAGTCGTCGCCACTACCGTATTTGGTTAAACCAGAGGCTGTGACCGCCATGTATTACATGCACTTGATTAATTTTTTTTCGCAATAATGGTCAATGGTTATTTATTAATTTTGTTGCGAAGGCCGGTCCCAGAATTATTTTTAAAGAAACTCTAGAGCCTACCCGTAGTTTATTCTTGAATGTTCACTTCTCTATCCCCTTTAACCATAGTCTAAGAGCGCATCTTTTCTTGTTTCTTTCATCTTTTCTTGTTCCCACTCCAACTTACGTCATATCGGGAGCGTCACGCCATCGTTCTCTCTCTCGCACGCATCAAATGCTTCGCGCATTATTCCTGATAGACACCGAATACACTAGAAAGTTCAGAGCGTAGGTCTGGATTCAAGTATAAAGTCACGTTGCCCCGTCGTTGCGCGTTTAGAATCGATTTTGCGGTTTCGCGGTTCGAATCGAATTGTGATTGTGCAATAATCATCGTTTGTGTTGAATCAATTATTGTTATTATTTCACTTGGGGGGTAAAACATGTCAGCGGTAGAGACTATAAGGGATATACCTGTGATAGTGCAGCATAGAAGGGGATGTAACAAGGATTTTGAACCTATGGATTTTGAAAAATATAGTAATGTAAGTTTGGTTTTATTTGCAAAAACTTTATCGTTACAGCGGGTGAAAGAGGATTCCCATCTTTTGTTTTTTCAATAAAAATTTAAGGATAGTAATACTCTTAGAGCGGCCACCCGAAAACGCTATAAGATAATAATGATAGAAAAAATATATTCAATTTTGCGAACTTGATTAATTCACCTGATCCATACATACATTATACCTCACATCCCACAGACATTAATTTTAATAATGCGTCATTCATACACTTTTTTTTTGGCCAATTAAAGTTCTAACTGTTTTTTTCTTCGCTCCTAACAGTCTGGCTTTCCCTTCGACAAATCTGGGCGTCGCACTAGAGAGAGAGATCCCCTTGAGGACATCGCCCAGAGGCATCCAGAGTTCGCCCAACATCTTCAAAACTTTCCCCGCCGCGGTCAGAGGAACCCGGCTGGCGATCAAAACCAGGACGATTTCATAAGGAGGAGGTTCGAAAGGCCCTTCGCCAGCGGCCGTTTTGAGCGGTTCGGTTTCCCGTTCGACAGAGACGATTTCGAGCGCGAACCTCAGAGGTACTTCGAGGCCTATCCTGAGTACTTTGAAAACTTTCAAAATCAGCAGCCGCAGTCGCCTCAGCAACAACAAGGAACTTCTGGTTACCAGCAGTATCCACCTCAGTATAGTCAGGAATATCAGCCACAGTCTCCTAACAAGCAGCCTCAGCAACAGCCTCAGTATCAAACGCAGCAGAGTCAGTCCGTAAGTCAGGGGACACAGACTGAGGAGTGTGAACCTCAGGCACAGACAGAGGGACAGGAAAGCAGTACTCAGCCGCAGGAAGCTAAACCTGAAGGTGGACAGACAACAAGAGGTGAGTTAATCTTTTAACCCTTAATGAAAAGTAGAATGTACCAAAAGCTTTGGTTAGGCCTATGAAGTAAAATTGCTGTTGATTTGAGAGTTTTCTTGCCTTAAACAGAGTGTTGTTCTCTACTAATGCAAGTTGTTTCTATCTAAAAGTTATTTTTATGTTCTATAAACTGTATAGAATGTTATAAGTTCGCAGCGTCTTCTTCATGTGTTCTTGTTAGATCCCACGCGTGTTCTTATTTAATCGCGAACCATGTTATGTGGATCGAGAAATGCATCTTTTCTCCCAGAAACTGAGTAGGTTTTGTGATGGTACTGTAGGTGATATTCTTTGATATTTCTTTCTTCTCCGGAAAATTTCGATTTTGGAAAGTTTCGCTCGGAAACCCAAACGAAAAGTTTTTTCGTGCCCAACGTTTTTCAGATATTTCAAAGACAACTGGAAAAAATGTCTGTAGTGTTGCAATTTTTCCAAATCCACGATAACTGGCTTCCCCGGAAAGTTTTGTTTCTAGAAAGTTTCCCAAGCTGAAGGGTTCCGTCGTGCCCAACACTTCTCAATATATTTCAGAAACAGCTTGAATTTTTTTTTATATACTGTATTCCAGGTCCAAGAAAACTTTCCTCCCCGGAAAGTTTTGATTTTAGAAAGCTTCCCAGGCGGAAGGGTTCTGCCGCTCCCAACTATTCTCAAATATTTCAGAGACAGCTTGAAAAAAAAAATCTGTAGTGTTGCAATTGTTGCAATATTTCCAGGTCCAAGATAACTTCCGGTCCCCCGAAAGTTTTTATTTTAGGAAGTTTCCTGTTTGAAAAGCGTTTGCCGTGTCTAACGCTTCTCAAATATTTCAGAGACGGCTTGGAAAAATCTACTTATGCCCCAAGTTTTCAATTTTCAGTTCGTTTTTGAGTTTGAAGGTAATACAATCTGACAGATCATTGGAACATGAAGTTAAACAAATGTCTGAAAGTCATCATTGGCCTTTGGCGCGCGAATTGAGTTTCGATTGGCTGCGCATTGGGTCACCATGGTAACCGTCCTGTCAAGGTTTATTAAATTGCGATGTTTTTAGGCTTGTCCTATAGTATTACTAATTCATAAATACCTTAAACCAACTTTGAAAATCTATTAGTATGATCCACATCTTATTGATAAAGTTCCGAAACTCTGACGTAGATTTACATGAAAGAGAAAAGTACCTATAATTATCTCAAAATATAGACTTTTGACCTCTTTGATTACTACCTCCCTTCATATGTGTTTTCTAATATAAAAGTTGATTTGGGACGTTCAGGTTCTGACTCCTGCATATCTTGATAATGACACGTAAATAAGGAAGTTTTATTTAATTAAGGCCCAAATAATTGTAAGGTTCTTTGAGAGCTAATTAATTTTCATGCAAATGCTAAAATGCCATCTCGACATTGGTCAGAATCTTGGTTTCTTTAGTAATTTACTAACTTACTACTTTGATGTCAAAGTTACCACTACATTAATAATTTTTTGAACCTTAAATAAAACTTGACTGAACCGTGTAAACGGACTTAAGTAATTATCGGATTATCGGTTTTATCCTGCTGCTGTTGACCGATATACGTTACTCACGTAAACTCTCTTATTCAAAGAGTGAGGCCCTGTCAAATGGTAGTGTCAACTGTCAATGTCAACTTTATCTGGTACTCATGTGTGTGTGATATTGCTCGTATTTCATATTGCTGTTGGATGGTTTCCTTTTTGGATATAGTGGAATGTTGTTCCAGAGAAATTTTACATGACGGAATTCGCTTATGGAAAGAGCATTGAGGAAGATCTCAATAAATGTCGAAACGTTGGCAATTTCACAAACTTAAAGTGTTGTTTATGTCCTACACCAGCTTTCAACTTGGTAAAAGGACTCAAACCATATATGACAAACTTTACCCATCGTTAAAAGTTTTAAGGTTAATGAAATCTTTAAAAAGTGTAAAAGTGTAAAATGCGGCCCCATTTCCACTTAGTTCTCTTTGTCTCACACAGTTTTCCTTTCTACTTAGTATTCGTGGTACTAGTGATTACCCCCAACAATATAAAATAAACAAAATCCACGGAAGTGAGGGTTGGTTTTTGCATTCAAATCAGGGGATATTTCATCCCTTGTAGGTATCTGGTATGAAACTTCTTGGTGGGAAAGGGGATTACGCCGCAAAGTGGTTACCTAATATGAAAATCCCCTGGTTTGGCGTTTGGTGTGCAATTTGTTATGCTTTGAAAATCGAGCACAATTCGCATATAATTTTTTCTCTTCAGTTGACGTTTCAACGAAAATGCCAATTTCTATGTTTCATAATTTCCGTTCAGTATAATTTTGCAATATTTCCAAGTTGAAGATAACTTTCCTCCCCGGAAAGTTTCGATTTTAGAAAGTTTCCCAAGCGGAAAGTTTTTTTATGCGTGCACTACTCTTCTCGACGACTTGAAAAAAATTTGTAGTGTTGTAAATACTCCCTAAAAAGTTTCTATTTTAGAAAGTTTTCCAAGCGGAAAGCTTCTCAGATATTTCAGAGATGGCTTGACGAAAAATCGAAAGAGGTTTTTCATTTTTTCACCTTCTGCTTCGTTTTTCCATATTTTTCACCTGAATTGTTTAAACTTTTCAATTTTCAGTTTAATTTTGAGTTTGAAGGTAATAAAATATGGCAGATTTGAACCATGGATGTAACCAAATTTTTCGATGGGAATATTCCTGCTAAAACTACCAAACGAAAGTCTTAAACTCCTTATTGGCCTTTGGCGCTCGAAGTGTGTTTCTATTGGCTGCGCATTGGGTCACCACGGTAACCGATCTGTCAAGGTTGATTAAACCGCTATGTTTGTAGGCTTGTCCTGTAGAATTTGTAACTATCTTAAGCCAGCTACGAAAATCTTCTAGAATGCGCTAACCTGAACTAACTTGAAAGAGAAAAGTACCAAAGTGGTTACTAATGTGGAAATTCCCCGGTTTGGTTTTTGATGTGTCATTTGTATGTTTGGAAAATCGAACAAAATTCAGATTCAAATCTTCCTGTTCAGTTGACGTTTCAAATAAATGACAAAATAGTTATTTACGTTATAAGTCCGGTAAATATAGTTTTATAGTAGGAGTAAAATGTTTCCGGACGAGGCGCTAGCCGAGTCTGGAATATCGAAACGACTACTGTAACAGGTCACCGGACGTATGATGTACAACATTTTACTTCATACTTATTAAAAACAGCAAAAAAATAATTTTATGCGCGGCGAATATATTTTTGAGAAATCCGGTATAGATTCCGGTACAGGATACTGTGGATACAATGGATTTATTGAATATCGGCACAGGATGTGCCGTAACTCAATACTGTAAAATTTCTGTACTTCATACTGTATCATTTAGGACACTTTTACGTACTTGATTTTAATCAACTTTTTACAGGATTGGATATCGTAAAGAAATTTTACAGTATTGAGTACCGGCACATCCTGTGGCGGTATTCAATAAATCCATTTTACCGTTATTACACTTTGCCGCACTCATTGGCGTGTGGGAGGGAGTTTTTGTTGCACTTTTTAAGTTACTTTTCCGCACTAATTAAAATAAATAAAAAAATTCTACTCAGGTCAAAAAATGATAAGTTTATATTTAGTTTCCTGATTAAAAATGCACGTCAGATCAAACTACTAAAATTAAACTTTATTTTTTCTGTAAATTTTAATTCTATGTAACGTAAACGGATACTCGAAGGAAAAAATTTGTACCTAACACATGCGTAAAGTGTCTTTTCCGCCCTCAACGACAGCCTCGTGAAAGTATCACTTTCCGCACTTGTTAGGTAAATAACTATTACGATATCCAGTCCTGTAAAAAGCTATTTACCGGATTAAAATCAAGTACGTAAACGTGTCCTAAATGATACAGAATGAAGTAAATATCAATTTCTATTGTTTCAGGTCGTCCAATCCAACAGAGCAACACCTGCGACCTCGCGCAGCATCAGCCCCCCGACGAGTCGCTGAATGAGCGCGGACAACGTTCCATGTCTGCTCCTCCAGAAAACAAACGCT
This sequence comes from Taphrorychus bicolor, assembly GCA_951812265.1. Classification (NCBI taxonomy): domain Eukaryota; kingdom Metazoa; phylum Arthropoda; class Insecta; order Coleoptera; family Curculionidae; genus Taphrorychus; species Taphrorychus bicolor. The sequence goes on from OX638298.1 coordinate 14,918,637, forward strand.
TTACGTCGTCAGTAAACATCCCGATGGGAGTCAACCAAGAGACCAACACCCCCGCGCAGGGTACCCCCCACAGCCAGGCGGGAAGCGGGAGCACGGAACGCGTGATCCCGATTCACGTCGAAGGCCGCGACGATCCAGTGGTGCCCAAACGTTTCGGCGCGTCTTCCGCCCCGCCCCAACAACCTCAACAGGCGCCGCAGCCTGAGAGGATTTTCTCCGACAGTCCGAGATCTCAGCCAGAAACCATTTTCGGAAGGAGGCCTGAAGCGTTCACTCAATTCGTGAACAGAGAGCCGCATAGCAGATTCGGTGGGGATTGGCCTCCTCATCATTTCCCAGGGTTTGATGAAGACGAGTTTGGTTTCATGAGGAGCGAGAGTCCTAGCAGGTTTGCGGGGCAGAGGCACCAACAACAGCCTCAGGCGCAACAAGCCCATAGGCCCCAAACTGCGTCACCTCACCAACAGCAACAGCAGCAATCTGATAAACCTCAGCCTCAGGAGCAACCTAAACCCAGCGAAGCTGATGCTCCTCAGGAACCAAAACCGCCGCAGTCCCAGAAACAGCCGGCGACTCCTATGGAACAAATTGAAGCTATTCAGAAAGACCTTTCTAGCTTGCTGCGACAAGTGGAAGCTTTCAATGGAAAGCCTAAAGACAAAAATTATCTATACTTAGACGAGATGTTGACCAGGAATTTGCTAAAGTTAGATAACGTTGACACTCAAGGCCAGGACTCTATAAGAAGTGCACGGAAAGAGGCTATCAAGAGCATAGAGAGGACCATAAGTCTTCTGGAGGCAAAAGCAGCGGCCAATGTAGCTCCTAAAGAGGACAAAATGGAGGTTGAGCCACCACAGCAAAGCACCGGTGAAAAGATGGAGACCGAAGGGAGTTCTCAGCAAGAGGCCAGCGCTATGGAAATGTCTCCTCCGCCCAGTGAACGCATGGAAGTGGCCGACGAGGCCAAACCTGCAGAAGCAGCTGCGGAGCAGGAGCAGCCCAAAAGTGCCGAAAGTAACGATGTGGCAAAAGTTGAAGGGGAAACTAAAGCTGAGGAAGAAGTAAAGGTTGGAGAGGCTGAGAAGCAACCTGCTGAAGAGGCCGGTAAAACTGAGGCGGTTGATGGAAATGCGGGGGAGGCGAAAGAAGGCGAAAAAAAGGAGAAGAAAAAGATTAAGAAGAAGGCGAATAAAGAGGACAAAGAAAAGAAACAATAGTTTAGGCCTAGCAGGTTAGTGCTTTATATTGTTAATTATTTCTATTAGTAGAATACTTGTTTTATCGTTATTCCTAAGGAAATAACGTGAATATCGAATCAAATAAAAATATAGGGGGGTTCGTCCCATTGTTAAAAACTAATACCGCACACTGTATTGCTTCAGCAAACAACAAAAATTGCCTTATTTATTTACTACAGTGGTTTATTTTCCTAGAGTTTCTAACCATCGGTATTGAGCTAAGAGCACTTTTTTGAGTATTACACAGTTTTTTTCTAGTGAAAGACTGACTTAACTCAAGTGTTGATGAAAGATTTAACCTTAGATTAACAACAGTAACCCTAAAACTATTTTTCATATACTTAACTACTCGTTTTTAATAGATAGTTTTCTGTCATATGTAAATATTCGAATTTTGTCTGCTTAGTTTTCAGCGTTTACACAACAGTCCTATATATTTCCAAACTTCACGCGCTTTTCGTGCATTTTGAAGATATAGTGAAGAGCTTTGCGCGACTGTGATTCTTCAGTTTCGTTAGATTTAAGTTTTGTACTTGCGTATCAGGTGCCATTTGAAAGTTTCGTCCAAAAAAAAAATGAAACCACTTCGGCTTCGGTATTATGTACATGTTTTGTTTCGTTTTATTTATTTAACAGCTAGGATATTCACCTCCAGTGTCTTTAATATATTTTTTGTGTATACTACAGTCGTGTGTGTGTGTATTTAGTTGATACTTTTTTGTTGATATTTTTTTCATTTTGTACAATGTTTTCGTATTGTACAAATTATTTGTGTACAAAATAAAAGATATGTATTTCAAACGGGACTTTTATTTTATCGACGGTTAGGATCCTACCTAGAGTCGTCTCAATGTACATGCAAATAGGGATTCACTAAGTCAAGTAGCTTGATATTTTTTTAGATTTGCTTGACTTAACTTGAAAATGTAATTACTTGACTTTATTTTTTTTTCAGTAGAGCTTGACTTGATGTTAAGTATTTTCAAACTACTTGACGCTGATTAAAAAAGGTGAAAGAACGAGATGAACCCAAACACAACGTAATTTTGTATCGGTCGATATGACGACACCTGACTTTTTTTACACCCGTCTGATCTTTTAGCGACCGGGTAGTGTGGGATTCGCCAAAGCGCCTACCCACTAAAAAAACCTCGCTTCGAAGTTTCGCCTTTGAACTTCGATGTCTTCAGGGGTTCAAAAAGTTCGTCTCTCTGGTCTATTCTCGCTCAGCCCCTTCCTTAATTTTTATGATTTTGCACAGTACTCGAGAGTAGGTTTCCCATATTTGTCTATTCTTCACCCTCCTTATGAACAGGTATTCCGCGTTGACGTCTATTTCCTCTTGGATTATTAGTCTCTCGCAATTGAATCGAGAACACTGGGAAATGCAGTGCTCCACAGTGTCTGTTTCTCCATAGAAAAGGCAGTCACTCTCTGTTTTGCCAATCCTATTTGTATATTTTACGAAGCATCCGTGTCCAGTAAGTATCTGGGTAAGGTAATATCCGGTGTTCCTATGTTGGCAATACATCCAATCACGAATGTTTGGGATACGTTTTTTGGTCCACTGAGCTTTGTTTCTCAAGTTGTTTCATCGCTCTTGCCATTTGTCAATGGTGCGGTCTCTTGCCATTGTTCTATCGCCGTTCTTAACCTCATGGAGTCTATCCAACTCGATCATCTCTTCGAGTATCAAGTCTATGGGGGGTATTAAGCGAAAGATCTTGGACTTCCATTGTTTTTATTGAGTTTTTTACACGACGTTTCGAGCAGTGAAATCTCTGCTGGTCTTCAAGTGAAACTGAGCAGTAAGCTCGAGGCTACTTGCTTATGTAATAACACAGCTAACCACGCCCACCATTCCTATTGGCCGGATCGTCGCGCGTCAAGCGACCAGCACTTGTCCGCCGTATCAACGATGCCATACCAAAGAGACGTCGCAACTTGGTTTACTAAAGACGCCCTCATTGCTTCCAATGAAGACTGCTTCCTTAAACTTTCGTTTCTTCCAGTGCAATTCCCGATTTTGATGTTTCTCCTCTAATCGTATGAGTTCTGTGTTCCTGAACTATTACATGCAAAGGACGCTTGGTTTCTCCTATGTACGAGTTGTACGACATGCCACACTTACACGGGATCTGATATATGCAATCTTTTTGATGATTTGAATTTTCCGGTTTGGTTTTAGAAAGTACGCTTAATGTGTTTTCTATTTTGAAAACCATTCGTATGTTGTACTGTTTCGCGATGCGTCGAAGTTTCTCTGAAGTTCCTTTTACGTATGGTATAATAAGAAGTTGAGGTTGGTTCTCGTTGTTTGGCCGAGGCTTTTGCTTTTTACATTCCGTAAAAGTCCTCAAGATAGTCTTTTCCGTGTAACCATTTTGCATCAAATCCTGTTTAATATTTTTAAGTTCCGAATTTATGGATTCTTTGTCGCTGCATATTGTTATGGCACGCCTATATAAAGTTTACCACGTTTGTTTTTGTTTCCCACATTTGTTGATTCATGATGGTTTGAAAGGAAGTTCAGGTACTGTCCCGTGTGCGTGGGCTTACGGTAAACAGAAGTTTTTATGTGACCCTCCGATTTACTCACCAATACATCCAGAAATGAACCTGAACTTCCTTTCAAACCATCATTCATCAACAAAAGTTCCACTGCCTTGGAATTTGTACCTTGCAGGACAGCTTCTAACAGTTTTTGGTATCGATAGATATCTATGCCGTACCAGGTGGTGAAAAGCCAGCCATTTGTCATTTTTGGTTTTCAGTTTCAGTTTTTGAAAATGATTCCATAGCTGCTACACAGTGTGCTCGCACGTTATCTTGATAACTTTTTGTGTAGGTGGCTGATTTAAGATTCGGGACTTAATTACAAATTTTTGGTCAAGTACTTCGAAGGATTCGGTCATTTGTGTCAGTTCTGGATATTTATTTTTGTATTGTGCTTGTATGCTGCGTTGCATTTCTAAATCCTTTGGTTCTGTTAGTACTACCTTCACAGTCGTGGGTTTGGTGTCGAGCGGGTTACCCACCCTAATTTCCGTAAGATTAAATACGGGGTGTTCATTATAAAACTTCATCTAGTTGGCTGTGAAATGTCAAAAGAAAAGGATGGAGAAACAAAAGTCCATTTATTTTGATTATGTCATCCTTTTCTGTCAAAATTTCATATTCGTATTTCTTTGGGCCATTTTTTATCTATTATGGCGGAGCAGTCTTCAAAGCTCTTGACGTGGTCTAACGAGTCTATGAAGTCGTCATCCCAGTGGGGCGACTATGTAGCAATTTCTCTTGTTTCTTTCAGGTTAGTAGTAGAAAAGGTCTCTCTATGAGCGATATGTACTTTTGCTGAGCTTGTTTGGGTTTCTATGTCGATAAGCATTTTATCAACGTCTTCGTATTGGTGACGTTGCATCCATTTTCCAATTGTGTCCTTGTTTATAATATTTGTCTGTTTTTTTATTTTTTTTTGTTCTACGTTTTGCAGAGGCTGTCCGTTAGCCATGTTGTCGTCTCCAGGGCTTCTTTAAGTGAAGCTGCTTCTGGACTTTCTTTGATTGCGTATGCAGCTTGCAATGGATCGCACGCATCTGTTTCCGTGATTTTGTGTTTTTTTGGAAACGTTATCCTTTGTTGGCCTCACTATCCACTGGAGCCCGCCAATGCTGTGTACATACTATGCAGTTTTTGGCACTCTTGGTGCTTGATTTTCCGAGGCCTATGATGAATTTCTTGTTCTCTAAGGTAATCGGTTTTTGTTCTTGTTTTTACTTATTAGTTGAGCTTGGCTTTTATTCTCTGTCATGAGTGTTTGGAGGGGGGATTTGTTATTCATTAAAAGACGTGTCCAGCGCATCGTGAAGCAAGGGGCGGGCCGAAAAGCCGGGAACGGGTATACCCTCGACGACACCGGACTAACATGAACTAACCTGAATTTTTTTTCGTAACTAAATTCACCACGCATTTCTATAGAAAAACTGTATAATATACCGTATCTTTACGTTTTGTCTTTCTAGAGATAAAACTAATGTAGGGTGAAGTAGCAATTTTGAGGTAAAAAATTATGATACAAAGTAATTTGTGGTTGGCACGTAGGCTTCTGGATTCTTGGACCCTTGTGGTTGTATGGTTGGTTGTTATCTTGGGTTCTGGTCCTTTTGTTTGATTAAACTGAGTTACAGCGGATGCTTCTAACTTCGTTGTTTATTTTGACGTTTCGACACAAATTGGTGCCTTCATCAGAGTACTACAACATATGGAATACTTAAAGTTAAATTTGTACAATAGCAGGAAGGAATGGTATAAAGGAATACATGAAAAAATATATATATATATAAAGAGAACTACAAGTACAAAATAAAATGTTGAAACATAAACGTATTGAGGGATGATTAATGTAAAGAATAAAGTCGGTAACTCAAAGCAAAAGAGCGTCAACAGTGAAACCTACGATGCATATATGACCATATGGTCATATATGCATTCCAGCTTATATATGTTGAATATATAATATATATGTTGAATATATAATATATATGTTGAATATATAATATATATGTTGGAATGCATATATAATCATATATGCATGCCAACCATCAGGCGACCGCATCAGGGTGACCATAATAGTTAATATGGCCATAATAGTAGCATAACATGATGCCTATTATATACCGGGTGTTGCATCGTTGTGCGGGACATAGAAAATCCCACGTAAATTTTAAAAGGGTCTATTATTGGCTTCCCTAATTATTTTAAAGAAACAATCTATTTAGATTTTTTGAAGAACATTAAAAACCACAACCAAATGGTCAACTTCAGACATTTTTGATTAACCCGTTTACGAGTTATCTCCAATACCTTGGACTAAAAATTCATTAATGACAGCTTTATTTGACAGTCAACTCTTACCTTGATGTCTGGTGTCGATGAATACGGAGAGATAAAAAAGACAAAATATTAAAAATGTTACTGGCAAATAATTCGTAAACGGGTTGATCAAAAATGCTTGAAGTTATCCTATTGGTTGCGAATTTTAGAGTTCTTTAAAAATACTAAATACATTTTTTCACCAAAATAATTAGGGAAGCCAATAATTGACCATATCAAAATTTACATGGGATTTCCTATGTCCCGCCCGACGATCCAACATCCGGTATATGCGAGTTGGATACTATACTTTGTCCACGGCTTACTTTACAAGTTTTACATAATCAATTAGATAACTTGATCATCAACATGCGTTTTGTTTTGATTGTCAAAGTCGAAGTGACCTTAAAACCATTATGGCGACCGCATCAGGGTGGCCATAATAGTTCGAATCTTCATTTTGTTTTGTTTGTAACTTCCAACAAGGCGGCGTCTGCATGCAATTCTTATAGAGTGTATAATGAAAAACAAAAGACGCAGCGTGAATAATGAATATTATGTGCTTACAACCTGACTAATGATGACCATATTATTATACAGCCGTAGACAAAGCTAATTTCTGCGTCATTTCAATTTGTCTTTTCTGTTTTTTTTTTGTTTTAAGTTTTCTTAAAAGTAAAAGAGATAAAAACCATATTTCTGTATATAACTTTAAGTTCTTTCTTTTGCAAAATATTGATAAAAAAAAGGAGCAAAACGATAAAAACTCGTTAAAAATCCTTCCTTTGGTTTTGTGTCGAAGGGTAAAAAGTGTGTGATAGTTCGAAAACTTCGCTTGCCTCAAGAGTTAAGTTAGAACAGTTTTTTACTGTTGAATTGCAATTCCAGTTTTGAAAACTGAACATTTCTAGGCAAAAACGTGATGGTTAAGTAGTAAGCTGCTTTCAATAAAAGTTTACTTATTTATACAGGGTGAATGAGAATTGTTATTTTGACAAACTTATTATTTTTTCACTCAAACACTCTGTATGTTTTCTCATTTTTGCATTCTCATTTGAATTCTAATGATATTTAATGCATCATACGCTATTCGGAGTTTTAACTGTTTTCAAAACAATCACGTGTGAAATATCATAATTTTTTGTTTTTTTTTTCATAGGCCGTTCACGCGGCTCATAACTTTCGAATGGTTTGAATTAGAGTGGAAATAAAGTATTACATCTTTCTCTTAAATTTTTAATATAAATCCAAATATAAAATTTGACGTCTGTCATAAAATAAAAACAATTTGACAGCTGTCCAAATAGATGCAACAAAATAGATCCAAACTTGAGAAGTTAAAACAAAAATATGAAAATTTTTTTCCTTTAAAACTCAAACCGTTAAGATGTTAAGGGGTACGTAAGGGATAAAACTATTATCCAAAAGTCAGAAAATATACATGGTATTCCATTAAAAATTCCATTATGTCAACGTGAACTTCTTTATCACCCTGCACAAATAAGCAAATTTTAACCGACTCCTTTGTGTCTGAAACTTTTTTCCTAACATGTAAAAGTGCGTTGATATGTAGCTTCTAAATAGAGTTGAGACACCCTGTATAGGTTGGCAAAGTCATTGAACTTGCATCAGCAAAATTCCAGATACTAAGCAAAAAAAATTTACTCCCACCTATTTAGTTAATATCAACTAATTAAAATAATAAAACCGTGCTCAAGTATTTTTCAAACAACTTGCATTTTCACATACTTGAGAGAAAAACTACTTGACTCGGCCTGACATTTATTTCATAAAACTTGACTTGAGCTTGACTTGAAATCAAGTCAAGTTATAAATTCCTAAAAAAACTGTCTCATTTAAGAATTTTTGCTTCTAATGTACCATACTCTTTCACTATAAGTGCTACCCTGAAATCTACATAATCTAGACGGTGAGTACAACTTTTAAATTGCCGCTCGGATCTGGCACCCTGTATGTTTAAAAATTTCCTTATTTTTCTGTTGCAAGAACCCTTTAATCGTTTTTTTTCTTTAAGAATCTCTAACATTTGTACTGCTTTGTCACGTAATATATATTTCGCATTCGATTAGACGATAAAGGAAACATACAAATATTATGTAAGTACATGTATAGGGGCAATATTCACAAAAAATAACACCGTCAATTTTATCATTTTAACAAAAAAAAATATATATATATTTCCAGTTAAATAAAATCTAACAAAACAAATAATGATTTCGTAAAAAGTCAAACAAAAAAATATAAATGTATAATAAATGTATAAAACTAAACTCATTCAAAAACTCAAGTCAGTCTCAAGGATTTCATCAATTCAGCTTACAATTAAACAAAATTATAATACCGATAATTCCAAAAAAACTGAAAAAAAAGATTTCTAAGTTTTATAAAATAAACTTTATGTTAGGTATTGATAAAACGGTTTTAAGCAATATAAAAATCCCCTATACACTATCCACTTTTCCATTGTTCGAGAACGGACACAAAGCATATAGGTATATATAATGTTAAAAAAAATGTAAATTCGAGTAATAAATATGCTTGTTTGAGATTGCTTGTAATTGGAACTAATTTTTAGAAACCACCAATATAAATACCCTTTGAAGAATCATAACTAGTTATAAAATAAATTATATTATTCTCTATTTACCGTCCATCCATACCTGGTAGGCGAGAGTCAAAGAAATACCTAATTGTACTAATACCTTCGCAAATAATAAGAATACACCCTGTATATCACATAAAAGAAATCCAAAATTACAAAACAAAAGATTGCATTCAATATTCCATTTTTAAACAAATCATAGATAAACCATCTATGAGAAAATTAATAAATAAGTAAATAATAATACCCAATAACTAAAGTTGAAAAGCTAATTACAGCCATAAATTTGATGAACGTTTTGCATGTGATTCTGATAATCATATGAGAATACTTCGGTAAGGCACATATCACAGCATATTTTGAGTAATTGAGCATCATATGGGTGAGTTTCATTCTCATCGAGAGTCAAAAATCGTAAAATGCTGTTAATACTTTCTTGGTAGGGCAAAGAAAGAAGAGGACACGGTTTTAGATTGTAGTCCTGAAACATGAAAAGGGTGGAAGCTAACGGGACCTAATTACTACATTTTCTTCAAATAGTATATTTACTTGTTCCATGTCTATCACAGAATCTAATATAGAGTCCTCGACGTGAGTGTCAAAATGTCTCTGAAGCATTTCTTTGATTGGGAATTCGTAGTTGCAAATATGGCACACAAATACTTTGAACATGTGAGTTTGGATATGTTGTTTAAATACCTCTTCTGTGGGAAATATTGTATTGCACACCCTAGAAAAGAAAGAGAAAAACAACAAAAATAGATGATACAGCCCACTTTATTCGACCAGAATTGAGAAAAATACTAGTTAGGGACGGTTTGCACACAAATAGCTCTCAGTCTAACCCGAGTGATGTAACACGAGTGTCTCAATTTCATCAGTCAGTCAATTATCAGTGTACTTTTTTTTTCTTAATAATTCAGTTACAAAAATTACTTAATAAATTTGAAAAATTATCTATTAATTCATCCAACCACTCTCGAAATTACTGAATAAAGAAATTTTAACAACTTTCAGTAGCCGATTTGAGTGATTTCACGAATCAAACAAAGATATAAATAAGTACACGCAGAGCTAATGAACTCGTATTCTTCAGACGACAGTTTGGTAAAGATAAGTTCTTCAAAAAAATTTTTAGGCACATTTATATGGCATAAACTGAAGATAAGAATGATGCCAAAGTTGAATAAGATTTAAATAGAAATTTCCTATTAATTTAAATTTAAATCAATAGGAAATAATCCGTTAACAATAGAAAACAAAACAAAAAACCAAGTAGGGAGTTTACAAGACTGTGAAGGCTTTCACGACTGGTCAAAATATAATCTAAAGTGTTTTGCGGGCTTCGAAGACCTCTTCTAATAGAATTCCTTCCTGACGTTTCGTCTACAGCTGCGGCAGACATTATCAAAGGCGATGAGACAATGGTCGAAGTGATCTCCCAAGCTTCCCAAAGTATTTATTCCCGCGCCGTCGCGCTGCAGTGGAGAGACTCAGTTGGGCGTAGTGGTGGCGCGGGGTTTCACATACTTCGAGGGCGCCGAAACCCCGCGCCACCACTACCCCCACTGCAGCGCGACGGCCGGGGAATAAATACTACGGAGCTCACCACAGCCGAATGTCGGGAGATCACTTCGCCCATTGCCCTCATCGCCTTTGATAATGTCTGCACAGCTGTAGACGCAACGTCAGGAAGAAATTCCATTGCACCACGGCTTCATAGGAAGGAAAAAACTTTAGATTGCAAATAGGGTGTGTTAAGAAAAGTTCATTTACATTGACAAATATTCACAGCCTTTTAAATGACATTTTCTAATTAGCACCTCATATAGCAATCATCTAGAGAGTTATAAAAAGTATTAAAGTAAGTAGTAAAGTAATAAAAAGTGACAGTTGAAGTGAAAATGAAGATGTACAATTCACGTAAAACTAAAAAATTTTTGTACTATTTTAGATTTCTTTGTAAACCAATGTTTTATTGTATTCCAAAAGTGATGACCAATAGATATTGGCATCGGATTTCCGTATTTCGAGATTAAAAAATAATACTGTGAGATTCCCAGTATTAACTAGAAATTATTGAAAATACTTCCAAATTACCAAAACTACCTCAATTTTTTTTTAAATACCATAAAGTTCTAGAAAAAAATTCAAAACTTAATTGAAAAATTAGTATAACTATTTAAGAAGTTTACTTGTGTCAAGTTAGTAATATAAGGTTTCTGGCAAAAACCAAATTTTTACTTTTTTTTTGACAAAAAGGTGCCACTATTATGATGTAAATCTATAAGTGGTAGATAATTTTTTTACCCTGAGCAATCTGAAGCTTGTCAAAACGGAGCCTGTCAAAACTTACCTGTAAAATTGTGCTCGTAATAATATTTCCTATATTAATAGGCAGCGCTTCGTTCGAAGAGATCACTAACATTGTAATTGTGTGCTACTACTATTCTATTAATTCCAATGATATTAGCCGTATCAGTGAATTTTTTAAGAATGACCCCCTTTGGTCTATTTCGAAAAAAATATGGTAATTTTTTTGCTGTCTTTAATCGGAATGAGGCGATTTCAATCCCCTATGAACGTAACAAACACAATAAGAGTGAAATTTGTCCCATAAGTAAACTTTTTTTTCAAAAGGCCTCCAAAGCACATTCTAAAACTTCTTAAAGATCGACCATCAAAGGGGTCTAACCGAGGGTCTAACTTTCGAACTATTCAACCTATGGGACTTTCTTTAGTGACAGGACATCGAAAAGAACAAAAAACCGTTCTATTTACTCCAATCGGTCCACTTGCTTAAAGTTACTGGGGGTCAAATTTGGAAATTGAGAAAAAAGAGTGAATACCCCTATTTTGGTCAATTTCGAAAAAACGATGGTAATTTTAAAGTAAATAAAGTCCTTTGTCCACGACCACTTAATAATATACTGATATTCAGCTTGTTGACAAAAGTTAAATAGGGCTCATATATCGTCAGAGGGATATATGAGTTGAAACTGTTCGCCATTTAGTTATACATGTTGCCTTGGCAACCAGTAGGAGTAGGCAACAATGCATTATCAAATGTCGCGGCGTAAAAAATGCACTGGTGGCACCGGTTTTGCCGTCAAACGCGAGTGTCGCTTTGACGTTTCAATAATTTTATTTACACTACCTATAGATTTTATAATTTGTAATTATTAGACAATGGCCCCGGACAAAGTATAGTAATATACTATTGTTAACTCAAAAGGAAATAGAGGGTCTTCATTTGACAATGTCATCTAGTTGGCTGTGAAATGTCAAAAGAAAAGGCTGAAAGAACAAAAGTTTATTTAGTTTGATTGTCATTCTTTTCTGTCAAAAATTCATCGCCTTCCAGATGACGTTTTCTAAAGAACATGGGATATACCACCTTCAATTATTTTTGGCATCTCGTTACCTTTGAAACCTTAATTTGTTTTATATGTGTCTCTTTTCCGCACATGTTGAGAAGATACGATAAAAATGTCAAAGTCAGATTTCCAACGCCTACTTGACGGCAATAATAAGTGAATGGTTCAGGAAGTGGGCTCAGTCAAAATGAGTTTCGTGAATAAGTCCATTATTCAGCTAATACAATCTCTAATTCCATTTGCGAGAAGATTGGGTGTTCATTTGAAAAGGTCATCTAGTAGGCTGTGAAATGTCAAAAGAAAAGGATGAAGGAAAAAAAGTCCATTTACTTTAATTATGTCATCATTTTCTGTAAAAAAATCAGAGGATTTTAGATGACGTTTTCTAATTAATAGGCAGTATATTTGTCAAGGGTTTTGGAAGAACATATAATAAAAATAGTGTCATGTACAGGGTGTTTCAAATCCGAGACACATCAGTGGGTTCTCAACAACGGTAAGAGATACAGGGTCGGTTAAATTGGGGCAAAGTTGCGCAGTTTGGAGTTCAATAATATGCCGTTTTAACATTTGAAAAATTCCGATTATTTCCGTAGGAGATATAAAAAAAAACACGAAATTTTGAAATCTCGTTTTTATTTTGTTTTGAGCTTATTCGAAGAGATAATTCAAAATGATTGACACTTTGTCGTTGCAACTCATATTTAGTTTCTTTCTGCGACGTTTCGTTTTTTGAGAGCCATCACCAACTTTACTTTTTTAAATACGGACCTGGATTTTTTATTCATTATTTTGATCGCTCTCTTTAATCAAAAAACAAGTCAAACACGATATGCAACATGACATATTTTGCAATTACAGTTTCGCTAAAATCGTTTTTTTTTATATATATACCTATTATCTCCTGTACCTATTGTTACTAGAATATCTAACTAACAAAACTAAACAAAAAGATAAAACATTAAAGTAAATACTCGAATAAATCTCCCTGCACCTCAATATATTTTTTAGCTCTTCTAAGCAAGTTGCTGGTAATTGACCGTTCAATTGTTCTAGCTCGTATAGCCCTTGCTTCCATTATTAAATTTTCCCTTAGAATATGGACATCAGTGGTTGGGTGTTTGAATATGCAGTTGTTCAAATAACCCTAAAGAAAATAATCCAGAGGAGAAAAATCGGGACTTCTTTCTGGCCACAGTACGACCGCTTGGTTTCCAATCCTCTAGTTGGGAAAGAATTCATTTCAAAAATTTGTAACAACTCTTCCATTATGCAGCGGTGCGCCTAACCTGTGTCTATGGTACTTAAATCCGCGCACCCTTTTCAAAAATGAATTAATGCATTGGCGTTCTAGGAAAAGCCAAACAAGATTGAATTATTAATTGAATCATTATTAGCATTAGCATTAAAAACCTAGTTGATTATTATCTTAGATGATTAATTGTAATTTATTTTATTTGTAAAATATGTACGGGGTGTTCATTATAAAACTTCATCTAGCAGGCTATGAAATTTTGACAGAAAAGGATGACATAATCAAAATAAATGGACTTTTGTTTCTCCATCCTTTTCTTTTGACATTTCACAGCTAACTAGATGAAGTTTTATAATGAACACGCCGTATTAGTGGGGTGACGGATTTACGAGGGACTGCGTTGTTGCACCGTTGTCCATGGATTACGATCCATGGCTTCATTGGGACGACAACTGCTGCAATACTGAAAACATTGGATCTAGACAAGGCAGGTCTGAGCGGATAAACTGCCCCAAGTCAAGGTGTGGCACCGCGCCGAGGAATGCATGACACAAGGGTGATGGTGCCACAAACGGTGCACCTCCAGGAAAAAGGCGAACCCTGGCAGCCTTTATCGCCTTGCTGCAGTAATGCGGGGCCCTTCTGCAGTCGACACACTATTTCCCTTGCTACTCGAGGTAATAATCCTGGAGATAAACAATTCTACGTCCGACAAGGGGGACTCATCCCTTGATCCTCAAGCAATTGAGAAACCTATGGAGACCGGTCAGTCGGCTCCAGCACAACCTGCCGTGTTGGAGGAAAACCAGCCCTCCACCTCAACAGCAGACAACAAAACTTCCGAGGAGAAGCTTTTAGAATCATCTTCTTAAGATGAGAAAGCCAATCCGGACGGTGAGGCGGCCGAGACTCTTGGGGGGTTATCTCTCAAGAGAAGACGGCTCCCAAAATTTGCACGAAGGCAATTGAAAAACTTAATCAGAGCAGGGGCGAACCATATACCCTATTATTTAAATATACGACGAACGTCAGTCCCTCACAGTTAATCGAAAATGAAGCTCCTCAGTTGGCTATGAAAATCTCGCAGTTGGTCGACGAGATTTTACTGCGCATGTTTACTGCGCACCGCGTGCTAGTTGAAAGATGAGTGACATTTTGAATCTGACGTCTACAAATTTTTAAGTTATGCCAAATGCGACATGTTTATTCGCGGGAACGAAAGTCGACAAAAATAAATAAATAGCGAAATTTTCCATTGCACGGATTCGAAGGCTCGTTACAAGATGTTTTAGATGTTTAGTATTTGGGACAAAGAAAACGTAAAAAAAATTATTCACTTCACTTCAATTTATATCGCTACAGAAGTCATTTCTTGATTCCGGCACGATTTACGACAACGAGTTTTGTTTTATGGCAAGGAGCGATATTTCATGTGTTCAAAGGACTATATAAAGACATTAAAATTTAAAAGGAAGATAGGTATCTACATAATAACTAAGTAAGGGCTACATTGAAGGCTAGATTCTGTTTTAAAGAACTATTCCACGTTCAGTTTGCACAAAGAGAAATCAAAAGCTTTAGGGTTGTTGTAAAGATCCCATTGAGAAGTTAAGTGTCTTTCATGGACCTACATATCTAGTTAAAGGTACTACAACTTTATTTTGTTTTCAAAGGACATGGAATATTTAATAGGATAAGTAAAGCCATATGGAATTAAACACACAAAGATTAGTTAAAGCAAATAAAGTATAAGTACTTACTGAAAGAAACTTCTGGTAGTTGTGGCCTGGTAGAAGACGCCGCACCGGAATACCCAGCCAAGCAAAGTTGAATTAGATTAAACCAAACAGTTTTTATGCAGACCGATTAATGATTGGAGTAAATTAAACTAAACAAACACTAAACTAAAAGTTTAAATTTAGCAAAGAACGAACAGGATTAAGATGAAAACTTGAAAGCGTCCCCAAAAAGTAGGGTTAAATGCAAGGTTGACAGATGTAATTTCTATTACCGTTTGTGAGTGTTAAAAAATTCAATTTATTGAGAATTTTATGGATTTTATAATATCATATGTTCTGTTATAATATAAGTAATATGTATCCTGCATAAACTTCAAAATGCTAAAATAATTATTGGTGATTTTAGTAAGATTTTACTAATTTATATAATCGCGTGACGTCAAATACGTCGACAAGTTGGCAACGTAGAACTTTCAAATAATTTTCAAATCTGGCGCATGCCCTGTTCATTTCTGTCGAGTAAATAGGCTTGTCGATCGTCAGCTGTTTTATTAATTTTTATAGAACTTCAAATTATTTGGGGCGAACTACGCGACCGCTGTCAAGCAAGTTCTCGAAGAGAAAGAAAGGGGCAAAAAAGCTGCTCCTACCAGCACCACCGAAGGCGCAAAACGCCAACGATCGGAGGATAACATACCCGAGCAGGCTGCGAAAAAGCCGCGAAGGACGCCCGAGAGGACCAGCTACATGGAGGCTATAAGGGGGGCCAAGGTTGGCATAAGCCACCCTGACTACCCGAGGGCTACTCTGAGTGTGGACCAGCTCAGGCTAATACAGGCTGCAATCCTGAATGTAGTCGAGAACCTGTCGGAAGATGGACCACAGGTAAGTCTCCAGGGCTGCACCCATCGCCCCGGCTGGCTACAAGTCACCTGCGAAGACGAGGAGAGTTCCGCATGGCTGGAAGCTTCGGTAAACGGACTCCAGCCCTGGGATGGGGCTCGCCTCAGACTCGTAAAGGGATCAGATATGCCAAAAAACAACATTTGTGTAGCCTACATACCAGATGACACCGTCAACCAGCGACTAACGCCGGAAACGGTAAAACTTCGGTTAGGAAAATGAACCATGGGCTGAACACCAGCAAGTGGACGATCCTATATCGTGTGGAAGCAGGTCCCGCACAAACCTGCTGGTTGATATTGAATTCAGACCCTTCTTCGGTTTTGGAAGGATTCACTTCCGTCACAGACCGAAGCAAGGCGGGCAAACTAGCCAAGCAAAAAAAACTGCCTCTGGCAAACCACCTTCCGCTGACGGACGGGCAGACTGGATAAACCTGGCAGCTCTGGGGTGTCCTCAGCAAAGAAATCCAATAAGGTTTGGCAAACCACCCACCGCGGTCTCACAGGTGGAACGGTTGGACCAGCCTGGCTGCTCTGGAATGTCCAGAGACAAAAAGGCCGGTCAAACACCCGGGGCTGTTCCAGCCGACTTGGGGAAGGGCGACAAGCCCACAACACCTGGTCATTCCCAATATAAAGGGAAAGGCAAATCCATCCCCAAACGGTCAAAACCAGGCAAAAATCGGGACAAGGAAGAGAGGAAGGACCCCAAACCTGACCCGAAGAAGGAAACGTAGAAATGGTAGGTAAGACCATATTTCTACAGGTCAACATTCAGCATGCGAAAGCAGCTACCTACCTTCTGGGGAAGAGGGCCAGGGTAACAGATGTGGATATCGCCCTCATCCAAGAACCATAGACCTCTA
This sequence comes from Taphrorychus bicolor, assembly GCA_951812265.1. Taxonomy (NCBI): domain Eukaryota; kingdom Metazoa; phylum Arthropoda; class Insecta; order Coleoptera; family Curculionidae; genus Taphrorychus; species Taphrorychus bicolor. Next base: position 14,935,515 of record OX638298.1, read on the forward strand.
ATACGGACCGCGTATGCGGCCTATGCGACACCAAGGGTAAGATTATTGCCTGCGATTGGGATGGTAAACCAAGAGCAGCTATACTTATAAGGAAAGATATCCCATTCATTTCACTTACAGAGTTCTGCACTAGAGATGTGGCAGCGGCACGTATCTCGCTGGCCACCCAGAACACCAAGACAGATGTAATAATCTGCTCAGCCTACCTCCCTGGGGACGCGGAAGCTGAACAAATTCCTTCTGGGACGGTCCGGAAACTTGTCGACCACTCTAAAAGAAGCAACACCCAACTAGTATTGGGATGTGATGCGAACGCCCACCACACGGTATGGGGTAGCACCAACGTTAACATAAGAGGTGAGTCACTACTTAACTAACTAACACAGGTTGACCTAAAAATCAATAACATGGGCAACAGTCCAACTCATAACTGCCAACAGGCAAGAAGTTTTAGATCTCACGATTAGCACAAACCTTATTTCAAATAAGATCTGCAACTGGCAAGTATCCCCAGAGCAATCTTGCTCCGATCATAAACATATAACGTATAACCTAAAAACAGGTATCAGGCCTACAGTCACTTTCAAAGATCCTAAAAGCACAAACTAGGCCTCGTATCGGGAGTCCCTTTGGGCGCAACTGAATACGTTTAACATCTCTTTTGACGGTCCTATCAACATAGAGCTGGCAGCGGAGCAGCTGGCGACCGCTGCTCTGCAGGCCTATGAAGATAGACAAACACCCTGGTGGAATAACCGCCTGGAAAGTTAGAGGAAAAATGTCCGACGACTCTTTAACACAGCAAAAATAAACGGCGACTGGGACACTTACCGTCAGGCCCTAACTAACTACAACAAGCAGATCAGGGCTGCTAAAAGAGAGTCCTGGAGAAGGTTCTGTGGCGGGATTGAAGACCTGCCAACAGGAGCCCGAATACATAGGGTTCCCTCCAGGGAGCCGTGTCAGGAGCTTGGATCGATAAAACGGTCAGATAGCACCTACACCTCCACTGGCAGAGAAACGTTAGAGGTCCTGGCTAGCTGTCACTGTCCAGGTAGCCGACTGACAAATTTGGAAGCTAACACAAGCCCTTTGGGACGATTTAAACCACCCAATAGGGAAGATTGGGAGCTCTTCAAAAAAGTGATCAGACCAACCCTGCTAAAATCCACAATTATGGCTTTTCAACCATACAAATCCCCTGGAGAGGATGGATAGTTCCCGGCACTTTTACAACAGGGCCTGGAACAACTTGCACCCTCAATAATAAAGCTCTTTAGAGCGAGCCTTGCATGGAACTTTATTACAAACTGTTGGTCCAGGGTGAGGGTCGTGTACATTCCAAAGATGGGATGTAGGGAAAAAGATCCTAAATCGCTCAGGCCAATCAATCTAACCTCGTTCCTGCTGAAAGGCTTAGAAAAGCTGCTGGACCTGTACTTGAGGGAGGGAGCGCTATCAACGTACCCCCTCAGTACGGAACAGTATGCATACCAGGCTAACAAATCAACAGAACTAGCACTCCACAATCTTGTGGAAAAAATCCAAGATACCCTGGATGCAAAGGGTATCGCAGTTGGTATCTTCATTGACATCGTAGGGGCTTTTAATAACGCACTTACAGACTCCCTTCTCAGCGCTTGCAAGGCAAGAAGGGTAGAATCAACAATAACCAACTGGATCCGCAATATGCTAGAATCCAGACTGATCACTACATCATTAAACGATGACACTGTCAGATTCACAACAGCGGGAGGTTGTCCACAGGGCGGAATCCTTTCACCACTCCTGTGGTCCCTACTAGTGGACGACCTGCTGGCTACTCTGGGACTATGGGGAGTCGAGGTCCAAGCCTACGCTGACGACATCGTTATCCTCATAAGAAACCACCCAGACCAACAAATCTCCAGCACGTTGCAGGAGGTGCTGGACGTGGTACACAGCTGGTGCTCAAAAGAAAACCTAGCAATAAATCCTAGGAAAACTGTGATTGTGCCATTTACCCGAAGGAAGAGGCTGGACTTTCTGAAACCGCCATCTTTGTTCGGGACGACAATCCCGTTTACCAATGAAGTGAAATATCTAGGAGTTATCCTAGACAAATCACTCACATGGACCCCACATGTGACACAAACCGTAGGGAGGGCACTGCTCTCCCTATGGACGTGTAAGAACCTGTGCGGTAAATCATGGGGGACGGGACCCCAACAAATTATGTGGCTATACGTGACGGTGATAAGACCGATGATCACGTATGGGGCCATAGTTTGGTATCGGAAGAGCAGACAGAGCTCCATTAAGGCCAAACTGTCTTCTCTGCAAAGACAAATATGTCTCTGCATCACGGGGGCAATGAGAACGGCGCCCACGGCAGCCATGGAGCGCATGCTTAACCTGCTTCCGTTTCCAATACTTTTGGAACAGGAGGCAATGAAGGCGACGTACCGGTTGCAACAGGTGGCACACATAACGCCGCAGCCATTCAATGGGGGGACCAACAACGCCCAGGCCGACTTGGAGGGCGTTAGGGTATTGGAAATGCTTAACCGATACTCGCTACGTCGTCCGGATTCCCTCACGGGAAGACTGGGACGAACGAGGCGAAGAACTGCAAATGGCAGGTGGTACCTGGTACACAGACGGATCCAAGACCGATGAAGGTGCTGGCGCCGGAGTGTACGGGAGTTCGGATGGCACCTGCATAGCAGTGAGCCTAGACCGACTCAGCACACTGTTTCAGGCAGAAATACACGCCACTGAGCTTTGTGCCCGACACCTATTAGACGAAGGAGGACACATCAATAAAGATCTGCTCGGACAGTCGGGCAGCACTTTTAGCGCTAAAGTCATTGCGTTGCACCTCCAAAACAGTTTGGAGCTGCAGCAGGACCTTGAACGTCCTATCGCAGGAAAACAACGTCACACTGGTATGGATCCCAGGGCATCGAGGGCACGAAGGCAATGAGAGGGCCGACTCCTTAGCCAGGAGGGCAGCAGACTCGGCATTTGTCGGCCCAGAACCGGTGGTGGGGGTCCCATACTCCCTGGTCAAGACTGAACTCCAGAGATGGGGCAATGCCCCAAGGTTTCAGGAGTGGTGGGAGACCCTACCCGGGCTAACACACTCCAAAAAATGTATCACAGGAACAGGGAGGGCAAAAGCCCAAACATTCCTCAGACTAAATTGGAGACAAATCAGAGTGGCTACTGCACTCTACACGGGCCATAGCCATCTAAGACTCCACATGCACAGACTCCGACTGTCCGAAAAAACGGAGTGCCGGCTGTGCTTGGAGGAAGATGAAACCATCGAGCACGTTCTATGCGAATGCCGGACTAGTGCCAGATCGAGATACTCGTTGTTCGGTAACACGATCATTGAGCCTCAAGATGCAAACGAAGTGTCGCCCGAAAAGCTCATCAGATTCGTTGAGGGTCTGGGCTTAACGGGTGACAATTAGTGGGGCAAGCAGGGGTAAACCCTGCTGGCAACACTTCAGGTGAGCCACAAGACCGCAGGTCGCGGTGGAGGACTGTATCCACGTCCACTCACATCGAATACAATACGATACAATACAAATATATATTAGAGTATTTTTCTTGTTGCAAGTTATGTATTTATAAATGAATTCAGAAACTCTTGATAAAAAAAAGGGAATATAATAGCAGAACAAGGGCTATAGGCGAACTAGAGTAATTCAACGGGCAATAATCAGGAAATTGCTTAGAAGACTTTTTGGTTAGTGCTTTGTTTGGTAGTTAGACATCCTAGTAACAATAGGTAGTAAAGGAGATAATAGGTATATATAAAGAAAAAACGATTTTTAGCTAAAATAACAAATAAAAATTTCAGGTCCGTATTTAAAAAAGTAAAGTTGATGATGGTTTCCAAAAAATGAAACGCTGCAGGAAGAAACTAAATATGCCATCTAACAGGACAGAAAAAGACGAAATGTCAATCAATTTGAATTATCTCTTGGAATAACCTCAAAACAAAATAAAAACGATTTTTCAAAATTTAGTGTTTTTTTCGGATATCTGTATCGGATTTCGGATAAATGTTAAAACGGCATATTTTCGAACTCCAAATTGCGCAACTTTGCACCAATTTAACCGACCCTGTATCTCTTACCGTTACTGAAATCCCAATGATGTGGCTCGAATTTGAAATACCCTGTACAGGGAAATCGAGAGGAAAATTTTCTCGAAAATTGTAGGTTCTATGAACCTACAATGAAAACAAAGAAAAATCCAAATATAAAAGTTTCATAATTTATTAAACACTTTTTAATTAGTTAGTTGGTTTTTGTATAGGTTATAGGTTATAAAAATTGAAAGAAATTTATTTTCTGCGAAATATGTTAGTGATCGAAATTTTTATTAGGTTACAGGTTACATTGTCCCACTTTTCACATTAACTACCAACTTTTTTTTTTAATTAAACATGACATTTTTTCTTTCATTAAGTAATTGATTCTAAATTTAATTCTAAGACTTTTCTGTATTTATCTTTATAGGTATATCCATGTTTTATAGTTTGTTTTTTTTTTTAACAATAATTATAAATATTTATTATTTGTAGTTTTTTAGTTATAGAATATTATTTATAAACCAGATAAAAATGATAATTTTTACTGCCTCTAGAAGCAAATGTTACCATTCATTTCATTTGTAAATATTTAGGAAAAATATATTGATCTAAAGCCCAGTGCAGACGATGCAATTTATCGCGGGGATTTCATCCCTGCGACAAAAGTTGCAGGTATTTTTTCGTTCAGACGGTGCATTTTAGTTGCTGCAATTAATTGCATAGCAATAGAAATTGTTCTATTTTCCATGCGATTTGTCGCGGGGATTTGGTTACGTTTCTAGTGCCTTTCCAGCGAAAACTTAAAATTTTAGGTTGAACAAAAAAGTATGGTTAGGTGAACACTCTGAATCATCAGCTTTTTCAAACTCCTCATTAATTAATCGAAAGGCCCCTCCAAAATCTCTTTTTAACACCCAGGGCCTCACCCATCAACTTTTAGGCATAGAGATAGTTTACAAAAATAATAAGACAGAATGGATTTTTTTTGATAAGTTGGTAGCAGTGTAGTAAAGTTTCAAAAAAATTGCATAAAAAAAGTTGCACTGTCTGAACGCAAATGCAAGAAAACGCGGGGATTAAAATTGCTGCAACTTTGCCCCCGCGATAAGTTGCATTGTCTGCACTGGGCTTTAAGAGATAAATGTATATGTAGATAAAGAAATGTGTTATTTAGAATCCATATAGAGTCAACTAATTTTAAAAAAATGTGATGTCTAATTTAAAATAAGAAAGTTGGTAGTGAGTGCGCAAAAGTGGGACAACCTGTATATACAAAAACCAAATAATTAAAAACTGTTTAATAATTTATGAAATTTTAGTAGCTATTTGAATTTTCCTCATAGCATTACAGTTTTCAAGAAAAGTACATGGCCACCCTGTACAGAGCTTATGTGTTTCAATAGCACAAACCCTACCTGCAGTGTCTCTCGTGAATCTTCATATGGTCTGCTAGCAACCTTTCATTCTTGTAGCCATTGCCACATTTGATGCAAAATACTTTAGCATCATTAAAACCATTGGTTTTACTTGCATCTGAGGCAGTTTCAGTGTCTGATTCCAGTTTAAGTTTTCCAACTCTATTTAATGTGCTTTCATGTAATCCATTTTGCCTGCAGCTACACTGATAGAACTTGCCTATAATGTGGTAAGATCATTATGAAACAAATGGATTTTAGATGTATTACCCATTCACTTATTTTTGTCATCTAGTTACCTTTGAAACCTTCATTTTTTTTATACCCATCTCCTTTTAGCACATGTTGAGAAGAAACGATAAAAATTCCAAAGTCAAACTACCACCTACTTGATGACAATAATAAGTGAACGACTTATATCTACCTGTGTTTTCATCTAGTGAATGGCAATTTTTTGTACGAGTAATATTTATTTTATAATGTCTGGGTTTTCCCTTTCCACTCCTTCGTTTCTTGATCTTTTTGTCAAATGAAAACTTTTTTAAGCTGTCTTCAGAAGAAGCGCTACTTGAGGAGGCATTTACAATAAGTGTAGTGGCATTTTTATTTTGCCATGTAACCAGTTTCTTAAGTTGTTTTCCTTTTTTATGGTTATTATTAGCATCTTTCTCTGTATTTCTTTGGATATGTTCTAGTGCCTTATTTCGACTTAACCCTGTGTTATTAGGAATTGCGCTGTTTTCCGTTGCCTCGTTCGAGTTCTCATCAAAGGAAAACTCCATATCCACGGAGCTTTTATCATCCCTTATAATAATATCATTGTCTCGATACAGTATTTGCACACTGTCCCTCGCGAAAACAGTTTCAGTCTTTTGTGTTTCCGTTTCAGCTGTAACATGAGCTTCTTTTTCAGCCTTACGTTTCGTTTTTTTGGTACACACCTTAGGTACTGTGTTTTTCAGACATTGCACCAAAATTTCGCGGGCCAAAGTGAATTTTGAATGTCCGTGCAAATAATGGTTCCTCAATCCTTGTTGTGTTGGCAACCTTGCACGGCAAATTTCGCAACGAACTTGACCCATTTTCCAACCTAAAAAATAAACTTCATGGACTCTTTTCAGTTCTGGGGTGTTGTTTTTTCCATGAGGCGCGTGCTTTAAGGGATATTTTTGGAAATAGTACCTACTTTGTTAAAGTACGTCAGGAGAAATCCAGGTACGAACCATTTCTAACCTCAAACCGGTTTTCCTTACCCTTCAAATTTTTTTCCATTTTTGTTTGTTGTTGCCAATTGTTCCGCGATACGACACATCACGAGAAAGAGAGTCAAAGATTTATTGAGACGTCATCAAGAATGCGAAGATACTTTTGAAGGTAAAAAATGCACAATAACTATAAAAGTTTGTATATTTTTATTTTTTAATAGTAATATATTCTCCAAAACTTATGTCGACATTTCTAGCGCGTGGTTGCATAACATTAATCGTATGTCGTATAGGACAGAGAATGTACGTCTGCATGACCCTCTTGAAATGCCTCTGTGTAAGGGAGCGCAGATTCCTTAATTTTCCAGACCTGAAAATAAGTCATAAAATAAGCGTTCATCACGAATTTGCATTCGTGATGCCAATATATGTTCGTTCAGCCAATATATGTTGCAAATATACAGGGTGTCTTTTTTAAGTGCGGGCATTATCGCTATCTCCGAAACGGGGTCCACACAAAATCATCCAAAGTAAAAACATCCAAAATAAAAACGTCCAAATGAATTCAGTCCACTGATGATTTTGTCCAAAATAAAAACATCCACCGAAATTCCATCCAAACCAATTTACATCCAAAGTATTAACATCCAAAATTTTTCGATCCACCGTATTTTCATCCAACGAAAAATCATCCAAAGTGTCCTTAAATGACCTTCAAACAGGGAGTGCTTACAGACTACTTTCCGGTATTTTAATATTTTGAGTGTTGTCGGTCGACTATGTTTATTGTTATAAAAAAAACATAACCTAATTTTAAAATAAAGGGATTTTCCATTTAAGTAGAAATTGTTCATCTTTAATTTTTAATATTTCAGTTTTTCTTACAATTTTAGCATTAGTTGCTATATTTTCCAATATTACAAGATTTAACACACGTCAGTAACAATATTCCTTAGTTTTATGAAGTGCTGTGTTACAATAATTCCAAAAATTGATGATCCTTTCCATGTATACAAAAGCGTTAAAAGCAGTTCATAAATCATAAATTTCAAATCTTTCTCGGAAAAGTCAACAAGGCTCCTGTGGCTGTTACTTGTAAACAGGCATCTGCATATGCAGATATGCTTTTTCCACTATAAGCCAGATGGGAGGCCAGCTAATTATAAAGAAGGTAAAACATATAAATATATACATAGTGTTTATTAACACACATTTTATTACTAGTTTGGTTACTTTTTAAGGCCCCAATATGATATGAAAAGGAGTATTAGATAGCACCATCTAAAACATGATGCTGTACCATCATGCAATTTACCTCAAACTGTTCCAAATGCAAAATGGTGAATTCACAAGCCACTCGAGAACTTCAAGCAAAGAAAAGAAACCTAAAAAAATTGAAGCTGTCAGTGAGTGCAATTATGTACCTATAAGTTTTATCAAAAAACTCCTAATAAGCATTAATAACAGGGTTATTGATTATAAAAATTATCATCAATTTATAGGATATTCAATTCATTAGTATGCAGCCTGAAACACAACCTCCATCAGACCTCAATATCAGTCATCCAATTGGTGATAAAAAAAAAGGGAATTTTCTAAGACGCATGAGGGCCATTGTGAAGTTGGGTGAGAGGTCTTCTAGAGACGTAGCAGTGCAAGTAAATACCCCAAAGATTAAAAAACTTTGCAATTTAAATAATCCAGATTCAAAGTTAAATAGTTAAATTTTAGACATACATTGACAGACATTTATTTCAAGAAATGTGAAATATTCTTCTAGGGACAGTCTCATATAATTGTGAAGACAAGGACAATGAAGATGTTCAGGCTAGAGCATACACAAACAGGGATACTTTTTTAAATTTTCGTATTTATATGACTTCAGTTTTTAATTCAATTGTGGATTGAAGAAGCTAAGCTGTGAAATTAAAAGTGATGTTATATTTTTATCTGTCCTATTTTTTAAAAGTGGAGGAATAAAGCGCGCCCACTTTTAATTTGAATCGCAAATTTATTTTATGATTGCTTGTTGAATAGTTGTAAAGTTGTAATATTAAATTATATTATTCAATAAACTTTTCATAATACCAAACCCGATTTATTCGTAATTATAATTATATTAAGACTTTAGCGTTATTTTACATAAAAGGGCGCAGATGTTTTGTGAATAATTGGAAAAGTTTTTTGTACGTTCATTAAAGATCAGTATCTTGGTGGGTCACGTAGGTGAATTTTTATCGCCAAAATTTCACGTAATATAAACGTGATATTTTTTCATTTTCATTGATATTTATGACGTTTAATATGGTCATATAATCACGTTATATTCACGTCATAGGTGATTTTCTGGTCGACTGGATATGGTCTAGGGGTCCTTAACTTTAGATTTACCTAAATTTGCTTGGCGGAAATAGGGGTAAGAAATTCGTTGATGTAATGTTGACATTAATTTTGATACCAATGTGTTTCTTATGGACGTGAAATATAGGTACGAAGGTCGGGTTTAGGGTTTAGGTGAAGCTATGATTATACAAAAGGGCCTTCTTAAACGTCCATGATAGACTGCATGGAGGTGTCTGGAAGAACCCAACAAATGGCGAAGGTATGTCCTTAAAAGTGGCACCGTTTTTGGCCGGAAATGCGCTATGTTTAAGAGTACGCTGACGTGTAATATTGTGGTCAAAGCACAGCAATTGGCAAATCACCATTCCGAATCATTTGACGTAAGACGTTGACTGACGTCATTTCCGGCGGAAATGGCAGCCATTTTTCAGAGTACCGCAGCTAAAAAAGTGTGCCAAAACTGTAAAACAGGAGGGGGACTCCAGATGTAATATAGTAGCTCGTTGATAGACTGTGATATAAAAGAACGAAGAACATACGATATAGGTACTGTGAAAATAATTGTCATGCAATAATACAATTAATTTTTTTTATGTAGCGCTATTTTTTCGGCTTTACAATCACAAAAGGTCAAAAAAATCAACAAAACGTTCCAACTGCTTTCAAGAAACACTACGAAATATTTACAGGAATCACTGTTGAAACAGTCGATGTCTAAATAACATACTTATACCACACTTATATAGACAACAAAGATATTTTAAAAGTGGAAAAAGTAGGATGAAGGGCTTCAGCCTACTTTTTTTTAATTTAAATTATTATTCTTCTGTCCGCTGAAGCCACAAATATCACTTGTAAGCCTTAAAATTTATTAGTATTGTTAAGGCGAGCAAATGATCTAGAACCTTCGCGACTCGCGGCTGTCCGGGCGCTTCAGCATGGGACTGTCACGAGTGATTTATTGCTCTGTTGCTCTCTTTATTTAGAAAGTAGTTGTTTGCGACTTTTATTTTATGTGTCTCGTATTTATTACTTTTCTTCTATATATTACTTTTCGTCTAAGATATTCTAGGCTTTTCTGTATTTTTCAGTCGTCTTATTTTAATCGAGCTATAAGTAAGCTAAAGCACCAAACGATATTAGAAGGCTATAAAGTGTTAAGTAGTGAGTTATTTAGTAGTCGAATTGTACCTGTGTGTAATTGTGGGATAAATAAATTGTGTTTTCGTATTAAATCGTTACACTGGAATTATTGAACCCTGAGTTCGCAACAGTATACGGGGTGTTCATTATAAAACTTCATCTAGCAGGCTATGAAATTTTGACAGAAAAGGATGACATAATCAAAATAAATGGACTTTTGTTTTTCCATCCCTTTCTTTTGACATTTCACAGCCAACTAGATGAAATTTTATAATGAACACCCCGTACTTCGACCGAAGGCGTTATGTCTTATAATGCTCATGGTGTCTTCAACGTTTAATGTCTGACTTCTTGTACTTAAAAAAAGTTAGATTTTATATATTATGATTTGATTTATCGTGGCAACACACAACAATGATTATTTTGATTTATAAATGATTTACTTATCAAATTACTGTCAATTTAAATTCATAATGCCCAGGGCGTTATTTTTTTTGTTTATACACCCTAGAGCATTATTTTTAATAGAAATGACTTTGATAGAAGTCAATTATATAGACCGGTCGGACATTAACGTTACTTTGGTCCGCAACGCAAAACCTCTTAAAACGTTCTTGGTTACTCTATTAAAGTAAAGCGTTACAGAAAAATCGTTACTTAAAAAGTAACACTTTATCTTAAAGCAAGGGTTACTTTGAAGTAATTCGTTAGGTACTATAAAACAACGTGTTACTTTTATAGTAAAGCGTTAATTTTGGAGTACCACTCTGAGAGCAGGTACTGTCATCTTTAAATCTTGATATAGTCGATGCGAATTCACAATCTTACCATAAGTAGTTCGAAGGCATAGGTTTAATAACTGCAAACAGGATGGCTATTATATTCACATATACCTATCTAATTATATTAGGTTTATTCAAACACGCCAGAAAACCGTTCCAGAATCGTTAGAAAATCATTCTGGCCAACATTCTAGTAAAAATTCCAAATCGAAATTAGCAATTTACGTACTCAGAGAAATTCCAGAACCTTAGGTATAAGGTTTGTTCTAACCCAACAAGGAACCGTTGCAAGATCCTTGCAGAACCACTATGGACAACCACATTGGTTCTCTCAATTTAAAATTTATATTAGTGGATCGACCAAAATGATTTTTGAACCGTTCCGGAACGGTTTCTTGGTTGGTTGGAACAAACCTATTAGATCAACCCCGTTTTCAGAAAATGTAGATGGCCCATCACTACGAGTTCCTCTGTTGGAGGGAGAGACAGAGCTTTTGACCGAAGACGACCCACACCTAGGCTCACATCATGTGGATCTTGTAAAGTAAACAAGAAGGCGTATTCATTAAATTGTGGTCATTTGTTGTGTGGTCATTGTGCGTGCTATTTCTATAGTAGGTTTGATAAATGAGACACCTTGCGTATAATGCTTATTTCGACATGGGTGTCTTGTAACTAAAATCATCTACATATGTACCTACAATGCTTTCTTTTTGTTTTGTGAATAAAAACACCCAAATTTAGTTTCAAATTTTGGTACTTTCTATGTAGGATCCCCACAAATTATATTAAAGATAGGGACAAGATCTTATTCGGGCGATGTTTTTCCCATGAGAACAATTCGTGGATAAAATGGCGAAGGCCAAGTAACGCCCTTATTTTTAAATGCTCGAATCTGGCAATCCAAAAGTTTTGATCTGTCTTAGAAATTAATTTTTGATTGTTATAACCTCTGGCAATAAGAAATGTGCAGTTATTAGACGCGTATACTTCTTATACAGTGTGGCCCATTCAAAAGCGGGACACCCCCAGAACTTTTTTATTTAGTGTTCGATTTTGACAAACTTTTTTTTGTATTTTAAGGCGTGAAAAACTGTACTTTAGGGCAAAGTATCACATTTTTATTACAAAAACCAAGGCCTACTAGGTAATTTTTATGGTCGAAAATTCAAGGAAACTTATTATCAATTTTTTTACAAACAATCTGAGTACACCACTGGATTAAGCGCCCTTTCAAATGAACAGGTACCAAATTTCATTAAAACATTTTGCTTGGTAAGATTTCTATGGCAAAATTAAAAATTATGATCTTTTTAAATATTTATTTCATTTTATGAAACAAGCCATGTAATGAAATGTCAAAAATTATTGACAATATCAAAAATGTACTAATCATTAGTTCTCTCATGTCAGTGTTTTTAAAAATATTGCAAGAATTGTGCTACTTATAGTAGGTAGTTTATAATGGAACAACTGAGTGTAAGAGACAAAATTGAAGTTGTGCGTCTTGTGGGCGGCAATATTCTTTCGGCAAGAGATGCGGCCAGAGAATTTCAGACAGACATCCCGATAGATCTGCAGTGAGCAGTAGTACTGTACACCGCATAAATAAAGTTTTCAACGAAACAGGGCAGTGTAACAAGGCATATTCTCAAAAATGAAAATAATCCACTTCGAGATATGAGATACCCAGCGAATATTGGAATACTTTCACAAATAGTCCTAATTCAAGCTTGAGAACGGCAAGTCTAGACTTAAATGTCCCTAAAGAATCTATTAGAAGGTGCCTTGTAGGAAATAAGATAAAGCCATTTAAGCCTAAATTTTTGCATACTCTTGAACTGGGAGATGAGGAAAGAAGAATGGAATTCTGTCTGTGGGCGCAAGGAGAATATCTGGAAAAGAGGAACTTTTTAAAACAAATTTTGCACAGTGATAAAGCCACATTTACAACAAATAGGGTGGTGTCGTCTCAAAATTCACTCTGTTGGTCGTCTGAAAATTCTGAGTGGGTCATAAACGCAAAGAGACAGTATTCACATAAAGTAAATGTATGGTGCGGGATACTTGATAATAGAATTATTGGCCCTTTTTTCTTTGAGGGTAATTTAAATTGACATCGGTTTTTGACCTTTCTAAGGAATGAATTTTGGGACGGAGTGCATGAGTTACCATTTCTTATTCGCCCGAAGGTGATATTTCAATTAGATGGATCTCCCGTACACAACGCAGTAGTGGTGAGGCAATGGTTGAACGAAAATTTTGAGAATTGGTGGATAGAACGAAATAGTCCTTTTATTGAATGGCCGCCAAGGTCACCGGACTTGAAACTACTGGACTTTTGTTTGGGTATCATTAAGCAAGAAGTTTATAAATCAAGGCCACAGTCGGTATAAGAACTACGTGCTAGCAGGATAACAGAAGCATGTGCAAATGTTACTCCAGAACAACTGGGAAATGTCACATGTCACCTCGAAGATACGAAAAAGATATGATAAATGTATTGCAATACACGGGGGTTTGGTGGAAGCAACCAGAATTTGATTCTTCATAGCATTGTATTGGCGAGTTGTCGAATATTTATTAGTAAAAGTTATTTTTGTCATTTCATTCCATGGCTTGCTTTATAAAATGAAATAAATTTCATAAAAAGAAGATAATTTTTTATTTTGCTGTAGAAATCTTACCAACCAAAATGTTTTAATGAAATTTGGTACCTGTCCATTTGAAAGAGCGCTTAATCCATTGGTGTACTCAGATTGTAAAAAAATTGCTAATAAAGGTTTCTTGAATTTTCGACCATAAAAATTACCTAGTGGGCCTTGGTTTTTGTAATAAAAAAGTAACACTTTGTCCTAAAGTACAGTTTTTCACGATCTAAATTCAGAAAAAAAATTGTCAAAATCGGACCATAAATACAAAAGTTTGGGGATGTCCCGCTTTTCAATGGGTCACACTGTAGAAAGATACTGTTTTTGTTTTGTTTTATGATGTTACTTTTATGTTTATGCATAATAAAAAATCACTTAATTACGTTTATTGGATTAATTCTTTGTTCAGAACCCTAATAGATCCATCCGACAAAGTTGGTAAATATCATGATATATAAATAGCAATATATCGGATATACATCAGATATATATCAAATAATGATATTTATCTGAAAGTCACCTTTATTCTCATTTGTATAACCGCTGTTCATATTGGGAATTACAAGTATATTCACAGTACTAAATTTTATTTTGTTAACACCTACAAAAAAACAAAGAATGTAAGAACAACCATAAATAAAAAATGGTTTGATTCAACTAACGATACTAAATAAGAAGAAATCGGTATTATATGTTCCATAACATTATATTATAAGCAATAATAGTAATACTAATTATTATTATCACTATATTAATATAAAATTTATACAAAGTGAAAAAAATTATTTAGCTTATTAATTGGTAATTTGATCAATCAAAAGAAAAAATAAATATCATGATATATATCAGACATATATCATTTGATATATTATATCATGACAACGTTGCTATCGGACGCAACGCGCAGATCATGAAATTTAAATAATTTCTACTATATTATACAAAGTCATCAGTATAATGTACCTCCGAGTTAATTAAATCAGTGCTGCTTAAGTAGATACTATTATCTATATTCTATAGGATGCTACAGGATAATTTGTTCATTTTTAGGAAAGTGAAAAAAATTATGTGGATGATTTTGAGAAAAGGAGTTCATATGAACATAAATCTGTTTACAAAAAAATAAGTAACAAAAAATGAAACAGTTAATTAACATTTTGAACACACAATCTACTAAATCAATGGCATTAAACATCTGCTTTTAGTTGTATATATATCTAGGTTATAGGAATACATGGATATTTGTTTTTTTATTGCAAATCTTGATATGAAAAAAAATCCAAAAAATGTTTTTTTGTTTAAATTTAATAATAATATTGCTAGCAGTTGAACTGAAATTAAACCCTCTAAAATTTTGCAAGTATGTTCAGGATATATATACGGGGTGTTCATTATAAAAATTCATCTAGCAGGCTATGAAATTTTGACAGAAAAGGATGACATAATCAAAATAAATGGACTTTTGTTCCTCCATCCTTTTCTTTTGACATTTCACTGTCAACTAGATGAAATTTTATATTGAACACCCCATACTTGGTAAAAACTTAATTACCAATACTTCATGTAGGTATACTACCTGAACTAACATTACACCGAACCTAGCAGTAAAGGGGCCACAAACATTAAATACACTAGTCTGGTGTCTACCAATAGTGGGGTTTCTATAACATTTATCCTCTCATTCACCACACAGTCGTAGGGTAGGAGTAGTGGTAGTAGTAGGGCTCCACAAAGATTATTGTATTCTATGTGAGTGGACTTATTCAGTCCTCCGCTGCAACCTGTGGTCTATTGTGGCTCCATAAACATTAAGCACTCTGGTGTCTGGCAATAGTATGGCATTGCTCCCTTTAACATTTTCTATACTGGCTCTGCCAGTTGTAGATCCTCCACAACCAACACGATCACTCTGTGATACACTTTTGATATTACTTGAGTATCTGAAATTAGTAATTTAAAGGTGGGTTTATACACCAAATAAAACAAAATAACAAATAAAATAAAATTAGAAATAAGAGTTGGTTTCATGTATACCCCTATTAGCATTCATGCACCAAATAAGACTTATGTTATTTGGTGCATGAACGCTAATAGGGGTATATGAAACCAACTCTTATTTCTAATTTTATCTTATTCATTATTATATTTCCACCTTAACTGTTTGATGGTAGGGCCTCATTCTATATGTATCATTAATATCCAATCTCTCCTTCGATTTCCTCAATAACACCCTGTCTCTGTCTTGTTATTCAGAGTTTTCAGAGGTATACTTTCTGTAGATTTATCCTAAAAGTAACAGAGTTTACCATTGACTTTCATCAGGAAGTCATCATCAGTAAACAATGCACTGGAATTTGTTCCATTATCTAAAGGCTCTTACCTATTCAGCATTTCTCCTGTGGCCCATCTCCCGCCTAAAGAGGGGCCCGAGACATCCGTCATTCTATTAGTACAATCCCTTCGTTTGATTTCTTTTTACTAACACTACTTACAATAAATGTGTCGAATAACGTTTTATCAAAAAAACCTATCAATAAACTTCAGTAAATACATTTTAATGTAATTTTTTTTAATTAACGAGCTAACAGATTAACATTTTAATAATTAATAATTCATGCAAACAATACATTATAGTTTTTAAACCGATTTTTTTACGTTTTGGTTTAAACTGATTTCAGATTTGTTTACGTTTCGGCCGACTCGGATCAATAATCTCCAGATATCAATCCGCGTAGCGAACTAATAGCAACCACCATAAAAAGATTAGAGGTCATTTCAAGGAGATTTTGGATGAAAATGCTTTGGATGATTTTATTTTGGACATTTTCTGGTTTGGATTGAACTTCGGTGGATGTTTTTATTTTGGAGAAAATCATCGGTGGACCGATTTACTTTGGACGTTTTTTTTTTGGATGATTTTCATTTGGACAAAATTGTGCATCCCCCCGAAACGGCTGTAGTTAAGAAGACGGTTAAATTCGCAAAAAAGTTGACTTTTGTAGAGTCTGTTTAAAAAACCTTTACAATGTTGCCACATTTTGAGTGGTTTCTAATAGAATTTTCTTTTGGTCAAACCGGGCAGCACTAGTGTTGCACTGTTGCGAATTGTATGTTGAGTATGTTCTCTTGATAGAACGCGTGCATATTTGTGTGTTCTATTGGATAACTGGATGGCCAGTTTTAAACTGAGTGATTGAGTGCCAACTTTTTGGCACGACCTTTCGAGCTCGTGCCGCACCGGTTACGTTCGTGTTCAATTGAAACTGCATCAGTTTTCCATGATAGTAGAACTGGTGGATAACTATAGTGCAACCCTCATGTGAAACGATATTTGCCAAAAGAAAACGCTATAAAATATTGTTACGAATTTGAGGACTAACCTCAGGTTAGAGTGTAGTGAAATTTTGTAACTTAAACTTTTTTTGGCACCAATAGTTTTTGAAATAAGAAGATATCTAAAATTTTCGCAATTTTTACATTTTTCGGAATTTTTTAGAAAGTACTTAAAATGTGACAATACTGTAAATATTTTCTAAAAAGTCTCCACAAAAGAGAATTAACTTTTTGCTAATTTAACCGACCTTGTAACAACAGCCGCTTTGGAGGAAGCAATACTGTACGCACTTAAAAAAGACACCCTACTTGTACAAATAGTTGAGTTTAAGGACCCATTGAAGACGGGCATTTAGTATGTCTTCGGACACAGTTTTTTTTCAGTCTTATGTTTCGTTTTTTTGGCCCAAACTTTAAGCGGCGGCCACACGATAGCAACTTACTTGCACGGTATAGTGTGCGCAAAAAATTGCACAGTCACGAGCCTGTCCACATGGTACAAGTAAGTTCGCGCAAACCTCAGTATTTCATTTGTCTTCGGCCAGCGCTTTTCGAAGAAGTTGTTGGGAAAAAATAGATATCAATAATGTTAGGGGACGATTTGTTGTTATTCTGGTAGGTATTGCTTAGTGCTAAAGAAAAAAGAAAATTGACGCTCTAGAACAAAATGGACAAAGAAATGGCACCTCCTTTAATTAGTCATTTTTTCGTATGCAATATTCTTTATATTGCGGTCTGGATACTCTTTTGATATACTTTTCCACAGACATGGAAACGATTTGTAGGTTCGAATAAATTCTGTTAAGAATTGTTTCGAGAAATTCCGTACGTCAGACATATTTTCACTGAAATATTTTCGGAGACTGGACACGACGAGAATTGCGTCCACACGCACAGGTTTTACCGCGCAAACCAAGTTTGTGCACACTAAATCTTTGACATCGCGACGATTGCACAGGCCGCGTTTTTTGGACTGCGCGAGCTACCGCAATCGGTTTGCGCAAGTAAGCGCGAGGTCAAGCTTATGGGTGTGGCCGCCGCTTTAGGAACTGTGTTTTTCAGACCGTGGGCGAATTACAAAACTCACCAGATCATCTACCGGGTAGATCAGTCACTCATCTGACGTCAAATAATTCGAAATCGCGATTCGCAAATTCATGTGCTCTGACTATACATTTTCGTCATGGGTCACTTAAATATGGCGGACTCCTGACCAAACAAAAAAACTTTAATGAAATATGGGCATTTGTTTGCTTTATCCATATTTCCTAGGTCATTGACTACGTTTATCTCATCCTTAGAAAAGATAAACCAGAGGAAGTAGGATACGACGCGGCGTCTGTTAGCAGTTTGCTCCAATCTGTCAAATGTGAAAATGCCAGTGACGTAGCATTGGTATTGTAGCACATAAGAAAATATTTTATTAAAAATAATAATGGAACTAAATTACTATTTGTAACATTAGTAATATTATACGTAATATTATTAGCAAACATCGACTTACTATTAAATAAATAAAAATAATTGTGAATTAATAGTCGTTGATAACCCTGGGATTACATCTCCTGCGCCGTTGGAAAAACTGCTCAAAAATTTAAATAAAAAAACTGGCTACAAGTTACAGAATTAGAAAAATATTTCCCAAAATAGAAGGTTTGGATGTAAAATAACTGATTTTAGAGTTACCTATTTGATATAATTTAATTGTACCTGAAAAACGTCATTATCTGTTTACCTGTGAAATGTAACTCCAGGCTCCTTTCTATAGCCGCTGCTTTTACAACCGTAAGCTGCACATCCCACCATTGTAAACAACACAATTATTTATAATAATAGTCTTTATGACGATGATGTCTCTAAAATGCAATTTATTGTAAAAAAACACATAGCCAACGAAACGTTTGGTTTTCGCCTTAAACATGGCGTCTCATTATTTTTGGTAACAGCTGTCAATGCATTAGTCTACTTATTCTGAGATCTCATCATAGCGTATTCCATTGATAAAATTAGTGCCGCGCCAGAGCAAATATTTAACACCATTGGAGAAGTTAGTGCAAGTTTGAGCGTTCCATTGGGAAACGAGTTCCGCACTTTTTGCACTTAGTGCAGCCAGTTCCGCACCAGGTCGTGTAGGTGGTGCGGCACCGATTTCATGGGTATTGGTGGGTGGGGGACCGCAAAGCATAATTTTATATTTTTTTAATAGGTAACTTTAATAAAATAAACGGGAAATTAAATGTTGCCGTATCGACAATTCTGTCTTCCAGCAGCGACAGTGAAGAAGAGTATTTGCCTCTTTTGGCAACAAAAAAAGTTTTGCCCAAATACCTATAATTCTTTGTGGTAGATCAGTAAATATTTTATAAGTTTGGACAATACTTTTCCTGAACTTAAAATACCCTTATTTCAGTTTCAATTTGATCTTTTAATTATTTCAAATTTTATCGCAAAATCACTCATTTTTCTTTAACTGTGGAATGCCTTAGAACGCTTTAGAACGTTAATACCCAACTAAAGAAAACGGGCACGACTTTTAGTTTTTGTACAATTATTAGGAAATTACCCGCCTAAGATATTTCAAGGTCATAAAATTACGCTCCGTTCCGCTTTTAACCAAATCAGATAAAAGCTAAAATAGGAATTGATATTGTCGCGCAGTGTCCCCCCCCGCTAATGATAATCCGTAATCCGTTTAATCGGTAGTTGCGTGGGGGCGGCTGTGGTAGCGGCTGCTGCCGTGTTGCCGCCGTGTCTGCGGAGGAGATTCGACTACGTGGATGTTCGAAGTCCAACGTATCTTCGTGTGTCAAATCTCTTTCACCAAGCTGCAAGGGGGACCCAACTCTTGAAAAGGATCTATCGTCCCTTAGGTCGCTAATTTAAATAATATAAAATTTAATAATTTGGGGATGCCAGCAAGGTTTTATTGTTTACGACAAAACCTGCAAAACGCCAAAAAAGAAAAAAAACTAATTGAATAGTAATTAAGAAAGAAAAAAAAATAAAAAATGACAATTCTTAGTTTTCTCATGAATCTGAAATAAAATAGCGGCGGACGTGAACTTTTCGCGATAAGCTCAGTGGTCCCCAGAAACGTGCTTGACGGGTACACGATTTCTTATTAAATTGGAAAAACTACAACAAAGAAAACTAAACTAACGACGCGGTGTAGAAGAGAACAGAATTCTGCCAGTAGCTGGGATCCTCGATATTAAGGTGAGCAAAACACTACCATAATATACTAAATGATTCAACTTCTACAACTACTCTACAAATACTTAATTGCCGGTAGTCTCCTGCGTCTGCAAAGTAATGCAAGAAAATGGCCTATTCAGGAAAAGGGCAGAGGCGGGTTGACACTATATGGCACAACCGAAAAAAACACTCCACGAAACTTTTCGTAGGCGAGCAATAGCCGAATTAATTGTTTTGGCACTAATTAAAAATACAATCACTTAGCGCGGTGGACTAAAACGGGATTCAAAAAAGGGAAAAAATTACGAATTGGCGATAATCAGAACGGCGGAGCCAAGGACTGACTTTTCTCGCGGTAAAATTGGAACTTTCCCGTCGTCCCGGTTAGGTAATCACTCTCTCGAGTTCAAAAACCGTCTTTTCTCTTCGAGTGTCGAAGATCTTCTTTTTTTCGCCACCCCCTCGGTACTTCTCATCCCCGAAAGGTACTGCCGAAAAAATCTACACCACCCTGACCAGTAGCGATTATATGGCGCTTCGGACAGCGCGGGCATAAATTCAGAAAATGAGCTTTTCTGGAAAATGTGCTGGAAAAAGAAAATTGAAAATGTGATCATTGGACAGAAGAAATGATGCTCTTCAAAATGACACCTCACATGACATAGTTTAATTGACAATTAAAGCTTTTTATTGAAATTTAATGTTAATTTCCTGGCTCAGTCAATTAAGACATTAATTGCTCGAATTTACAATCAAAGGATCAGAAATTAAAAGCTCTATCTGCTGAGAGAATAAGATTTTAATTTCAATTAACGATATTCGCAAAATCGCCTTAATTACTAAACTATTGTTCGGGGCACGTACAGGTCTGAAATTCTTTCAAGGGCCATAAACCATTAAAAGGGCGCCTTTGCCGGATAAAGAAGAAGGGCAATTGTTGGGTATCATGTTTTATGGCCGGAATTCCCAAGAAATTGTGAAAGTGCCTGTCCAACACTAACAGAAGAAATGCTCTTGACGAAAATAAAAATTATTGCAAACATATGTGCATTTAGGGCCTCATGGGTCTGGTTTATTTAGGAAACCGAAAAATAGAAAAAACTTCCATAAGGTTAAAGCTTAAAAGCTCCGAAAAGTGGCTTACAGAGTTGCCACGTTTCCACACATGAACTCATAGGCAAACAGAGAGGTCAGTTTGCATAACAATATGTGTAATGACGTTATTGACATTTCTGCTCCGTCCCGTTCCGTTTCGCTGTATGTGGTGACGGCGGCCGGTAAGCGTAATTTGACACTTGAATTTAAACCAATCAGATAAAAGCTAAAATAGGAATTGACATGTGTAATGACGTTATTCACATTTCTGCTCCGTTCCGCTTTGTGTATGTGAACATACACAAATAAATCACTGTATCGCTGTATGTGACGGCGGCCTGAATCTACCGAAGAAGAACCTTCCACTTCTCTAGAGCGGTACATTTGGTGAGCTAGCGGTAGCAAACCAACAATTCCACCGGTTAATTTAGAAACGGTCACTTTCTGGTATATGGTGAAAATTGAAACGAAATGGTAGCTGACCGGTTTAACCGGTGGATCCACCGGTGAGTTTTGGAATTCGCCCCTTATCAACAATCCAAACAACTGCCAATTACTGCCACCCTTTTATCTTTTTTCTTATTAACAATTTTAATCGGATCCAGCATTTCAATTCTGTTTTATTTCACGATCGATTAGTCAATCGGCAATCCTAATCGTTAATCTACAACGTTTATCTCGCCAGTTTTGCCGTAGTTTGCTCGACTGAATATGCCGATCGACCCTCTACGAGCTAAACGTACTGATTGGTCAACGTGTAGGAATTGAAAGTTGTAAAACAATCACTAACACTTTAAAACATGGGACTGTACAGTTAAAATCACACATTAACAACGCTAACACAGGCTTTGGATGTCGATTGCTCTTCGAAACCGATTTTAAAAATTTTGAAATTTCGTGATTTTGTTTCCCTATAACCCACCGTTTATTGTATTTATTATTATATATTGTTAATTACATGTCAAGTCTTGATTCCTGGCAGACAGGTGATACTGGCAGTTCTACTGGCGAGACTGATATCCAGTCCATTCATTACGGTATTCTGTACCGTAATGAAATTTCATTAGAAAGTTCTCGACCTTCATACGTAACGAGGTCCGTTACGTTAAAATATTCACGTCCACACTGAACTTGTTTTGAAAGTTCTCACGTCTAGGTTTAGGTTTATGGCTGGCTTTCGGCCTACTTCTTACGTTATGATATGATGCCAATATATAACCTAACTAAATTTAAAATAGGGAACTAACTTTGACCATCTAAATTTGTGTATTGGTTTTGTTTTATTTGCAGCAATAGCGTTAATTTTCCTATAACATAACTTTTTTTTACTTTTTTTTTACATAACTTCTGACTTTCTTTGACAATTTTTGACGTAAATTAACGTTACGGTAATGTTCCCGCTACGCTCCTTAGATAGCGGAAAACGCAAACGATATTAGCGTTACCGTATTTAACTTTCGGAATGCGCATGCGTAGATGTCAATTAGCGTTACGGTATTTTGCCAATAGAGAGTTCTTTTGATTCTAATTCACGCTATTACCGGAAACGTTATTAGTGTCATCGCAAGTTGTTTGCATACTCACGTCCCACAACCAAAAATGGTATGAGATATGAACCGCAGGCGTTTGTCCCTCTTGGGACACACAAGATTGGGATTGAGAGGTTAGTTATTGGCCATATCAAAGATCTTATGGCCACTTACGACAAAAAAAACTATCAGTGCTCAAGTTTTTATAGTTAAAAATGATGAATAGTCAAACAAATTGGATGAAATACTTTGAAAGTCTGACATAAGTCACAATTTTGACGTAATTTTGCGTTACGGTATACGTACATACCTCTATCTTCCCTTAAATACCGGAATACGTTAACGCTAATACCGATAACGTATAGATTTTTGACAAATAGCGGGAAAAAAATAAGGGAAATACGGTCAAAAGAACTCTATAATGCTTTGCTCGAGAACTTTCTGATACTTGTAAAATTTCTTTAAGGTATCCGGTCCTGTAAAATGCTATTTACCGGACTAAAATCAAGTATGTAAAAGTGTCCTAAATGATACAGTATGAGGAAACCGGCTTCGTTTATCCTTCAATTCTTCACATTTTGTTTTTTCATTTTTCTTTTGTTGTTGGCAATTGTTCCACGATTCACACGTTACGAGAAATAGAGAAAGAGACGGAGTTATATTGAAAGGACGCGTCATTATGAATGCGAAGATACTTTTCGAGATAAAAAATGCACAATAATTATAAAATTTTTATAGTAATCTATTCTCCAAAACTTATGTCAACATTTCTAGCGTGTGGTTGCATAATATTAACCGTATAGGACAGAAAATGTACATCTTGCAAAGTTTGCGTGAGCCTCTTGAAGTGCCTCTCAGTGTAAGGCAGCGCAGATTCCGTAATTTTGTTCAAACCCACAGGCCTGAAAGGAAAAGGTCATAAAATAAACGTTCACCATAAATTTGCATTCAATCTTTTTTTTCAACTAACTTCAGGTTCAAAATAAAGATAATCCAGGGTTTGAAAAATTGATCTAATATATGTTGCATATCGAGAGAAAAATATATCTACACGCACTTACCTAAAATCTCCGGTTTGCAACTCATTCAACAGAATGTTAAAAACTAGTTGAGCAGGGTGACAATTTTTACTATTGACATTCCAATTCAAGGCACAATTTAAGAGACTTTCCTTTTGGTCGCTCCTCAAAGACTTTATCGTCTCAGTTAAGCCTAAAAAATAATTATTCATTTACTTATCCAACAAAGGGAGCGATATCTATTAATTTACTATCGCACGTTTCACTCAGCTAATTAAATATATAGTTCTATCCTTCGTCAACTAAAATGAAATAAAAGGATAGAAATATACTCGTAAATAATAATTGTTCCTGTGAGGATTGCTGCACGTGCACACGCCTGTAACCACTTCCTTCCAATTATACCCACCAGATTTTCCTTTCTTAATAATCCCTTGTACAATTTTCAAAGTCTGGAAGGGCCTCTCCAGTTTCAAAGCCAACTTAAGAGCCTTCAACAGTTGATCGTTGTGAATGTAGTTGCTTAGTTTTTGCTCTTCCAACGCCAATTCTTCCTGCTCCTTTTGTCGCTGCAGTTTTCTTTCTTCAGTCACGTCCTTCCACTTGATTAAATTGGAATCACTTCCTCCGGTTATAAAACCTATATAGATACAAACCATAGATAATAAAAATCCAACTGTGTCCCATAAGTACTAACCAGAATCATCGCTTTTGAGTGCCAACGCCCAAATTCTGCCCTGATGTTCGTCTAAGGTGCACTGACATTCGGAGTTTTTGATGTTAAATATTTTCATGAGACCATCAGCGCCAGCGCTGAGAATTTGTAGACCCTGTGAAAATTGAAAAATTCTATAAAAAAAGGACGATATTGTTGGCGAGATAGCAGGTCTTACGTTGGACAAAAATTCCGCCTTTAAAACGCTAGATTCGTGGCCTTCGAACGTTTTTAGGCAGCTCAAATTCGCCACCGACCAAAGCTTAACTGAGCAGTCTGCAGAGGACGTAACAATGACTTGATCCACAGGAGAAAACCTGAAAATAGTGTAAATTATAATAACTGTATGGCTGAAACGTTTTCATTCAAGGGTATCACCAACACTGATACAACGAACTTTTGTAGTTTTGCAGTGGCGTACCAATGTCAAAACGGCAATACCGTACCGTAAAAAGGCCAAACCGTAACTTTGGGGCTATCTGGGGCAGGGATGTGAGCCTAGATAATTAACTAGTAAATAAATATTTTTTTCTAGGACCATGTAAAATTAGACAACTTTCGTCATACCTTGCCCTAGCGCCCTAGCCGAAAACGTAATTTTCGCTTCTAGTGCGAGAAAATCTCATAGTGTTAACTGTCGTCTTTAGTGATGAAAGTAAGTTAATTTCGCTTGTATATCGAATACGATCCAACTGGTCTAATCTTGTAAAACACCATGGAAAATGGTGATATCATACAAAATCATGTATATTTTGACTGCCCGGGCCTCAGAATTGCAAATCAAAGTTGAAATTTTACTAAACTGAACTCATTGACAATCGAGGTGTTATTTTGACAATGTCGCGCCTTACTTTTCGAAAGAAATACTCTATAGAGATTGTTTTTAAAGTTAATGAAATAATGTTAGCAAGTCGAAGAAAAAGTATAATGTTTTACTCGTCAAAAAAGCATTTTCTCGGTTTACCAACGCGGCTTCGCCTCGGATGGTAAACTCTTCTCTTGCGAGAGAAAATGCTATTTTCGTCAGTCTTTAAACAATATACTATTCTACGCGTAGATATTTAATTTTTTCTACGACTGCCTCGAAAATGAACAAATGCGTACTACTTACTATCGGTGAAATTCGCATATTGCAAATAGCGTGCGTATATTACACATATTATTATACATATTACACATGTGCGCATTACACATAAAAAATGCACCCTTTCATACAGAAGCATTTTGCACACGCTTTTGATTGCTTTGCACACGTCTGGCATATATTTTATAATACGAATGATCATTTGTGAAGATCAAGAAAATCACTCTTCACACTTTTGTGCCGTATCACTCGCCTACGGGTCGTGTCCAAACCGTCACACTCGTGTGGAAAGTGCAATTTTCGACACTAGTTGCACAATAACTATTTTACAGGTACGATTGTCGAAGGTGGAGTAGAAAAAGTAAAAAATAGGAACACTTTTTTTATGAATTAATGACTTTTTTAGTTATTTTGCATTACAATTATCATAATTTTTTTGTAAACTGAAAACTTTAATTTTTCTCAAGGGTCCCAGCAGTAGCGTTGTTCTTGTTCATCTGAGATCTAAGACTAACAATGTGTTTCTTTGCCTGTCGCTGACCAGGTGCCAAGGGCCAAGCCAAAATTACTCTATTTAAATTTGAAATAAACAGTTTATTAATTAAAGTCAAGATTTTAGTATTAAAATAACAAAATAATTATAAAAAAATGTCTGTGTCAATTGTTAATGTCAAAAATTAGTTAACTGAGACTCAATTCTTTCAACAAATGCCAAAAGTGACATCCCGAATTGTAATTGTCATTCATATTTATCTACATTTTATTTACATTTTGTAGTAAAAAAATAAATACTAACTGGCATATTTACCTATACCTGATGTGGGGTTTAATGTTCTCCTTGGTTAGATTGCTTTATATTGTATGATATATATTTTGAATTGAAGCGTAATTCCGAAAAGTTAACTAGGAAAATCTAGAAAAATTGTCAAAGTTGGGATTTGATTTTGTTTTTGTGTAACGGTCCACTTCTTTCTACACCTCCCGCTTTCTACATCTCCGTTAGTTAGACGATTTGACGGTCTTGGGCACTTTTAGTCCTATGCCCCGGCAGCAACGATCCCATCAACAACAACAAGAAAGGACTAAAGATCAACGCGGGAGAGCCTCAATGAGGGTCGTGAAGATAATGCACATCAATGTGAGGTTACTTAGGAATAAAGCAAACCAGTTGGAGTGCTTTCAGGCGGACAAAAAGTATGACATAATATGCATAACTGAACATTGGCTAAGTGCGGACAAGCTGCTAGCCTTGTCTATAGAGGGCTACAAGCTGGTGAGCTACTCTGCTAGACAGCCTGCACTTCACGCTTCAAAGGTAAACATAAATCCAACACTAATTTTAGATAAATGTATTGAATGTTGTGTGTGTTACATGGCCGAACTGGATACTTATATAATAGTTTTTTATGGATCCCAGTCGGTAGTCTTAACACCTTCCTGACAAAGACCGATGAAATCTTGAGTAGTCTGAGATCTGCCAGACGTATTGTAGCTCTTGGTGTTTTCAATGTTCAATTCCAGGCTAATGGCGCGATTAGCGCTAGACTCGGAACCGTATATCAGCCGACTCGCGCCCTTGCGTTCCTTGACCATATCTTTGTTAATGTTCATGGGAGTAATGTGAGATATGTGCAGGTAGTCGACGCGGGGCTGTCTGATCATCTCGCCCAGAGTATTGAATGCTCTTTTTCTCTCAAACAGAATTCGAGCGAAACAGGCTTTTAAAGAGTTTCTTTTTTTAAATGGTCCAAAAAAGCGATTCTAAAAGTGCCTAAATATCGACTCTTGTGTTGCTGGTATGTTACAAATAAACCTGTACTGGTGGCAAGGTTGTTGAAAAAAAATAGGTACTGGTGGCGAGGTTGTCGAAAAAAAAAATGACGGGAGAGATTGGTCAAAAAAGTGTGAAAAAAAAGTCTCCGTCATCTTACATAACGATTTTCGAATAACGCCCCTAATTAGCCGTATTCCTGTTTGGTTCGTCTCTTGTGGGAACTCTAGTCCAGAGCCCTACCCAATCTCCTTCCAAGTTCCACTTACGCTTCTAGTGAGCTCACTCATAGTGAGCTCACTGAGTGAGCTCGGAAGCTTATATAGTAGCCTGCAGGTTTGAAGACTCGCTTAGGGAAGGAACTTGTGTTTCTAAAGGAGGTAATTAAATGTTAAGACATTTTGATAGTGAAAGCTGAAGTCCTACGGAACCTGAGCTTGAGAATAAAGCGTGAACATTCAAGCATAAAGTGCACGAAACCACAAACTTGGTGAGTCATTCTTGAATCATTTTTTGTTGGTTGAGCTTCACTTAATTACCCACTCCCCCCTTCCAAGGGGAAAGAAAAAATTTGTTGAACTTTAATATGGTATAACCATTTTATCTTTGATCTGGACATTGAATCGATCATTGGATTTCTATTATTGTATTAGATAATAAGAAGATAGTTCAGGTTATCTGTTTTTATGCTACCTCTGAAGGACTGAGAATTCAGGTAAAGGACAGTTATTTAATTACGAATATATAACCGTGGAATTAACAAATTAAATTTGAATCCATAGTGTTAACTATTGTTAGTAGTAGTTTAATATTTCATAAAATTCTTCTTTTCATTTGGGCACCCAAATTTCCAAGCATAATCTATTCTTTCATAAGTTGTGTTTTCATCATTTTCTATTCGATTGTGTTATTAAATTTAATTTCTATACGGTCTAGATATTTTCTTCCCTTCAATAGTAATTTGTATTCCAGATCAAAGTACAACCAACCATCCAACAGGTAAATATTTATGTTTGAATTTTGACTGAATGATTAAGAAAAAAATATATACATACATATATTTTTTTCTGCTAATTCTATTAATTGTAACTCCAGCGGAAGTGCAAGTTCCGTTTCGTCGGTTTCTGAGTTTCCGGCATTCGATTACAAACTCAGTGGCATCCCTAACATTTGGTGAGTTTTTTATTTCCCTTTGATTTATCTTAGGAATAAAACACTCCCGGTTCTCTGATACTACCCTATCGGTCTTTTTTTTATTATTTTTTTTTATTTAACATGTCTCAAAGCTATAGCGAGATATGGGAAATTGTAAATTCTTTGAACCAGCGTGTGGACGAACTATCTCGCTCACTGCCTCCAAAGAAATTACCTTCTGGAGTTCAGACACAAACCCAAATTGTTGGGCAACAAACTTTCAATTCCCTTCTACCTCGAGTTCCTGACGATTCCAAGAAGACCGAAAAATCCGAGTGGATTCAAGGTGTCAGAGAACGCGACACGACCTCCGAAGGGGTCTATCTCCGACAATGTTGCACCCACGGAACTTCCGATGGTGGGAGGTGAAAGAGGACCTCAAGAAGAGGAAAAAATAGTTGGATTCACTCCGATCGGTCCAGGCGATTTCAAGTTACAGGCGGTCAAATTTGAGAGTTGAGAAAAAAGTCGTAATACCCTCCTCTTTGGACATTTTCAAAAAAAATCGGAAAAATTCGCAATAACATGAGGTTCCTACGGCTAGAGCCGTTTCTCGCTTCTCAACTTCCATCTTCTTCGGTGCGTCTAATCTCTATCTTGTAGACCTCTTACCTCCATAGCTTTTTCGACATCTTTCTTCCCACTTCTAGGTGGTCTTCCGCGCTTATTGCGCTCAGGAGGAATCTATTGCCATACTTTCTTTGGCCATCTATTTTCATCCATTCTTTGGAGGTACCCGTTCCAGGTTAATCGTTTGGTATCTATTGTATTTAGAATATTGCCTTCAACGTTCATCATCTGTCGTATAGTATCATTTCTCACATATATGATATATATACGACAACTTCTTCTCAAAAAATCCATTTCAAGGGCCATCAACCTATCTTTATCTGTTTTATTTGTTTCCCAAGTTTCGGCTCCGTAGGTGCATATAACACATTTTACGATCGTTTTATAGATAGTAATTTTTGTTTTTTTTTGTTATTGCCGAGCTCCAAAGTAGTGAGTTTAGTGGTTTAGGTGTAGCGTCCTCAAGATTTTAATTTCCAGGAGAAAGGTAGCGGGAGAAGGACCCAAAATAAAACTTCTACGCTACCGCAGAAATAGCCGACGTCTCGACGTTTATTTTACCTCTTTTTCAAGGCTAAAAAATTAAAAACACAATAACAAAGACGCCATCAAAATACGAAAGCACATATCACTTAACAAATTAAAAATTCAATTAAATACGAATGAGCTCCCTTACCTATTCCACTCAAATTGCAGAAGTTTTTCGTCATGCGGAACATGTAGTTGGCGTCGTCTTCATCTTCCGCTACAATAACTTGGTCATCCGCGAATAGTAGGGTATACAAGGTATCGCTATTAATACTCACGCCCATCTTGAAACATTTCCGCTTCTAAGATCTAATGGCTTCTTCGAGATATATTTTGAACAATAAGGGAGCTAAAGATCAGCCTTGTCTTAGGACTTTGGTCGCTTGAAATTCCTGGAACAGTCGCTTTCCTATCTTCACCGAACTTGAATTGTTTGAATATAGTGCATTAACTGCGTTAATATAGGCTTTATCGATACCACTGTTCTTCATGCAAAGCCATAACTTATTTAATGGCACTGTATCATATGCCTTCTGTAGGTCAACGAATATCAAATGAATAAATAGCTCTTCCTCTTTCGACATGTTTTTATAACAAATTTTTTAATGTGAAAACACCATCAATACATGACTTTTCTGCCCTGAACCCATTCTGCTTCTCAGATTCTGCAAATTGCTGCTCAATCCTCCGTTTTAAGACCCTACCATAAAGGCGTGCCACTAACCTGAACACATAACACTTATCCCCCTATAATTCCTGTAATCGCGTCTGTCTCCTTTTTTGAAGATCGATGTAATGACCGCTTTTTTTCATTCATTTGGAGGTTCGTTGCCCTCTATACGTTGATTGCAGATGACTGCTAAGATGTCCAAAACTACATTTGGCGCTGCTTTCAGTAATTCAATGTTGATATTGCCTGGGCCGGGGGCCTTTTTGTTTTTCATCTGAGTTAATGTTGTTCTTATTTCTTCTGGTGTTATGGGTGTTAAATTTTCATTAATGAGGTCCCCTTCATCTATTTGTTGGTTTTGTTGAATGGATTTTACTCGGTCTTCAGTTAACAGTCCCTTGTAGTGGTTTACCCATTCTCGCAAGTTAATGAGACTTATTCCTGACGTGTCTTTGTTATTGGTCCTCATTCCTTTTAACATTTTCCACGCTTTATTTGCTCTGGTATTTCCTATGCACCTATCTACCTCTTCGCATGTTTTCTCCCAGTATTCATTTTTTGCTTTAATGACTTCTCTTTGCGTTTATGTGTTCTTAGATCGGTAAATAAGTTTATCTTGGTGACTTTTTGTTATTAACCACACTCTAGAAGTTTTTTTTCTCTTCTACCAGAGCTTCTAGCTTTGTAATCCACCAGGGTTCACACTTAGAATTCTTCCATTTATCCAATTCTCCTAGGGCTTTTTTAGCTGCTTGGTGGATGTAGCTAATCAAAGCTTCGTATATAATATCCGGTGACCCAGCTTCCATAGTCGCTACCTTGCTTGCTAGGCGGATTTGGTATAGGAATTCAGTAAAGTCATCTTCGAGTCCCTCAAGGTTGTATCTTACCGTTTTATGTTCTCTTTCATCGCTTTCCTGTTGAGCTGAAAATGTGTTTGCTTTTTTTTAGTCGGAATGGAACGCTTGTAATTCCCTATGACCGTAAAAAACTCAATTCGAACGAAATTAACCTCTAAAGTGGTTTATTTACCTCTTTTCTAACTCGGACAAAAGTTGGCATTTGGGGATGTTTTAATCGACGACGGTAAATCGATACGCAACAGCGAGGTGTGGCGTGTTTTGACCTCTGCAGTAAACACTAGTAAAATCTGTCAACCAATAACTCAGAGAGATCTATGGAGTGGGATTTTCTTCGGGGCCCTGTGTATGGTGTGAACATAGACGAAAGGCTTTACCCCAAACAGCACTGTACGTCTTAAAGACGTCCAGTGCTTAAGTCTTTTTAATGGCGAAATAACGTCTTGACGCCTGAAGACTTTAAGAAGATGTCTTAAAGACATCTTCATTCAGACATTGTAACTACAACTGAAAAAGACAAGATATCTTTACGTCGTCTGTATAAAAACGAAAGTTGATTTGACAAAAGAAATTTCGTAAAAATAGCATTCAAAATATATGTATTTTTTAAATTTGCGACAATTTACGCGAAAATGTGTATTCTAATGCAATGTGTATTTTACCACGATTAAAATTTTAGTTTCTTGAAGCGCCGCAGTTGCCGGTTTTACCTTAACTTACTGCAAATGCAAAATTTAAATCATGGTTTTTATAAATTGTAGGTAGTTTTTATTATCATATATGTTTTAATATGTATATTTTTGATTGAAATAACAATAAACAACTACGAATAGAAATTAATGCAAAGTAAAATATATCTTTTATGTACATTTTTCATTTTTCTATTCTATATTCGCAAGCCCATGCAGTTGACCCAAACGATTTATGTGCACATGGCAACATGGCATGAGCAGATTATTTGAGTTTGACATTTGACTTGTGACGCATTGTACCGTCATGACATTTGTCTCAATTCTCAACAACAAGTTTCGCAAACTTTTAAGACGTCTTTGATAAGACATCTTAAAGACGTTGGGTTTTGTAACATCAGACGTCTTAAAGACAACTTGACGTCTTCTAAAAGGCATCTTTTAGACGTCTTTAAGATGTCCTTGTGCTGTTTGGGACGCATTTATAAATAAACTAAAAAATGCACTTGATGATTATATGGTGAGATCTGACCAGTTAAATAATATAAGCTGGTTTACGGATGAGCTCAGAATGATGCGCGTCCGCATCCATTTCCCTATGGATTTTGAAAGGCAATACAATCCTATGGACATCAGGATCATCATCAGGAGTTATCGTAACTGGTACCGGTCTGCCATAAGGGACGCGAAGCGGGGGTCCATAAATGATAACTACATTGAGGAAGAAATGCATCAATACATGGGCATCAGGGTCATCATCAAGAGTTATCGTAACCTGTACCGGTCTGCCATTAAGGGAAGCGAAGCAGGAGACCATTGATAACTACATTGAAGAAGAAATGCTCCAACCCCTCCAGAGCCATAACGTCTAAAGTTTTTTTTTGTTTTTTTCCTCCCCTTAATGCCTTCTTTCACCTCCCATTACCGGAAGTTTCGTAGGGGCAATATTTTCGGAGATAGACCCCTGCGGTGGTCGATTTTTAGGAAATTTTAGAATCGCGTTTTTTGACCATTTAAAAAAAAACACTTTATAGGTTAATTTCATTCGAACTGGGTTCGTTCTTAGGGGATTGCAAACATGCCATCCGTATCAAAAACAGTAAAAAACATTTCCCGATTTTATTTTTAATATCTATAAATGTCTTTAAATGTCGCCGCAAAGGCTACTGATAAGTAGCAGGCCTACCAATGTGAATCCAAATGCTTTTTCCTCTTCTTGACGTTCTCTTTCACCTCACACCATCAGAAGTTCCGTGGGTGCAATATTTTCGGAGATAACCCTTTCGATGATCGATTTTTAGGCACTTTTAGAATTGGGTCTTTTTGACCATTCTTAATGTGTGTGAATCTGGCATGTGATAAACAAGCATAGATCGGGCGCTGTTGATGGTCCGGGGGAGAATATTCCCATTACGCCTGATGAGTTAAATGACTACTTCATTGATCTGCCAAGGGTATAATGGACCACTTACGGCCCGCTTCGGCCGACTCCAATGAGTTCTTGGCAGGGTCAAATCAGCTAG
Organism: Taphrorychus bicolor; assembly: GCA_951812265.1. NCBI lineage: Eukaryota > Metazoa > Arthropoda > Insecta > Coleoptera > Curculionidae > Taphrorychus > Taphrorychus bicolor. Next base: position 14,968,919 of record OX638298.1, read on the forward strand.
TGCCGCAGGTTCGATTCTGTTTCAAGGAGGTGACATTTGTCGAGACGCGTGACGCTATTGATGGCTTAAATAATAAGCGGGGACGTGACATTTTTGGATTTAATAGCAAAGTTCTAAAAACTATTAAGAACCTCATAATAGCACCACTGACTAGATTGATAAATGCCTGTTTCCAATACTACAGGTTTCCAGATGTTTTAAAAACTGCCATTGTTAAACCTATACATAACAAAGGAGTTATTGCGCTGCCCGAAAACTACCTACCTCACTATTGCCAATACTAACTAAAGTGATGGAAAAATGCATGGCCATAAGAAGCGTTTCATAACGGGAACTACCGTCAGGTTGCCTTTTGTGATCTGAGCAAGGCCTTCGACTGCATCGACCACGAGATTCTTATCAGGAAGCTCAAGTATTACAACTTTGAAAACTCTAGTATACTTTTAATTACTTCATATCTCTCGGGCAGACATCAAAGAGTCAAGGTGGGTGATAGGTTGTCAGGTAAGGGAAGGGTCACATGCGGTGTTCCTCAGGGGTCTATTCTGGGTCCCATACTCTTCTTGATCTATATCAATGATTTCGCTAGTGGCCAGTGTCCTGCGAGATACAACCTGTATGCTGATAATACAACCATTTCAGTGTCCAGCAGCTGCCTGCGGGACTGTATTGACAAATCTGTAGGGGTTTTGGGCGCTGCAGAGGACTGGTTTAATTCCAACAGGCTTTTGCTGAATGGCGACAAAACTGTGAGTGTGGTGTTCACTCTGCGCAGTTTGGGGGGCTTAGAGAGTAACCCTCAGGTAGCCAAGTTTCTTGGTGCTACCCTGGGTCCGGGACTGCTCTGGCACAGACATATGGATGCCTTGTGCAGAAGGCTGTCCAGAGATTTATATATCCTTAGAAACCTAATGAATAATGTGTCATGTCGGCCTACTTGTGGCCAGGTTGGCCTACTTTTCATTTCCAATAGCATGCCTCGTATGTCATTCTTGCATGGAGACATTCTGCTGGGATGAGTAGGGTGTTCGCTCTGCAGCGGCGAGCTGTGAGATTGTTAGCAGGCTTGGGTTTCAGGGATGAATGTCGGTCTGCGTTTGTCCGGTGCAGTTTGTTGACGATACCTTGCATTTATATCCTCAAATGCCTAATAAATGTGAAACAAAATACTCATCGATTTACCACCCATGGATGTGTGCATGGCTATGATACTCGGGCAAGAGATGGTCTTGTTCCTGAGTATTGTCGACTGAGAAGGTGTCAAGATCGCCGGTACTACTGGGCCATAAAATGTTTTAATGTCTTACTTCCTGTCTTAAGATCATATAGCCTGAATAGTTTTAATAATATGATAAACAATGTACTGATTGCTAATGCATTTTATAGTTTTAACGAATATCTTAACTTTAATTTTAGTCAATTGACATGATTTTAATATGTATATAATTGTTTAAAATGGCTGATAACGCCACTGCTGAATTGCCAACAATTCATTTTTTCTTTTGTGACGTGTGTAAACAAATCCTATAATGCGTTCATTTTTTCTTTCGTGACGTGTGTAAACAGATTCATGAACTTGACATGAATAAATTATTATTACTATTATTATTATTACGCGTCGTTCCTGGTTAGGAATTCACAGCTAGATGTTTAGCTGGCAGATTTCATCTGATAGACGGGACTCAGCCAAGTCCATCAGAAGCTATTTTTCATTAAGAAAGGATCTCATGATGTTGCATGTGTGCAGTATAACTGCTTTCTGTGCCACTGAATGAATACCTCTGTGTAGATCCAGCTCGTCCAGATGTTTAGCAAATGTGGATGGAGTAACACCTGTCGCAGGAATAACAATAGGCATAATCTGAAGAGTTTTTCGTTTCCATAGCCTCTCAATTTCAATCGCGAGCTCCTGATATTTAGCATACTTCTCTGAGTATTTCTTCAGAGTATTCTGGTCTGATGGAACGGCTATATCAATTAAGTATGTTGACTTTGATACCTTGTCTTGAAAGAGGATGTCAGGTCTATTGTGCATTACTGTCTTGTCTGTGTGAATGTCTACGTCATATAGGAGCTTGTAGTTTTTATTTTCCAATACAGGTTCTGCAGAGTAAGTACAGTATGGGCTTGTGTCTGTATGCAAGTCATATCTCAAGGCTAGGGCTTGATGGACCACTTTAGCCACAGAGTTGTGCCTATCAGTATAAGCATTTCCTGCGAGTAATTTGAAACCAGATATTATATGGTCGACCGTCTCTGGGAATTGATGACATTTTCTACATTTATCGTTGTTGATAGTAGGGGTCTTTCATGATATATTTACTGTAGTTATTGGTGGCTATAACTTGGTCTTGTATAGCAATTATGAAGCCCTCCGTTTCGGGATAAAGCTGACCATTCCGCAAAAACGCGTATGTAAGTTTGTTGTCTATATGTTCTTGATTTACAATTCCATAGTGCTTCCCGTGGAGCTGCTTTCCTACCCATTCTCTTAGTTTTATCTGGGTCCTGCTCACAGAATCAACTTCAACTCGACTCGCTAGATTGAGCGGAGTGTAGTTTTTGTCCAAGGCGCAAATACTCTTTATGTAGCGGATGATCCTTTTTGTAGAAATAAGATTTTAATGATTTAGTTAGGTTGTCATGGTTTTCATGCAGATCAGTTACCCCCGACCTCCGTCTTTTCTTGTGATTGTCAATCTCTGCGTACATGATTTTGGGTGTAGTTTTCTGTGTTTGCTGAGTTGTACCCTGATAGCAATATTGAGGTTGATTAGGTCGGTGTCAGACCATTTTACTACTCCAAAAGAGTACACAAGAAGCTGTATGGCAAAAGTGTTGATAGCCTTAAATAAATTTCCTGAGTTTAGCCTAGATCTAAGTAATAACTTGAGACGAGATCTGTATTTTGCAACAAGTTCTTGTTTTAGCGTGGTGTGATCCAGTTTGTTATTTTGGTCTAACCCTAGATAATTGTACTGTTCAGAAGTATCTAGTGGCTCTAAAATTTGCTCGGATAGTGTGTTCTTTGTATCTGGCAGAGCCCATTTCCCTATTTTGGTGTGGATTGTTTACATTTCTTCATTCCAAATTTCATTGAAATATCAGATGACATTTTTTCGACAGTTCTTAGAAGTTCTTGCAGCTGTTTTGCGTTAAACCCATAGAGCTTTATGTCGTTCATGTACATCAGATGGTTTATCGTGTACAGTACAGTTCTGCCTTTAATTTTATATCCATAATGGGAGTTGTTTAAGGCCTTGGATAAAGGATTCAGACACATACAGAACCATAAGGTACTCATGGCATCGCCCTGGAAAATACCTCTATTGATATTAATTGGGTCACTTTCTAGAAATACTTGAGTGGTCTTGATTTGTATTTTGGTTTTCCACTTGGTCATTGCAAATGCGAAAAACTTCTGTATCTTGGGGTGCACCTTGTAAATATCAAGAATTTTTTTAAGCCAGCTATGAGGAACCATATCGAAAGCCTTTCTGTAATCAATATATGCAACACTGATGTTACGTTTGTTTCTCTCCACGTTTATCATGATTGTGCTGTCAATAATAAGTTGTTCTTTACATCCTTGGGAACTATTCTTACATCCCTTCTGTTCCTCGCTTAAAATATTGTTGGCCTCTAGGTGTTGATCTATTTTACACGCAATAATGGATGATATGATTTTATAGAGAGTTGGAAGGCAGGTGATGGGCCTATAGTTAGCAGGGTTTTCACTGTCTCCTGGTTTGGGTTTTATAAAAGTTTCTCTTCGGTGAGAAATGTTGGTAAAAGTTCTGGGTTATTAATTATTTCATTTATCCGTATGGTAAGATGTTTATGAGTTGATGTAAATTGTTTGTACCAGAAGTTTTGGATACCCTCGGGTCCAGGGCATTTCCAGTTATGAGTTTTTGAGACTGCTGCAGTTAGTTCTTTCTCTGTTGTTAAGAATTCACTCTGTTCCTTGATGTTTATGGCGCTCTCGATTTCCTCATTGATCCATTCAGCTTCTGTATTATGATTGACTGATTTGCCCCATATTTCGCTCCAGTACTAGGTTATGGCTTCTCTGTTCGTGCGTCTCTTATTATTATTAAGGAATCACTTTAACATAGGTACTGTGAATAATTTCTGAAGAAAGTTACGAAAAATTGTCAAAAATAGTATAATAAGTATTTAGACGACGTGGAGAGAAAAAAAGCAGTTGATAATGTTGATCTAGCTCTTATATAGGACGAGCTACAAAAGTTTAAATGTTACATATTTTTTGCCGTTGTCTGCCATAACTAAACAAACTTTTCGTATAGAATCAGCAAAATAGCTTTAATGGAGGTTTTTCGACTGAAGCTGACTGTTCAATTTTATCAGTTTTAGTTTTTGAGATTTTATTACTTACATTTCTCATTAATCAGGGCACAGCCAAATGTGCCATTTTATAGCAAAACCTTTTTTATGGGAATAGAATAATGGTTTCTCATCTCAAATACTACTCAAAACCTGTTTTACCGTTTCGCTTAATTCTATAACAATCTCAATGGAAACGAAAAACTGATAAAAATTGTCGAATATTTTGGTTTGATTAAAGATTATGCCAACAAAATTAAAAACGAGTAATTACAAAATATGAAATCTAGTGGCCACGAATGGTCTTTTGATCGATGTCGGTGGCATCATTACACCAGTTTTAATTTCCGAAATATTCAGTCTAAGTTTTAGAATGTCGATAAAATACTAGAAAAATTACGTTTTAGGTTACATATTTTTATCTCCTCTCGATATATGATATAATACTAATTTCAACAAAATCGGAGACAATAGATTTGGCCGACAAATTTTCACGACCTACCGCTTCAAAATTTTTGAAATTTTCACATTTTTTGTGTTTATCTTGGAAACGGTAATGTTTTTCAATCACGTCGTATGAAGAGGTCAGCGAGGACTATCAAATAAGGGAATCGGAACTAAGCTGTTTTTCTTGGTTTTCGGGAAAATAACAAAAAACACAATATTTGTACCCTATTTTTGAAATCGGTTCAGCATGTAGCTTTATTCTTTTACTGTGTGGTGGCCATAAATGGTGTATTGATTGCTATTAATGGCATAGTTATACGATGTTTGGTTTTCGAGATATTCAGTCATAAGTTTTAGAAAGTCGACAAAATAGTGAAAAAATTACGTTTTAGGCGCCATTTTGAAACGGAAGGAAGCTACTGAAAATTTCAAAGTTTCATTTTTTTTATATATTTTTATGACCTTTTGATATACCCCCAGTAATGTTTTTCAATATGCATGTTAATAGGTTGTATGAAGAGGTCATCGAGCACTATCACATAAGGCAATCAGAATGAAACTGGTTTTTATGGTTTTCGAGAAAATTAAAAAAAAAATGCAAAATTTCTGTCTCATTATTAGGTTACCCGTGCTCAGTTACTGTTAAAGCTGGATGTTTAAAAATCAGCTTAAAATGTAGTTTCACTCTTCTAGTTTCTTAGCTCTTCTTATAGGTTTTCAGATAAATCTTCAATGAATCGATATATAAGCTGTTAAAGGCCGCAATGCACGATTTTGCTCTTCAAATTAGGGTTTTAGGCCGGTTTGGGAGCCCCGTATGCTTAACATGCAACTATTGATATTTCTCTTAAAAATCAATAGTAATCGGCTTTACTCGTTGGTACTATCATGCGTTCATTTAAAAAAAAATTTCAAGTAGGCTATGGAAACCGTAGGTCTGAGATGACTTCATAAAAACAATTGAAAGTCGAAAATGTCATATAATATTGATCAATCGAGAATTACGTCATTTGACATGTTACCCCTCAAGGCAATATGGCGGACAAACCTATTTAAATGCCAGGCGGGACTTAAAACTTCATCTTGATCATCATGTTTCGTGTTTCTATCTTCTATTGAACAAACATTTGAAACATTTCTATCTTCTATTGAAGAATGCCGATATTTCCAGTAAATTTAGTCTTCTTCAAGGCTAACTTTTATGAAGGGAGATAGTCAATCATTATACGGGGTGTTCATTATAAAACTTCATCTAGTTAGCTGTGAAATGTCAAAAGAAAAGGATGGAGAAACAAAAGTCCATTTATTTTAATTATGTCATCCTTTTCTGTCAAAATTTCATAGCCTGCTAGATGAAATTTTATAATGAACACCCCGTATATGCATACGAACAGTCCCTCTAGACCTAGGACAGATACTTTATTCAGCCAAGTAAACATTGTAACGCTTCGGTAGTAGGTTGATGTTAAACTCAATGATGACTGATGAGTAAGAACTTATCTGACATAACTTTTAATTCTATGGCTTGCTACGAGGTTTTTTTATAAACACACTTTACTAGTTTTATGATAAAGAAGGCATAGAATTACGTTTTAGATATTATAAATTTTTAAATTTTAACATGTAAATCTAAATCAATTTATTTATTGCGGTAATTCGGATAGTTTACGGACGTCGGATAGTATCAAGAGATCTATTTTAATAGTTCTATTCACATTATGATAAATAGTTCCTCGATTTCTGATTTCGATACTACAGGGTGTCCCAAAAATGGCAAATCTTACATTTTTAGAAACCACTAACTAAAAACCTGAAATTTTGATTGTAGGTTCTTTTCATAAACATAGACAATATCTGATAAATGAGAATCCTGCTATGATGGTACCATTGTACATGTTTTTTTTTATTAATTATAACATCTTTTACCATTGTTCGAATAGTACCTATTAGGTTTACGAATGAAAAATAGTCATTCCGACGTTTCGACATTTGAGCTACTTTTAGATATCATCAGGTCTTCAACTAGTTTGGGTAGTTCCTAAACTAGGTGCGCAAAAAAACGTACGCGTACTTTATAAAACAAACCAACTAAAGATTTGTGCTGACCAACTTGTTTCAAATAACTTAATACCAGAAGCTTCACACATGACGTTAACTACTTCATTTACCCATAAACCTAATAATACTATTATCACTTACCTGACACTCCACACTCCCCTCTTGTGGCCCCTTAAGGTTCCTATTGCTTCGAGGTTATCGCAAGTCCATAGCCTCACGGTCTTATCCTGGGACGCAGTGGCCACAAGCTTATCATTGGGACTAACGGCGACGCTATTAATGTCCTTTTGATGGGCGATCACGGTGTGTTTACACGGTATTGAAGTTTTTTCACCCAAGTCAATGATATCCTTGGCATCCTTTTTAGTCTTATTTGCGGGCACTTCCCATAACTTGAGGCACGTGTCCTGACTGGCCGAAACAAAGTGCGAACTACTGTTTTGGAAAAATGACACTGAACTCACTGAGCCGGTGTGCCTTTTTCCTACACCTACACATCTTAAGTAAAAACAGACATTCAGTAATGTTTTCTATAAAGGGTGACCGTTTTTAGAGTTTAGAGTAAAATTAGGGCAAAGTTGCGCAATTAGAAGTTTATAAAAATTACGTTTTCGATGTTGGAATTTGTCAGTATTTCAAAAAATAATTAAATTATTTATCATCTTAAAAACGGTTAAAACCTACAAACATAAAACCTCCAGACCAAAACGAAAAATCTTGTTTTAATGTAAATAAAATAATATGAGTAAATATCAGAAGAATGCTTTGATGTTGACAAAAATTTACTGAATACTCGTTTTCGCCGAAAGTCAGTTGAAAACTCTTAAAAAAAATTCCAGTACATCTATTATGTTAAAGCAACGGGCAATAGGTACATAGGAGGTGTTCATTATAAAACTTCATCTAGTTGGCTGTGAAATGTCAAAGGGAAAGCATGGAGAAACAAAAGTCCATTTATTTTTATTATGTCATCCTTTTCTGTAAAAATTTCATAGACTGCTAGATGAAGTTTTATAATGAACACCCCGTATTTTAGAGCTAAAATCATTATTATTACATTATTAATTAACTAAGAAGCCAAGTATTTAAACTCGTGGATTATGAGTTATTACAAGGCTAAAAGAAAAGAATGTTAGTAAATATCTCAAAAATGGCAATACAAACTTGACAGCTCTTCCTTGAAAAGGTGTACGAATTTAAGATCAGTGCGGCAGTAGCCTTATAATAATAAATACAAACAAACCTCGTAGCAAGCCATGGAATTAAAACTCTTATCTGAGATAAGTTCATAAAAAGTTCCGAACATTTTATGACATTTTCAACTTCTTCATCAACTTCATCTTAGACCTGCTGTTCTAATTCTATTGTCTACGGCTTTTTTATTAGAGTAAAACAGAATAAAAACCATCGAGCGAATCTGGAGACCATCTGCTGTTTTACAGTTTTGACCCCCCCCCCCTTTTTTGCAGTGGGAACTTTTAAACTGGTGATGATATCCGCCGGAAGTGACGTCATGACGTCTTACGTCAAATTAGTGCACACGGTGAAGTTTGAGTTACAGGCCCAGCCCTCGCCGCAACAAACCGCGGATGACCAGCACTAAAGCCGCGGTCTTTCGAAGAAACAAAAGGAAACCGTATTCCAGGCCCAGCTGAGGATGAGACAGCAAAAGTCAGGTGAATCCTTACAAGAATCTGAGGCGGACATAGATAGACTAATTCACCTGGCATACCCATCAGCCCCTGAATGTTTTCAAACGCAATTTGCCCCCGAAAGGTTCATTGGGGGAGTTCGCGATAGAGACATGAGATACCACTTACGTCTACTAAGACGTAAGTGGTATTATCAGCGAGGTACTAGTTCGGGCCCTGGAATTCGAGGCGTCACGAGTGTCATCTAGTTCTTCTCCACGTGTAAGAATGGCAACTTGCGATGACGAGGAGGATACGTCTATGGCTGAATCCATGGCAAGTTTACATAAAGCGATGAAGGAATTGGCAGTCAATATGCAAGCCATGTTGGGAAGAACTCCTCGATCAACAGGCAATCAGGGCATAAAATGTTTTAACTGCGGCAAACTGGGTCACGTCAAGAGTAACTGCCTTAATAGGGCAAGAAGTCCGTCGCCGTCGTTTAGAGCAGCGACCAAGACCGCCCTAGATTCCAGGAAAAACTAATTCCGGTCAATGTAAGGGGGCAATTGACCGGGCCCGTTGGCCCCCAGGATCTCTAAAATCAATAATTTAGGTGGCAAAAGTCTTACAGTGGCCGGACGAATTGAGGGACAGGAGATCCAAATTGAACATCGACCAGGAAGATCTCACGGAAATGCCGATGCATTGAATAGACGGCCATGTAAAGAAGATAGTCGGTATTGTCAAAGAACTGAGCATCGTGAGGGACTTCCTTCTGTAAGGAGAACATCGGTGGAAATAAACGTTAGCTGGACCATACAGACCCATCGAGACGAACAAGTGAATGATCCAGATATTGGACCCATACTCTTGGCAAAGACTGACGACAAGAGGCACTCTCTTAGAATACAAAATGGATTGCTGAAGAGAGCATGGAAGAGTCTGGGTGGCAAGACCGTAGTCAGTCAGTTGGTTGTTCCTGGTAGCAGAAAATCGGGTGTACTACAAGAAATGCACGGCGGAACAAGTGGAGGTCATTTTGGGATCAATAAAACCTTGGCAAAAATTAAAGGGCGGTTCTACTGGGAAAAATTATCATGAAGACGTCGAATCTTGGTGTCGCAAGTGTGAAGTTGTTGTGCCACAAAAGAACCTCGAACAAGATCACGGGGCCGAATGGTGCAGTACACTGTAGGTGCTCCATTCGAGAGCGTAGCAATTGATGTCGCGGAATCATTTCCTCAGACTGAGTCAGGCAACAAATACATCTTGGTCGCCATGGATTACTTCACTAAATGGCCTGAAGCCTAATCAGGAAGCAACGATTGCTGCAGATGTGGAGTTCGGCAGATTTGGGTCCCTCTCGAACTTCATTCTGATCAGGGCCAAAATCTTGAATCAGCTGTTTTCCAGAAGGTCATGGAACTTCTCGGAATTCGCAAGACCAGGACAACTCCTTTGGATCCACAGTCAGATGAGATGGTGGAGAGATTTAATCGGACTATGGAACATTACCTGTCTAAAATACCATGGTCACGATACCATGGAACTCCATCTGTTCTGGACGAACAGCCTTAGGAGGAGGGCAATGTTACGGTGAGCGGTGGCTGCGAGGCGGAGCGACAATGGAGATTGGACCTTCGCGGCTCGCGACCTATCCTGGCGCTGCGGCATGGGAACTGTCACGAGTGATTTATTGCTCTAATTATTTAGAACGCAGTTATTTACGACCTTTTATATGTGTATCTTATCAATTATTTTTCTTCTAAGAATGTTTTAAGCTTTTCTGTATTTTTAAGATTTTGTACAAAAGACGAATAGCGCCTCCGTTAGGAGTAGTCTTATTTAATCGAGCGGTAAGCTAAAGTACCAAACGATAATAGAAGGCTATAAAGTGTTAAGTAGTAAGTTAATTAGAAGGCGAATTGTACGTGTGTGTATCTGTGGGATAAATAAATAGTATTTTTCGTGTTAAATCGTTACACTGGAATTATTGAACCCTGAGTTCGCAACAACTTACATTTATTTTTCATAATTCAAAATTTTTTTACAGATCTTTTGCTTAATTTCTTTATTTTATTTTAGTGTTCTTTTTTTTGCAAACCAAATGCATTTTAACAGTAAATTAATTCTATTTTAATAAATAATTATCAGCTCTCCTCAACTGGAACAATTAAAATGAAAATATTTTTTTCAAATTCTTTTTTTTATTTACCTTTTTCAGAACCTACAAATGTACCAAAAAATTGTACGTAATAATATAATGTGTGAGTGTTCCAAATAAGATTGAACTGCAAAGTGGCTGAATAATTAGTAAACCAGTTTTTAATGAAACTAAGGTTTAAATAGGCCTTCATTTGAGATCGAAATCATGAGGTCCTAACATAGAGCTCATAAGAAAAATAAACTTTTTGTATGTAATTTGCCGATTGAACACTACAACCGATTTATACTCAATTATTTTCAGTTTTTCGTGTTGCGTTACATAAAAAGCCGCAGAGTTTGACACAGGGGGTAAAAGTTCTATTTTTTTTTTAGTTTTTAGCCAATATTTGTTATTAAATTTCGTTAAAATTGTTAATTATTAGTAACTGTTACATACAAAAAATCTGCAAATTATTAGCAAAATGTTTTTTTGTTCATAAAAGAACAATTTTTCTCGAAAGTCATTGTATTTAGAGCAATGAAACAAGAAAATTATGTTTTTATAAAAAATATTTGGTGTTAAAAACGTCAATTTTTCTTGTGGCGTAAAAGTTAAGGGGGCGAATCCTTAAGATAAATTAAAATTTCGATCACCCAAGGAATCTCCTGGGAATTAATAGTAGCATTGTGTGTACAAAAGCACAATCCTGTAATTCAAAAGCTTTCTAAGATACTGGCAGTAAAAATAAGTTATTGGTGCCCGGTATTTCGAAAACAAAAACTTCAACAAAAAGTTAATTAAAGAAGCAAAAATAACAATTTTTCTTATAAGGAGCATAGAACATTTTTTTGCTCGTGGTGAGGTATTTCAAATGATTGTCGTTTCTGCTTCTGATAAATTTATATTATGGAACCCTAAAGAAGTTTAAGCATTATTAAAAGAAACGACAGCGATGAGCTTGTAATTCGAATTTTGTTCCCAATCCGCCAATTCAACGCAAATCAAATTACTTCTTTAAATTAAAACTAGAAAAAATGTAAAAAAATTCTAATGCTGGATTTTTTGCAAATATTTCCGAAACCAAACGGAATTTTCGAAATATGAAAACGTCATTTTTGTAGAGTTTAATTGCGCAACTTTGCCCTAGTTTAACCTTCATCGTATTTCTACAAATAACGGAAATCCCCAAGGTTAAACTCGAAAAACGGTCATTTTGTGTAAAAGGTCATAAGCAACGAACCTAACTTGTCCCCCATCTAACTGCCAAAGTCTCACGCTATTATCTTTTCCGGAGGACAACATTAAATCCCTGTTTTCACAGCTAACTGCCAACGATAAAACCAGATCTTCGTGGCCTTTTAGCAGCTGGCAATTCATTGAAACGTTATCATAAAGCTTTATGTCTGCAGAATTGGTGGCTACAGCAAAATGGCTGTTGTTGCCAAGCAACACGATATCCAAAATTTCGTCCGAAAAACCTGTAAAAGCGTGATTTCACGATGTGAAACGTTTTTTTTAATATCAAGCCGTACCGATAAATTGTTTAAGACATGCAAAGGACTTCAAGTGGTAGATAACAATATTGTGATCGGCGCTAACAAGCGCGATGCTTTTGGTACTATGAAGTAAATGGGTAACCGCTAGCCCACCTTCGTCGGTCGCTTTTGATACTAAGGAATTTGTTTGCACGAATACCTCTTTCGATTTTGTCACATCCCAAACACGGACAATACCTAAGTCAAAAAAAAATTATTAAAAAAATTAATTAATAATAATTATCTTGCTTAATTATTACAGTACCATTTTCCCCAGCAGAAGCAACATAAAGACTAGTAGGTTCCGCCTTAAACCCAGGCAATTTGAATTTCACAGGCAGACCAACAATAACCTCTACAGCTTCGTTGACGGCTATTGTTTTTAAGGGAGCACTTTTGTAAAATTCCCATAAAACTATCACTTTGTCTCTACCACAAGACACAAAATTTTTCCTATCATGTGTGAAAGCTATTGAAGTCACTTTACTGTAATGAGCTTCGTGGACTGTTTTCAATTCTCCAGTAGCTACAGAAATTCACGAATATATACAAGAAAATATTTCAAGTTAACTATGTAAGTATACAATTAAAGTCTTTAATTTACCTAAATCATAACAATTAATCTTCCCATCGTCTGCTGATGCCAACAAGGTGTTTTCATATGGATGGTACTCGACCACATTTACAACGCCTTGGCAGCCTAAATATTGGAAATTACAAAAATAGTATCTCTGTTAAGTCTAATAACTACCTTTTAGGGCTTGTGTGCAAGCCTGATACTCCAAATCCCATATCCTCACTACGCTGTCCGATCCACCGGAGGCCAATTTCCTGTCGCTGAGGGTTAACTTGGCTATGGGTCCTTTGTGGATGTACCTCCACATTTTTTCCAAAGTTCCATCACTTTTCCATAACTGAATGAAGGTAATACATATTCGAGTATAAAAATATATGATGTAATAACATTTACTTCATACTGTATCATTTAGGACACTTTTAGGTACTTGATTTTAGTCCGGTAAATAGCTTTTTACCGGACTGAGTAGCACAATAGTATATTGTGCAACTAGTGTCGAAAATTGCACTTTTCACACGAGTGTGGCGGTTTGGACACGAGCCGTAGGCGAGTGATACAACGTCACAAGAGTGTGAAGAGTGATTTTCGTACTTGTTGCACACTATACTTTTTCTACGACTGCGATTTTGCTTCATAAATGATAATTCGTATTACAAAATATACGCAAGGCGTGTGCAAAGCAATCAGAAGCGTGTGCAAAGACCCTTTGCACACGCTTCTGTGTGAGAGCGTGCGCAATGTGCCCCTTGCGCACGCTGTTTGCGATTTGCGATTTGCGATTTTCAACGGTAGTTAGTAGTGCGCATTTGTTCATTTTCGAGGCAGTCGTAGAAAAAGAAATGTTACAGTATTGAGTACCGTAATGAAATTTCATTACGGTACTCAATACAGTAATGAAATTTCATTACGGTACAGGATGCCGTAATGAAACTACACCGGACTTCTCAAAAATATATTCGCTGCGTATAAAATTAATCTTTCCCTGTTTTTAATAAGTATAAAGTAAAATGTTGTGCGTCACACGACCGGTAACGTTTTACAGTACTCGTTTCTTACTGCTAGCGTAAAACTATATTTACCGGACTTATAACGTAAATAACTATTATGCAACAAGTTGAAAAGAATCGTAACTTAAACCCGCTCCAGCTCGTCTCATATTATTTACTCTCATATTCTTCGCGTATGTTAAAAGTGTGTGCAATACCGCAACAGCAACGGCGTAATACCACAGTAGAGAGAATATATAAATTCTTAGTATGAGAGTACGGGGTGTTCATTATAAAACTTCATCTAGCAGGTTATGAAATTTTGACAGAAAAGGAGGATATAATCAAAATAAATGGACTTTTGTTTCCCATCCTTTTCTTTTGACATTTTACAGCCAACTAGATGAAGTTTTATAATGAACACCCCGTATATATTCTCTATACTGTGCTACTACGAAGGGTTGGTTGGTCTATTTTTAGCTCGAATATGTGTCATGATCGTGAATTCACTGTGATTTCATTTGCACTAGGCACAAGGAAAAGTCTCGTTACGGAGTACTATTACATCAAAATCAGTTTGATTGTCTCGTGAAGTTGTATTTTGCGAATCAAATAAGTTGAGAAAGTGTTCTCGTGAACCGCGTCTCGTTATCAATTGGATGATTTTACTGAAAGCTAGCAAAGCAAGTTGTTGCAAGTATTTTTTTTTTGCTTCTATTTAGCCCCACTGTTACAACTTCAGTTTAAACTTTAGTTTGAAGGTAAACGAAAGATTTTGACAGATAAACAATGCAACGAGCGCCATCTGTGTCCGTTTGTTCAACTAACGAGATTGCACTGGTCCAGGACCACCGTGGCGCCACCGGGAGACTTTTCTCGGTGCTTCTATGAAACGTATCTTGAGTAACGAAAATTTCGCAAGTTCTGATTGTGTCAAAGCCTCACTGACGAGCTGTAAACGGCGAAACTAGTCCTGGGGTGGGCACAATTAGAGCTTGCGAAATGATGGTTCATCAGTCGTTTAAAAGGTCGAAAACAGCGTTTTCATAGTAACCACGGCTAAAAATTGATTTCTGTATTTTACAGTAATCTGCATCATTTTCCTTAGACCGGACAATGACGTTGATACTGGACGAGTGCAATCTCGTTAGTTCAACAAACGGACACAGATGGCGCCACCGGGAGACTTTTCTCGGTGCTGCTATGAAACGTGTCTTGAGTACCGAAAATTCCGCAAGTTCTAATTGCGTCAAAGCCTCACTGACGAGCCGTAAACGGCGAAACTAGTCTGTGCAAAATTAAAGCTTGCGAAATGATTGGTTTATCGTTCACCGACGGTTAAAAATTGATTTCTGTATTTTACAATGATCTGCAGCAGAAATGTGGTTTCAGCAGGATGATCTCATATAGCGCTGTTATACTCAGAGTAAGCGCAAATATACGCTTACTCTGATTGCCGACGTTTCGACATTTATCGTCATACATGCTCTAGGCACTTTTTTTAAGCTCATCAACTTTAAGCAACATTGAGAACGAGAAGGAACTAAGAGACTTTTGTCATTATTTATGTGAACTCAAAAGACATAATCACCTTTAGTAGTCCACTTTTGTGTGCTGATACGAAATTGGAGCCGTCAGTTGTGAACGTGTGAATCGAATCAACCTCTTCAGATTCATTTTGACCTCCTATGGTTTGAATTACAGTGCCACTTTCAACGTTTAATAGATTTATGGCCGAGTCTGTCTGACAATACAGAGTATCGTCTATCCATTGTATGTTGCCGCCAGTGTAGAAGGCTCCATGTTTGGATTCTACTTCAAATCTGAAATTCAGCATATAATTACAAAGTAATAAAAAAAATTTTTAAAATGGGTCGCATAAGCTTATTTATGTGATTTACCACTTAATTAAGAAAATTGTCATATATAATTACAACGCAACAATGGTGTAGCAATTTGCTGCGCTGACTGCGTCTCTTCGCAGCCTCGTCTTACGTCAAATGATTGACACATTACGATGCGCCAAATGATATGCTATGATGATGACATTACATCATGGGACACACAAATATGGCGCACTTTCGGCCAAAAAACGAGACCATTTTTAGCAAAAGGCTGTGAGTATTTGATGGTGCAAGAGCCATGCATTATCCACTAGACCCTACACAAAATCGGATACTATATTATAACGTAATAAACTTCTACTACCACTCGCTATTGAACTCTACAAATACCAAATTGTGGAGTGTGCTTGTTTCTACCCATCTTTTTGAGCATTATGATCTCTAAAAAAGATGGCCTTATGTACATCCTATGTTTTGCAAACAAATTGTATCGCCATGTTTGTGTCTAATTATTTCAGGGTGGTCGCTGTGAGAGACCGCGCTCTGAGAGAATTCCCATCCTTTGTTTTCTTAATAATAATGTAAAGAGGGTAATACTCACAAAGCGGTCTAAAGCGATCATCCGAAGATGCTGTTGACCATTCCTGAACAGCTGATTTTGACAAAGGTCCGCCATACTGCTTCGTTGGGCAACCAAACCACGTAGCCCAATATACAGTATATTATTAATCGAGCTTTTTATGAAAGCTATTATTCCCTTAGGGGGACGTTTGCGTCACGAGCCGCAGGCGAGGGGCGCAAGTCTCCCGTGGGAATAATGGCCATAAAAAGCGAGTATAATACTATACTTTGTCCAATGCCATTGTCTAATAATTACAAATTATAAAATCTATAGGTAGTGTAAATAAAATTATTGAAATGTCAAAGTGACACTCGCGTTTGACGGCAAAACCGGTGCTACCAGGACGCTTATTCTATAGGAAAGAGTGAAAGTGAAAGTGAGAATTGCTGGCCAATGGAATTCGTCAAGAGAATTTTTTTGACCAATCAAGGTTGTCAAAATTTTCACTTTCACTTTCCCTCTTTCCTATAGAATAAGCGTCCTGTGCATTTTTTACGCTGCGGCATTTGATATTGCGTTGTTGCCCAAGATCTGTCAACTTTATAAGTTACCTCATTTCCCAGAAAAATAAAGAAAGAACTATTGTGACGTCATGAGAATTCACGGCTGACAATTTTATAATGATTTAAATGAGTGATTTGTCAGAGATACCTTATTTTTTGAAAATTTAAGCTTTTAAATGTTAATGTTCGGCAAGTATACTTAATTATTATAAATTTGGGGTTTATTTAGATTTATTTTACATCATGCAAAGTAATAGTTTCATTCAGAATACTTCTTAAATATCGGCAATAAACTTCACAAAACGGCTAAGAAAATAGGGTTAAAACATATATGATATAGTTCGGCAGTTCGGTAATTCCATCCGAGCGCTCCGGACACAGAGCATCTCCCAAAATCTTAACAAGCTAGAGTGAGATAGACTGATATCCGGAGCGCTCGGGATGTAATTACCAAACTCGACTAGTATAGAGCAGAAAATTTATAAAAATGGACTTCACTCGGTAATATAGTAATATTGTAGACAATAACTTCTTGGTTTCAGCACACAAAAATACAAAAAACTTTAACAAAATTCAATTTTAATAAAAAAAATTAACCCACGCTTTACAAAAGCATAGGGGGTATGGCGGAAATGAAGTCTTGTGACGTTGGCTGACGTATACAGGTGGTTCTCTCTCTAAGAAATGAGGTAACCTGTAAAGTTAACTGATCTTGGTTGTTGCCTACTCCTAGTGGTTGCCAAGGCAACATATATAACTTAAACGGCGAGCGGGAATAATGATATTATTCGCGCTGTTTAACTTTTGTCAACAAGCTGAATATCAGTATATTATTAAGTGGTCGTGGACAAACGAATTTTACGTATTTACACGGATATGGTGAATAATAATCATGACAATTCATTGTTGTTTGTTCTTTTAAGATGATATATCTTCATTAAAACAATGTTTTAATTTTAAGACATTAACAAGGACAACAAGCAACATTTTACACTTTGGATGAAGATTAGGCCGATTAAGGACTTTCTGAGACACCTTGTAATTAAATAGATTTCAAATCAAACATGAAACATAATGAGGATTAAGATCAAGTTTTAAGTTTCATTTGATATCTTGATGACTTGGTGTGCCATATTACCTTGAGTGGCACACATGACAAATGACGTAATTCTGGAATGGTTAGTTCAAATCAATGACCTAGGAGATATCGACAGGGAAGGCAAATGCTGAAATTTGAATATGGAAATTTGAAAGTCCGCCATTATTAAGGCTTTCATCATCAGAGCACATCAACTTCCCATGATTTGATGCATGGCGTTTTTTGCCCACAGCTAAAGAGGGGGGCCAAAACTGTAGGGGTTCCTCCAGATGTAAGCCAAAACAACAGTGACGGCCCCTCCAGATGTAATATACTAGCTCGTTGATTAGAGTCGATTTCGAATAAATGTTCATCTAAGACCCATTCACCCATTCACTTATTTATTATTTAGCACATGTTGAGAAGATACAATGAAAATGTCAAAGTCAAATTTCCAAATCTGACAATAATAAGTGAATGGTTTATAGTAGGCTAAGAAAGAGACATACACATAAATGTCCAACGAGCTACTATATTACATCTGGAGAGAATCTGATGTTTTACAGTTTTGGCCCCCTTTTTAGCAGTGTGTACCAAAGTGGGTACCAAATTGTCACTTGATATCTTATCTCAAATAATTCGAAATCGTAATTGGCCAATTACGATTCGATGTAGGTATGGTGACGATAATATGGTAACCTTAAAGGGCGACTTTGGCGACTTCCGGTCCAAAAATGGGACGGTTTTTAGGGAAATATCGGTATTTGTTTGTTCTGTCCATATCTTCTAGTTCATTGTAAATGACATACCCCGTGATCATTAGAAAACGTCATCTAGAAGGCTATGAATTTTTTTATAGAAAGGGATGACATCATCGAGCTAATCTGAAGGCCCTGGCGTGCTTCACAGTTTTTTGGCCCCTCTTTTTAGCAGTGGGAACCTTTGAACTGATAACGACTTCCGCCGGAAGTGACGTCTCGGTGACGTCATGACGTCTTACGTCAAACTATTACGAAACAGTTGTCACTGTTATTATTTTTATTACTTCTAATTTTTAATCCAATCGAATATCGAACTTATATTCATCTCCTAGCTAGAGCGCTAAGGTGCCTAGCCGTAGCTGACCTACCTTCCTAGATTTTCTAAAACAACTTCTAACCTAACAAAAACCAAACACAATCGACAATCAATATCGGCCGGCTTTAAGTTGCTATGACGCTTGTATGACGTGTGCTGACGACAACATTACGTCAGGGGAACCTTTGAAACCACAGACTTTCGGCCAAACAGGAGGGGCATTTTTAGTGAAATATCGGCATTTATTGGCTCTGTCTATATTTGTTAGGTCATTGGATGAAATAATCAAAGTAAATGGGTTTTTGTTTTTTCCTTAGTTTTTTTCATACTTTTCTTTTGACATTTAGCAGCCATCTAGATGACATTTTCAAATGAACACCCCTTAATAACATGAATAGATTTTTTGGGAAGTAACCAATGTAACCATTAACATACCAGGCAACCTAGTATGACAATCGTAACATGTGACTGTTTTTTTGCTTTTCCTTAATATTTACTATGACGTGTCCGTGAAGGACAGGTTTCCATACCAGGTACCTAACTATCTTGCCGAGAGATTTACAACATGTAGTATGTGTAAAGCATCTCTTTTTATTGTAAACCAATAAGTGAAATAGACATATCCTGCAATTGGGGTGTTGTGTGACAGGAAATGTAGCAAGTGAGTGGCAATTTTTCAGAGTAAATAAATTTCTTTTCCATAAAATGGCAGAGAAGCATGCAAGGTAAAACTGCAAAAAATAGCTATTATGTAATTCGGTTCGTTTAGCTCGTTATTAAAACACTGACAGCGATGCGTTTACAGCCTTATTAAAGCATCGTTATGGTTATTTTAGCTGTTTAGGTGGTAATGGTAAAATTTGACGTTAAGTAGCAGCGGTCTATGTAAATGTCAAATAATATTCGGTCAAAATAAGCATCAATGTCTTGCAGCAAACTTAATTTTACAGAACAAATATTACTAGATGTTTGAAATAATTACTTATTTTTAATTATTATTCTTTTTAATCTATCTTATTACATAAAATAGTTACGATACACGTTCGATAACGCCATTGTCGGCGCGGATTCGTGCGCCAATGCGCTGTGTTATGAAACTTGCATCTTAATATACTATTTGAAGTTTGAGAATGTGATTACTGAGACCATTACAAATAAACATAAGAAGTTGGATAAGCCCCGCCTTACTTGTAAAGCAAATATCAATAAATTTTGAAAGAACAAAACTAAATTGTAAACATAAACATGTATATAATAATATATATGGGGTGTTCATTATAAAACTTCATCTAGTTGGCAGTGAAATGTCAAAAGAAAAGGATGGAGAAGCAAAACTCCATTTATTTTGATTATGTCATCCTTTTCTGTCAAAATTTCATAGCCTGCTAGATGAAGTTTTATAATGAACACTCCATACAAACCTAATGTAAATGACCTAGGCACTTATTTTTAAGGAATGAGTGAAAGTGAAAGTGAGAATTGCTGGCCAATGGAATTCGTCAATAGAATTTTTTGACCAATCAAGGTTGTCAAAATTCTCTTTCACTTTCGCTCCTTCCTTAAAATAAGTGTCCTAATGTGAAAAAAACCTGACATTTGACAGCAGGCAGAGAGATGTCATTTACGTCAACACATACTATGATGTCATGATACAGGTATGTGAAGTTCAAGCTTGGTTACTAAAATCTCTTATGGTTGTAAAGAAGCAATGACCTAGGAGATATAGATAGACTTAGCAAACAAATTGCCAATATTTCCCTAAAAAGAGACCATTTTTTGGCAGAAAATCCGCGTTTTGAAGGTACCCATGCCCATAATGTAACTTTGTCGTTAGAGCACATCAATTGGAGAATCACAACTTCAAATGATTTAACGTAAGATGTTAGTTCAAGTGGATATCTGCTAAAAAAGGGGGGCCAAGAGTGTAAAACGGGAAGGTCTCTCCTAATGTAATATACCAATTACCACATTCACTTATTTTTGTCATCTAGTTATCTTTGAAACCTTAATTTTTTTTATGCCCATCTCTTTTTAGCACATGTTGAGAAGGTACAATAAAAAATAAAAATGTCAAAGTCAATTTTCCAACACCTACTTGACGACAATAATAAGTGAATAGCTTATACTAGCTTGTTGAAAAGAACAAATCTGTCAATTCCTCAGCTTAGTACATGAAAATCTATTTGAAATTAACGATTAAAGTTTGAAAGTATCTGGTTCTGCTCGAGAACCAGATACTTTCGAGATATAGAACTCCGAACGAGATTCGAGATAGTTATAGAGATTTGGGATATAGAACTCCATACCTACACCTCATTTACTAATTTTTCACATCCCCTTACCTTTAAAATCTTCTTTTCCTTAATACCTAAGTATCTCCTTTCAACATATATTGAGAAAATAGGTACAATAAAAATTTCAAAGTCAAATTTCGACCAGAAGTCAATAATAATTGAATGGTATATATCAATAATAAATTATGGTGTCATATTAATTCAACAAAATCCATCTAATGCACAGACACATCGAACGGAACAAACTCTATCTCCTTAGTGTATACCTAACCTCAAAAATTACACACAAAAATTATCACATGTCAACAAGCCACACTAAAATGATATTTATTAATTTTCTAGGCCAAAAATAGATAGGAAACAGTTACTTACGCCTCTTTTAGCTTCACGGAAGAGCCCATTTCAACAGCAAACACACCGATATTAAAGAAAATAGTCCTCTGAAGTAGCAATATCCTTAGAAAAGAATTCACTCTTGGCAAAGCATGTAAGTGCACAAACGAACAGTTTCAGGTAAATGAAGAGACAAATCACTAAACCGCGGCCCAAACATCACGTAACACAATTTTTGTTTGTAAAGCCATTAAAAAATAGTGAAAAACTGTTTGTTTGGTCGGCTCTGTTTATGTTGGAAGAGATGAGGAAGATATATAGTTTATTCCTTGTGAATATATAACCGCGTTTTCGGGTGACAGCTCCGAGAATATTCCTATCCTTTGTTCTCTCAATAAGAGTGTCAGGGTTGTCAGGATAAGAATACTCTCATGTGGCCACACGAAAACGCTGTAAGGTTTTCATGTCGAAGGAATCAACAAGATGGCGGCGATCCTAGGCATACTACAAAACTGATCAAATAATTTTGTTGTAGAATGTGAAATGTTTTATGGGAGTTCTGAGCTTCTAAAAAGCGGTGCAAGGAATAGCATCCTCACATATTGTGCACAACTTGAGTGTCTCGTAATTCGTAATAGATTATGTTAGAAAGTATCATATACCCAATATAAGCCTTTTACTGCTGATTCACGCCACAGCTTGATAATTTCATTATTAGTTTCAGAAGAATGTTTTCAAAATGTATCCAGTATCACGTGTTGTTAAGGAATCAAGTCAACGTTACCCTCATGAAAACTTTAAGGACATCAGCCCTTTTCAAAAGCGAAGCTCAGCCAGAATCCATTAATGTTGATACTAAAGAGAGTAATCACGGTTCTAAGAAAAAGGTTTTGCTCGATGCAATAAAAGAACATAAACAGTCAAACTCAGTAACACAAACACAAGAGAAGGAGTCGATACGTAGTATATTAAAAGTACAAAAAGTTACTCACAAAACTGACGAGTTTAAAATGATATACAAATTTCCCTATATCCACTACTTTGCAATAGTAAATCGGCTAAAGGCATACCAGACGGTCTTTTCGGTGCTTGCCTCAGTAGGTGTGACTGGGTTATATGCGTTTGATGTTGTACCTCTAGAAACTTTCACCACTACTATAGGATTAGGTACCCATATAATAAGTTTTTATTAAAGCTAGAGCTTAATATAAATTAGTTTCTAGCCGCATCAGGATGTCTTATGTTCTACAGCTTGGGGTTTGCAGCTGCTCGATTTATAGGTTTGATTTATTTCAATGAAAGAACGAATATGGTGCGCATTGCTTATATAGATTTCTGGGGTAGGCGAAGAGACATAGAAGTTCCTGTAAACGATATTGTTCCTCGATCGGAGATGAAGGCAAGTAGTTTCTGAGCTATCTACCTCTTAAAAATAATTATTATATTTTATATAGGACAGCATTTTAGATGCTGTTTGGCATCCAGTAGAGAGATACTCTAGCAAAGAACGATTAAAGTTGCAGTTAGAGCAGGGTAAAATATTTGACCGAGAAGCTTTAAAGAAAATATTGTAGTACCTAACAGTAAATTATTAAGAAACTAATTATTATATTTATTTTAAAATGTTTTTTTTGTGTAGTTGTTACCAAAACCCATATAATTAACAATTGAATATAATATGAACATAACATTAGAAAGTGCAGTTTGAAAACCAACTGATGACATTTTTTGCTGTGACGTTTTCAGATGGAATAAGGGGGTCTTGAATTCCAAAGTTAAAGGGAGTGACGCGGGTTTTATGTACAAGCGCGGGGCGATGTTCCACTTATCGCGTCAACACATAGGTGGATGTGAAATGTAAAAAAAAAGGATGAAGAAACAAAAGTATAGCCCGGTTCGGTAATTCCTTCCGAGCGCTCCGGACACAGATCATCTCCCAAAATCTTAACAAGCTAAAGTAAGATAAACTGATGATATCCGGAGCGCTCGGGATGTAATTACCAAACTCAACTTATGTTTACTGTGTCACCCTTTATTGTCAAATATTTATATTTGACAAAAATGTCACGCCAGCGTTTACAGATGGCGGCTCTAAAGTGCACCGATACTATAATCCATTCAGTTATTTTTTGCATCAACCCACGCCATGGAATTTCACCAGTTTCACCATCGACAGCGATTGTTTGTTTACTTGTTGCCAAGATAAATTTGTCAAGGTACGTCATTAAAATTTCGCTGTTGCCGACTTTCTGTACACTTAAGCGTGCATTTTGTAAGCTAATTTGTTATTAAAAAACTCATTCTTAAGAAAAAATGCCCAAGGTAATTAACACGAAAGTGCAAATTTGCATTAAAAAATGCTACCTCCAATTTAAAAAAAAACCTCCCCCAAGAATCGCCCACTATGACCTTGGCTAAAGTTTCCAATATTTTTGGGGTACATAATAACTCTGCTTGCTTTCAATAGCGCTGACAGAAACATATCATGTTTCCTGTTCTTCCCTAACTGTATTCTACCTTTCTTTGAGTCCAAAAAGCAAACTTCTTATACATATCATCACAACCACATTTACACTATATAATATAACTTATTAACCTCAACTATTATCGTTGTGAAAGATTATTTTTTAAATGCATTAATAAATTATAATATTTTTGCTAACGTACAGCTCCGGCCTATTTTAGGAAGTAGGATACGACGCCGGGGTCTGTTACCAGTTTGCTCCTATCAGTCAGGTGTGAAAATGCCAGTGATGTAGCACTGGTATTGTAGCACATAAGAAAATATTTTATTAAAAATAATAATGGAACTAAATTACTATTTGTAAAATTAGTAATATTATACGTAATATTATTAGCAAACATCGACTTACTAATAAATATATAAACATAATTGTGAATTAATAGTCGTTGAAAACCCTGGGATTACATCTCCTACGCCCCTGGAAAAACTGCTCAAAAATGTAAATAGAAAAACTGTCTGCAAGTTACAGGATTATAAAAATATTTCCCAAAATACAATTATTGACTTCACTGCGGTATATACTAAATCATATTTCGAAGATTCGGATGTAAAATAACAGGTTTTAGAATTATTTGAAATTATTTAATTGTTGCTGAAAAACGCTATTATCTGTTTACCTTTGAAACGTAACTCCAGGCTCCTTTCTATAGTCGCTGCTTTTAAAACCGTAATCTGCACATCCCACCATTGTAAACAACAAAATTATTTATAATATTAAAGTCTTGCAAAATGCAATTTATTGCAGAAAAACACATAGCCAACAATGTTTGGTTTTCGCCTTAGACATGGCGTCTCATCATTTTTGGTAACAGCTGCCCATATAGCGGAGACGGGAGAATTGCGCGAGTGGATTCCATTAGTTTACAATTTCTGAGCAGTAAACAATAACCTTAACCTCAAACTGATTATTAATCACTGTCACTGTCAGTCATGTTATACCGGGTGAAATATGTCAGATTTCAAACGCCTACTTGACGACAGAAATAACTGAATGGATTATATTCCCGTACATCGTTTTTTCAATACGAATATTAAAATGACGTTACTTTCAGAACTTCTCAAAATTAGGGGGCAGCGGTTGGAAGTCGACGCATGCACATCAGTTGGTTTTCGAGCGGGTTTTTCAAGCTACACTTCCTAATGTTACGTTCATATGATTTATATTCAATCGTTAATTATATGGCAGAAATATGCCAAAACCTCGATCTTGGCTTAAAATAAAACAAACATGATTCAGTCAAGAAATAAATTTTTTTTTTAATTCTTTAAAAAATCTGACAGCCAGTACTCTAATCCCAACTAGATGAACCGCCCCAGTTGGGCTGTTGGGGGGTGGCCTGAGGTTGACCTGCACCCCACTGCTCTTGCGCTACCTCAGCGGCCCAGTCGTCGGTCGGGGGAGCGGCTGTAAAGGCTGCCGGAGCCGCTGGCGTTGTTACCGCGGGGGCTGCAGCAGGAACTGCAGGGGTGGTTTCCGCCCAATCTTGATCGGCACCGGTGGTCCAGTCTATGTCTGGAGCTTCGTGTGGAACCTAAATGTGTAGAGAAATATGTAGATTATTGTTTATTGTATTAGCAAAATTATGGTAAGACACAACACAAGAGGATTATAGTTAATAAAACTGTCTCAAAATAATTTATAGCTTTACCATCAAGAGGCAAAGTCTACGGTAAATTTTGACTTTAATCTTGTCCTAAGCGAAACTGTAAGACGATTAATACATCTTCCAGCATTAGAAAGGACGTAAAAAAAAATATAAAAAGAAAATACTCACTTCCACACTCTTTACGGCCACCTGTTCCTTGGCAGCTTGCTCTTCCTTCTCGGCTTCCTCAGGGTCACGGTAGAAGAACAAATCTACAACCACATCCCATTTCGTTTCTCTGGGAATCAGCCCTCGAAGACGCAGAACCTAGAAGTAAAACGTACCAATAAGCTCCGTTGACCAGACCCATGATGAGAAAAAGAGAAATTAGCTTTTTGATTTCAGGTGGAAAAATATTTGCATCACGGTCAAAATCAAATTGACTGGAACGGTTAATGTTATCATCATGACGAGTATTATAAAGTTATTGTAAAGACCATAAAATCCAAGGCAGTAAGTCCAATGCTGTTTTTACCGCCAAGTGAAAGCACAACTAACTTGAAGCCTGATAAAGAAAAGGCTGAACATTTCCAATTTAAAACTGACTAGAATTTTGTTTGGTCAAGTTCCATTGAGCTTTGTATTGTCAAATAAACGTGATTCATCAACTTAAGTCTTCGACGTCCTCAGATTCCATGGTCTTTGGTTACTAAACAAAACAAATTTAACTGTCATTACCTCACGAGCCAAGAGCCACCAAATCAAACCAATGCTGTTGGGGGCTTTGTTGTTGCAAGGGATGGCGATGTCCACAAACCTTAAGGGACTGTCTGTGTTGCACAGGGCTATTACTGGGATATTAACATAAGAAGCTTCAGTAATAGGTTGATGATCGAATGATGGGTCAGTGACAATCAATAGTCGTGGCTCGCGAAAAGCAGCTTGGATTTGATTTGTAAAGGCACCTGAAAAAGACAGTTTAGAAATTGTTATTGAAATTCTTATACCCTTTTCCTTTTTTTTTATTTAATAAGTTTTGTCAGATATTAAATCAAAATCAATGGGTTTTCATAGGTTCCTTAGTTATTGGTGTCATCACTTTGAAACGAGTGCTTTAAAAAAAAAATGTACTTGAAACAATGAACCAGGGTTGGCATCCACTGTCCAGGGTGGAAAAAACCCCCCCGGTTTTTTCCAGTTTTGTCCGCCATGAACGAAATACATGTGTTGGACAAAATGGACAAAACTGGAAAAAATATTAAAAGAAGCAGAACTTTTATTATAAAAAGATTATATATATTATTATCATACAATTTTAACTACTTAACTCTATTTTTAAAGCTAAACTCTAATGATTCAAAGATTAGTTATGAATCAGAATAAAACAACCTATTTAAACCTAACACCGAACATTATAACATAGAACATAAATTATAATATGTGTCTAATAAAAATCTGACAAGTCAATTAATTAATTAATTAAATAAATCATCCATATCAACTGATTCTTCTGTTTGTTTAGCAGTTATATTAAGCATTCGTCTGCTAGCAACAAGTTTGGATGCTTTTTCCATTCCTAGACGATTTCGTACTTTAGTTTGAATCAATCCAAAATTTGAAAATATTCTTTCTATAGACGCTGATGAAGCAACACATCTTTGCAGATGTAAAGAAAATTCACAAAATTTTACATCTACACTGTTGGTTTTTAAAAGAGCCTCCCACCATTTTATGGAGCTTAGTTTTTTTCTCATTTGTTCTTGAAAAAAGCTTTTTGGAAATGGAGATGTTTTGAGACGAAATTGTATAAATAATGGTAAAAAATCGGACGAAACTTCTTCACAAAGTACGTCCTGCTTCTTCATATTCTTCAAGTAGTTGAGAATCCAGTGGTAAATCCAAATTTTTTGGATTTAATAAATATCCGATGATATGGGGTGGGGTAATGCAATCGTCAAATCTTTTTTTAACTAAATCTTTATATGGAAACAAAACGGCACTTGTGGTTGTGGATAATAATTTTAAAATTAAAAATTCAGTTACTGTATCTGAAAGAGTGGCATTTTCTGATTGTAATTTGTTTAAGGCTGGTCGAATTGGTTTTAATTGAGTTATAAGCCACTTTACCTCTTTCATAATACCAATGTTTTGAATAATGTAAAGTATATTTTTTTCCATTTTTACTCGTGGTCCTCGGCAATTTTTAGATAAAAATCACGGTTAATAACAAAAACCTCTAAACATTCTAAAACACTGTTCCAGCGGGTTTCTCCTGGTAACTATGGAATTCGAGAATTTTGAAATTTGGCTAAGAGACCTTTAGCTTCATGGTGATTTCTAAAATATTTGCTTAATTCTACAACTTGTTTAATTATGGTATTAACATTAGGAAGTTTACAAATATCGCCACATAATAAATTTAAATAATGTGCCGCACAGCCGTTAATAATGAAATAAAAATCAGATTCAGTGTTAACTTTTTTTTGAAGGTCAATGCGCATTTTCTTCATTTTAGCTTCATTATCCGAC
The DNA here is from genome assembly GCA_951812265.1 of Taphrorychus bicolor. Classification (NCBI taxonomy): domain Eukaryota; kingdom Metazoa; phylum Arthropoda; class Insecta; order Coleoptera; family Curculionidae; genus Taphrorychus; species Taphrorychus bicolor. The sequence goes on from OX638298.1 coordinate 14,997,039, forward strand.
ACAAAACTTTTTACAATACATCCAAACCTATTTTCAGCTTCTATAATATCTTTGACAGCTAAATCTAGACAATATTCACTTGTTTTTTGATTGGAACCAGTTTCATGCGATGACAAAAAGAAGGATTTTTCACCATCGGAGACACAACTTGCAATTACTGGTTCATTATGGATACCAGACCAACCATCTTGTATTAGTGTAACCAATTTTCCATTTAAATGATATTTTGCATTATCCTGAGTTGTATTGTAAACTTTATCTAATAATTCGTTAGCTAAATTTCTTCTATTAGGTGGAGTGTATCCCGGTCTTAACTGACTGATCATTTTTTTGAAATAAAAATTTTCAGAATGTCGAAAAGTTGTACCAGAAGAATAAAAGTAACATGCTAAAGATAAATCGAGTTTTTCTTTATCAGCTTCAGTTGTTTTAACCAAGAATTGGTTCAATTTTTGTTGTTTTTGTTGTTGTAGAACTTGTATTTGCACATCAGAGTTCCGACGCTTTCGACTAATTCTTGCTGGATTATTGGAATTTTCAGTTTCTAAATCCGAATCCGTCGAATCCGATGCCTTTAATTTAGCTATTTGTTCGTTTTCCCTTTGTTTTTGGGTGCATTTTTCAAAATGCTTTCTTAGTCGGCAAGCCTTATTACTGACTTAATTTTTGCACACCTGGCATTTCAAAAATTTTTTTGTTCCTTTAATTACTTGAACAAAATGTTGTCTGATTGAATCTTCTTTTCTACCACCGCTGGCGCGTGCACCGCTATTCTTAGTGTTTGATTTCTGTCGAAAAACGAAAATATCAGTTACATTAAACAATGACTTAACTATACATATACCTTCCTTAATTTTATAAACCATTTTTAGAATTATTAAAATCTGAGATTGACTGTAAGATACATCCTGGAATAAAGTGATTTAGAAAAGTTTGCAAAGAATGTACTCACTTTTAAATCAACAGATGTAGATGATAAACTCCTTGGCTCACTTTCCATTTTAAAAGCATAAAATAATACGAATAAGCAAAATAATATTTTTCACCAAAGTTCCGGCAAACTCAATTAGAGAAACTACAAAACACAACAGTTCTTGTGTGACTTGGATCACTCCGGGGTTCCCCGAATCATATTTCATGCGTACTAGATGTCGGTCGATATAACGCGCGTGGCGCTGCTTGTAGGCGAAAAGAAAACATTCATGTGTAAACTTTATTTCGTTCATTACGTCCATTTTGTCCAATTTTTCCACTTTCTTCCAGTGCCCCGCCCAAAACAAAAAATAGTGGACAAAATGCCAACCCTGCAATGAACACTTCACACCTCAACCAAGCAACAAATAAAGTTGAATTTTTACGTCAATTAACTTGTCACAGGTTGAAAAAAATTGCTGACCACATTCTAATAGGAACAAATTACTGCGAATTGTCTTTCTTTTTTCCAATTTGGGGAAAGAAATCAAAGTAATTTAGAAGATGTATAAAATAGATTACTAAGATATAATTCTTTTTTTCTACAAACGTCAAATAATGACGCATTTTACGCTTTCATTAGACAAATGAATAACTAACCTTTTTTGAGGATCAGAATGTGAGTTTACTTTTCCGCGCGTAGCCCAGGACAGCAAGCGAAAAAGATTTTATCGCTTGCTGTCAATAGCAACTACCACCACTCAACCAATTATTAAAAACGTCATTGTCACTTTGATTTAAATTTTCAGATTGTGTCTTCAGTTATGCTCAGTTGTGATTCACATTATTTGAAATTGATCGTTTGCAGAAAAAACGTTGTATGCATTACGAGCAAAAAGTAACTTTTTTGCTCTCGAGTGATTGCCGCTCGACGCGAAACAACGGCGGCAACTTCACTCTCCGAGCAAAAAAGTTGTACTTTTCGCTCTTAATACATAAATAACTATTAAGATTTTCGTAAGAGAATATGAACTTATTTAAAGTAAAAATTAGTCATGTGGTCGATTTTCCTTCAACATGTCTTTTATTCAAACTAGAGGTAACATCTACTTGCAATTGTAAAACAAAGAAAGATGACTTTTGCTTCGTTAAAATGTAAAAGAAAAACCAAAGTGGATAAGCTGTATTCTTTGAATACATAAGAGGTGCCATTGCACAAATGGTTACACCAGACCACCGGAATAATATATCAAACGCCATAATATCGCAAATACACCCATGTTATTGCATACTTAATTTGTCATATGAGGCTTATCAGGTATCACTTGTGCTTAAAAAAAATTTTGCACACAATCACAGAATAATGTTACGCTCGGGGCGAAGGAGGTAGAATCTTCGCGTCTCGGCGTTTAGCATGTCGTCACGAGTGATTGATTTATTGCTCTGTTTACTTAGAACGTAGTTGTTTACGACCTTTTTTTATGTGTCTCGTATTAATTATTTTTCTTCTAAAATATTCTAGGTGTTTCTGTAATTTTAGGATTTTGTATAAAAGGAGCACGCGAGCGCGCGGTAGGGTAATCTTATTTTAATCGAGCTATAAATAAGCTAAAGTTCTGAACGATATTAGAAGGCTATAAAGTGTTAAGTAGTGAGTTATTTAGTAGTCGAATTGCACCTGTGTGTATTTGTACCCTTAATCTGGATTTGACGACTGAAATCCTGGTAGCCCGAACTTCGACCGACACGAAGAAGACTATGCCAGTACGAGTTGCCAATATTGGAGAAAGGACCATCAAGCTCAAAGAAGGAGCAGTTCTTGCCAATTATGAGCCTGTACAATGGGTATGCAATTGTGTCGAAGCAGAGACGTCCAAAATTAACTCTTCTAACCAAGCTTTCCCAGAGGTTATTGATGCTTTCAAACGACATTGGAGTCATCTGTCAAGCGAACAACTTCAATCTGCCGTAAAACTTGCTATGGAAGAATCTGATATGTTCAACTTCAAGAGCAACGACAGTCAAACTGATTTAGTTGTTCTTAAGATCAACACAGGAGATGCCCAGCCAATACGACAACACCCACGAAGGGTCCCTCTGGCTAAACAACAGTTTGCTGAATGAAATGTTAAAGGAGGGCGTCATAGAAGAATCATCTAGTCCATGGTCGTCGCCTGTGGTTCTTGTTAAGAAGAAAGATGGTTCAACGCGCTTCTGTGTTGACTACAGGAATCTTAATGATGTGACCAAGACAGCTACCCATTGCCACGTATAGACGACACCTTAGCAACTTTATCCGGATCAAAGTGGTTTTCCACTCTAGATTTAAAAAGTGGGTACTGGCAAGTAAAGATTGCTCCCGAAGACAAAGAGAAGACTGCATTTTCTACTGGTTCGGGGTTATACCAGTTCACTATTATGCCTTTTAGATTGTGCAATGCTCCATCAACTTTCGAGCGACTAATGGAACTTGTCTTGAGGGGGTTGACTTGGAAAACTTGCCTGGTATACTTAGATGACATAATTGTCATGGGACGTGATTCCGACGAGCATTTGAAGAATTTAAGAGAAATCTTCAACAAGTTACAGAATGCTCACCTGAAGTTGCATTCAAACTAGCCAAAGTAAAATATCTGCCTTAAAGATTGGCCAGTTCCCTGAGACAAACACGAAGTAAGGAGCTTTTTGGGACTATGTACTTACTACAGGAGATTTGTAGAGGGATTCGCCGACATCGTAAAACCGCTGCACAAATTAACAGAAAAGAAAACACCGTTCTTGTGGAACCACGATTGCAGTCAGGCGTTTGCAAGGCTTAAAGCTGCCTTCTGTTCTAGTCCAATCTTGGCTTACCCTATAAAGGACGGACTGTTTAAGACACGGATGCAAGTAATTGTGGTCTAGGTGCAGTACTCTCTCAAAGACAAAACGGGCAAGAGAAGGTCATTGAGTACTACAGTAAAACTTTAAGTAAGCCAGAAAGTTACGCTCCGGGCGAAGGAGGTAGAATCTTCGCGTCACGGCGTTTAGCATGTCGTCACGAGTGATTGATTTATTGCTCTGTTTACTTAGAACGTAGTTGTTTACGACCTTTTTTTTTATGAGTCTCATATTAATTATTTTTCTTCTAAAATATTCTAAGTGTTTCTGTAATTTTAAGATTGTGTATAAAAGGAGAACGCGAGAGCGCGGTAGGGTAGTCTTATTTTAATCGAGCTATAAGTAAGCTAAAGTTCTGAACGATATTAGAAGGCTACAAAGTGTTAAGTAGTGAGTTATTTAGTAGTCGAATTGTACCTGTGTGTATTTGTAGGACAAATAAATAGTGTTCTCGTGTTAAATCGTTACACTGGAATTATTGGGCCGAGTTCGCAACAATAACTATTCCTAATTTTCAGAGCGATATAGAAACTGCATAAAGTCTGCAAAAACATACCCAGTTGCACGACATAGACTACGATCATAATTCAGTTGTTGCAACAGCAAGACTTACACTCAAAAGGTGTCTACAAAAACAGAGACATAATAAGCCAGACGTGTTCAAAGATAAAGGACATAAATATAATGAGTAAACTAAAACAAGAACTGAATTCCAGACTTGAAGCCATACCCATAACTGAGGCAACCGAGACTGAGGACCTGTGGTCTAATATAAAAAATGATAAAGAGTGCACTCAAATAAACATTTTTTTATTACTAAACTACTGTGCCCAAACAACCACAGAAAACTTCCATTGATGATCTAACCTGCGAACGGCATGAGGATTATCTTCGCTCCAAATGTGACTACTGGTGTGTATTAAAATAGCCATCTCTTATAAAGCATGCCTCGTCTGTCCATAATACACTCCTAGGAAATTTTGGTTTGTCCTTAATTTTATTCAAGTAAAATTGGCAAATTGAACTCTGTTGGGATAATCATTTGGAATTGTGAATGTTATTCAAGTAAAATTGGGCAAATTGAACTCTGTTGGGATAATCATTTGGAATTAACACTTGCACTTTTTGAATGTGAAATGGATGCTTCCGATATTCCTTTAATATCCCCATACAGAAGTGTGGCTTGTATTCATTGTATGGATAATGGCAGGACTGCTTGCTTTGGAGTCATTTTCAAATTGTTGCAAAACTTTGTCTTGAAAGTCAACATTACAGACAGTACGATTGCCTCCCGAATCTTTTTTTTTTATTTGCAGTTCACCAATATCTCAAATGGGCTGATCCAGTCTTGAAAATGATATATGACAGGCAATGTGATGCTGAGGATGCTGCTTCACATAAATCACCTTGCTTCGTTAAAATTACTGTATGCTGCTCCATAGGCCATATGCATGTCTGCTAATTCAATATTTGTAAAACGATGCATTTTCAATCAAGCAATAATTTGTCTATTAAACACAAATTTGTGACACTCGTAAAATGACAACTACCAAAATAGTTGTTGTTTTTCAAAGGTTACTATTTAACTTTATTTAATGCGATCTCGATTCTGAAGAATTTGTGGACACTAGTTCATTAATAAACAATGTTTATTTGAGTACCCTCTATCATTTCTGAAAATTAGGAATAGTTATTCTGTGACACCCTGTATGAATGTAACTGTAGGACCTCAGAAAATTTACAAAATTTTTAGTGAATTTTGTGTCAGCCAAAGCTAACGTTAAAAAGTAGTTTGTTACTGTTTTTGTTGTAATGCTTATCTAATGAGATATTATAAAACTATAATAGTTATTTATGTATTAAGAGCAAAAAGTACAACTTTTTTGCTCGGAGAGTGAAGTTTGCCGCTCGACGCGAAGCGGAGAGCGGCAATCACTCGAGAGCAAAAAAGTTACTTTTTGCTCGTAATGCATACAACGTTTTTTCTGCAAACGATCCATTTCAAATAATGTGAATCACAACTGAGCATAACTGAAGTCACAATTAAAAAATTTAAATCAAAGTGACAATGACGTTTTGAATAATTGGTTGAGTGGTGGTAGTTGCTGTTGACAGCAAGCGATAAAATCTTTTTCGCTTGCTGTCCTGGGCAACGCGCGGAAAAGTACACTCACATTCTGATCCTCAAAAATGGTTAGGTTTTCGTTTGTCTAATGAAAGCGTAAAATGCGTCATTATTTGACGTTTGTAGAAAAAAAATATTACATTTCTCAAAACAAAATAATAAAAAAATCAAATTACGAAATGAGTCCTTAATTACTTCAGACTTCAAAGTCAGGATGTTCATTACTCCAGACCTTACAGGTTAATGTTCTTATAATTGTGGTCGTGAACAACCACAAATTTTAACCACAGGGTAAAGTTTCCATGAATTGACCTAACCTAATCTTATAAATGGCAATGTTTATAACACGGAGAACTGTAGATATTTCGATTTGCACTTAATATAGAATAGAAGAATAGAATAGGATTAATTATGATGCAGCTTACTATTACAAGTAATTTCTTGCAGTGCACAGACTCTTCAATAAAGATCAACTAACTTTACATATAAATAAAGAAAACACATGTTTAAAAGGAATTTGCTCTTCTATTTTATATTGAGCAGAAATATCAGTATCATCAGGTGGTACATTAAACCGGATATTCTCCTCAGACTCCTCTAAAAAAGAAGGTGGATCTTGAAAACATATTTTTTTTCTCTAAATATGCTCTCTTGATCTCCAGTCTGATTGTGCAATGTGGCGATTGTATTTGGCATAGATATTAGTTTTTCCACAAAAAAAAAGCGTACATTAAAGAAAGTAGCTAAAAAGATGAATATTTAGAGGCCTGTTGGTCAATTATGCTTTGAAGTTGAAATCATAACAATAGTTGTAACTTACAACTTCCCACAAGCCCTTTTTTCTTTTAGGTCCTGATAACTAGAAAACAAGTTCTAATTGCAACCTCGTGGTAGGAAATTAAGTTAGAACCTTGTCCACATTTTAACATAAATGAAGATTCGTGAAATCTTAATTTACTTGAAACTTAAGTTTTCTTAAAAATTATTAAGCTGTTTGCATATTTGTAATTTATAGCATATTTTTTGGCTTACAAGCATACCTAATATGTTCATTTAGCTGTTTGCATATTTGTAATTTATAGCATATTTTTTGGCTTACAAGCATACCTAATATGTTCATTTTTCAAGACAACAGTTATTAACTTTTGTTCAAAATAGGTTAAATTTTCCAGATCAGTGGTTATTTTAGCCTCATTTGTTACATGGGCAGTAGATTGTGTTACTGATAAGTATAAAGCATAAGTTTTGGTAAGATCAATCAAGCAGAAAAATTGAACTTTCAGCTGTATCTGAACTCCCGGGGATTCAATCAAAGTGAGATTATTAAACGCAACACCAGAAATAACTAAAACTTACCAGGAGTAAATCTTCCAGCAATGGGTGTGGCTCCAGTATGAGTGGCAAACTTAAGGACTGCTCTCTGCCCATAAGGTCTTGATGAAATGACAAACACTTCTGAAGGATGCTCAATAGCAACAATAGCTCGAGCGGCCAAAAGCAGTTTTTCCCATGTCTTCCTTAGGTTGAGGATGTGTATCCCATCGGGGCGGCGTTTGTAAACGTACTGCTCCATCTGGAAATCCACACTGTTGGTTCCCAGGTGGGTACTGGCAGCCAACATCTTTGTGACATCTTCCTCTGTAGGAAAACATTAGGTATATTGATGGTTATCAGACAGGATGCAAGCAAACTTGTGACATATTTGCAGATGCATCAGAATGTACCAGTAATAAAGACTTATAGTTTTGAGAAAAGTTGGCAGTTTCTGCTCATTTATTCTTTAAACTAACCTGATTGAATAATGAATACTAAAATGTCATTTGTTGAGATTAGAGAGAGGAAGAAAAAATTGCATAGGTAAGTGTTATACAGTCTTTAAGAAATGACTCATCGAATTAAAATCTTATTGTAGGATAATAATTATAATTATTATTTAGTTACAATGTTTGAACGCGTCGTTCTTGGACTTTGGTTGTATTATATGGGAGGTATTTCCTGGGATGTTGTCCTCATGTGCTAACAATGTCTTTTTCTCAAACTTCTTCATCAGTAATAGCACAAAACACACTCACATAGGAGACGTGACTGATGGACCACCTTTCTTTTTGTGTGATGTTTTTTCTCAATAGGTTTGTGAAAGTGGGATATATGTGTTGGTCGGTCTCGGCACCAAGTTATAGAAATCAATGATTGTCTTGTAGTCCTTCAGAAAGACATTACAGGCACCCTACTATTGGTAAGCGCGTTGTGTCCTAGTTTTTAAGGTATTGCAATGATAAAATTTGAGTTACATGTCTAGCTCTTGCCACAACAAACCGCAGATGACCACCAATAAAGCTGCGGCCAGGAGCCAGACATGCTGATATGCTTAAATTTGAAAGAAAATTGACACTTTCCAATTTAACGTATCTGCATGTCTGGTTCCTGGCGGCAGCTTTACTGCTGGTCATCCGCACATTTTGTTTTATATTGAGTCTGATTAAAAATTTTTTTAAGTCAGGAAAAATTTTAAGCAGAGCCCGAAAAATATCACTTTTTCAAAACTGCTTTATTTTAACTAACTAAATTTTTTTGTTAAAAGTAGTAGGGATCTGCATTTTTCAATACAACTGTTTCAAAATAATTTATAGCTTCACCATCAACAGGCAAAGTCTATGGTAAATTTTGATTTCAATCTTGTCCTAAGCGAAACTGTAAGACGATCAATACATCTTCCAGCATTAGAAAGGACATACAAAAAATATAAAAAGCAAATAGTCATGTCCACCAGAAATGCTTAAATTTGAAAGAAAATAAAGAAAATTAACACTTTTCTTTCAAATTTAAGAGTATCTGCATATCTGCTTCCTGGCTGCAGCTAACTTAAACTTCACCATCACAATACCTTAACTAGGACACAACATGCTTACTAATAGTAGGGTGCTCGTAATGTGTTTGTGAAGCACTACAAGTGTTGGTTTCCATAACTTCTAAATCTATTACTTTAATTAGGATTTTAATGGAAAGAAATCCAGGCAAGACTAAAAAACTGGAACAAAATAAAACTTGGAGGGTCATTACTCATCTTGATCATCGTTTTTAGTCGTGGTCATCTCGGCATGTTGCTGTGAACCATTTGTCTTTCACTCTCTGATGACTATCAAGAGTATCGTTGTTGTAGTTTTTGTTTATTTCAAGTTAATCTTGGATTTGGACACCTAGCATACTTTGACTCACTTCCTCATGGTGCTTTAGTTAGTCTAGATGTTTTCATAGCACTGTAGAGCTTCTTTTAATGAACTTACATTTATTCATTTTTTCAAGCTCTCTCATACTCTATTATAAAAAAACTTCAAGTCTAGTGATGGCTTACTTTAATCTACATTAAAAACACTGAAAAACTTGCGACAAATCTATCAAAACATAGTTACCCTTAAGGCTAAGTACTTCCAATCCTCCCGACATCTTCACGTAATTTGGGGTAACGGTTTACCTAAAACCAAGTAGGAAATTACTATTTGCTTCAAAAAACATCAAACAGAACCACATAGCGGCAATTTCGAATAGACCTACTCAGTCTGCTAGATAAATAATATCTATTTGAAATAGACTCGATATCATTCTGCTCATCTGCTAGATGAATATTTATTTGAAACAGAGCAGAATTGCTCAATTCTAATAAAAATAAAATTGTTAATCAGTTCAATAAAATGTTTAAAAATCATTCTATAAGTGAGCAAACCTGATAACTCATACTGGATGCAATAGTGATGTTAATTTTGAATAATTTTTTTCTATCAATTATTGAAACATATACCAAAAAGTTGAAGGTACATAGATAGAATGGATATTAGTAGTATCACATTGCATTAGTAAAAAAAATTTAACATAAAGATGTTAAAGATATTTTAAAAAATTTAAAGAGAAACTTACGTAGCGAGATGCCACTGGGAGAAACAACTTGGAAAAGGAAGGATAAGGATGAAGCAAAAGCAAATATAATTTCAATTTCTATCTCTTTCTTATCGTCTCCTTTCAGTTGTCATTTGTCTAAATAGACTTATGGCTTATCTGTCACAAATTACGTAAAATCTGTCAATTGACCATTAAAAGATTACGTCATTTGTTTGTCCCTCAAGGCAATATGGCGGATCAACCTTCAAAAATGTCAGACAAAACGAAAATCGTTCTTTCTCATCATGTTTCAGTATTTCACGTATGATTTAAGATATCTTTAACTACAAGTATAAAGCTTCTGAGCGGCATAACCATCATGTGAAGTGTTGTTTTGGATTAATCCCTTATTGGAATTGTACTATTCACCAGGCTGAAGTTAGATTCAGATTTAGATTCAATATTCAGATTTTTACAACGGACCGGATAAGTACTGAACATCTTGAAAAAAAGTTATATAAATAGGACCACAGTATAAAGAATAATACACTATATCAGTAACGTCAGTCGGTCGAAAAATTGAAACTTCCCTCCCCTTGCCCCGTCCGCCCGGCCGCCGGCGGTGCACCACCAAACCGGTTTTGGCTGGTTTTGGCAGTGCGTCGCTTATGCTTGAGCCGTATACAAGTCCCCTGTAACTAGTGAACGAAACTTTTAGCTTTTTAACAAATTTCGCAGAAAATAACTTTCTTTTAACTTTCATCCCCTGTAACTATACTCGAGAAAATTGCCGGGTGCAGGGGCGCGCGGCACGCTTTAGTTTTGAAAATATCAAAAGTGCCGACACGAACTGACGATACTGGTATAATGTATTATTCTTTATACTGTGATAGGACATAATACATATTACACCCTACCTAAGATTTGTGCCAAATAAATTGGTGAGGTTACGTTGTACAGCATTCTGGTGTGGATCGTTGGGGTCAGATAAATGCACTTTATTACAGCCTTCCCGAGATTCATACGAAATAACTTCCATAGGGGTGGAATCTACCCCTCCTGGAAAAACAATAAAACTAAAAATAAAGTGAACCTGACGTTGTAGCATTCTGGTGTAGACTGTGGGGGTCAAATAGATGCACTTTATTACACCCTACCTCAGATTCATGCGAAATTACTTACAGAGGAGTGGAATCTATCCTGCCCGGAAAGCAATAAAACTAAAAATAAAGTGAACCTGACGTTGTACAGCATTCTGATGTAGACTGTGGAGGTCAAATAAATGCACTTTACTACACTCTACCCGAGATTCATGCGAAGTAACTTCCAGAGGGGTGGAACCTACCCCTTCTCCGAAAAGCAATAAAACTAAAAGCAAAGTGAGCCTGACGTTGTACAGCAGTCTGGTATAGACTGTGGGGTCAAATAGATGCACTTTATTACACCCTGCCCGAGATTCATACGAAATAACTTCCAGAGGGGTGGAATCTACCCCTCCTGGAAAAGCAATAAAACTAAAAATAAAGTGAACCTGACGTTGTATAGCACTCTGATGTAGACTGTGGAGGTCAAATAGATGCACTTTACTACACCCTACCCGAGATTCATGCGAAATTACTTTCCAGAGGGGTGGAATCTACCCCTCCCGACAAAGCAATAAAACTCAAAATAAAGTAAACCTGACGTTGTACAGTATTCTGGTGTAGACTGTGGCGGTCAAATAGTTGCACTTTGCTACAATCTACGTCCGAGATTCATGCGAAATGACTTCCAGAGGGGTGGAATCTACTCTTCTCAGAAAAGCAATAAAGCTGAAAATAAGGTGAACCTCACCTTGTACAGCATTCTGGTGTGGAAAGTGAAACTTTCTACCTACTGTATTCACAAGTTTATGGTCTTTAGCAGTCAGCCATACCTCAACGCGTCACTACAGATAAATGGACAGAACGTTAAGAGAGTCTCCAATTTTAAATACCTCGGATCCTACATCACCGACGAGCAACTCGACCCGGATAGGAAAATTAGATGTAGGATTGAAACAGCCCGAACAACCGTCTAGAAATTCTAGCATTCGAAATGTCGTTACATAGAAATAGACGGATGCTAAGAATACCATGGGTGGTTTTGCAAACAAATGAAGCAGTCTTAGACAGGGCAAATATAGTTCGTGAGGTTTTGACAACAGTTAAATGCCTAAAACTAGCATACCTCGGCCATGTTCTCAGAGGAAATCGCTAACGGATCCTACAGCTTATAATGAAGGGCAAAATAGAAGGCCGCAGGGGTGTAGGAAGAAAACAAATCTCCTGGTTAAAAAACATCCTGGAATGGACAGGCATACATAGCGTCGAACAATTGTTTAGAGTGGGTGAAGACAGGGATCAGCTCGCCATCGTGATTGCCAACGTCAGGGGGACCCCACTGGGCACAATAAGAAGAAGAAGAGAAGTATTCACCCAAAGTTTAAAGTGGAGTAGACTCAAACTGGCTGGATAAATACTTTGTTAAATCGAAATCGCTGAAAACAGGAAGTTTCAAAGAATGTAAAAATTAATGAAAATTGTGACCGACTCATTTAAAAAAAGAGTTGTGCTGCTCCGAAAACTCTTGTTGGCACGAAATGGCCATCATCAGACGAAAGATTTATTATCTCTGTCTAACGTCCCAAATTTTGTTCTTCCTAGCATCGCACATGGTTTTCTACCGCAACTAATGTAAACACCACTTGCCAAGATTCCTGTTGCAAAAAGTGAATAAAACCTGTTACATTTATTCACAAATCTATTGACACTTTAATTATGTTTTTGAGATAGTGAAAATCTGGCCATATGGTAATTAAATAACAAGAATTTTAGATGGCAAGTCAAGCACTATGGCAGGTTTCTGAAGACGAGCTGGGTAATATAAGCTTCGCCAGCGCCTGTGGCATTACTAGTTTATGGAGTAAACCCGCATAACTAGCCAAAAATTAATTGACAGAGAAGCTCTCTATTTATTTACTTACTAAAATTCACATTAAAAAATACTACATACTCCTATGGAACCGCTCGGAATGTTCCAAAGCAAAGATAAAAATACATCCAAACTATTTTATTGACTGAAAGTTGATGTCAAAAATGTGGCAAAACATTTTCTGGAACTTATGGAAAATCCTTTATGCCGACTTGATAAACATTCTCTCATGTTTGCATCGCATCGCTTTTTCCTTTAGCAGCACAGCAGCAGCCTATTCGAGCAGTATTTGACATCAGCTTGCCGTTAAAAAACCGTCAGTTATGCGTCATGATGACGTTATTCGAATAAGGAAATTGAGTATTCGAATTTTAAGAATAAGGCTGCTTGTGCCGACTGCTTTTATCATTTATGTCCGTTCGCACCAAGGAAAATTTAAGTATACTTAAGGTTAAGTGCCCCATAAACAAGCAATACCATTGCACCACTTAATAAGCATCATTTTAATGATGGAATGTCTAAGCCTAGAAATTCCTCGGATTATTTCGCCCTTAACTTTAAGTGAGAATCGTTCGCAGGTGCGAGCTGGAAAGAAAATCAAACTGTCAAACAAAAATTACAACTCAATCTAAAAAAAAGTAAAGATTTTTTATTGTTTTACAACTTTGCACTTCGGCTACCATTTTATTTTCTGTTCGCATATATCACACACTGGTGAAGACTGCTCTGGTTTCCCGTTCAGAGCTAGCAATGATCGCACGTGAGGCTTTAAACCATCACAATCAAAAATCACTTTAAAAATTCTTGTTTTTTTCCGGATTGGATTCTTTCCTGGAACTCTTGTGGCCACAAATGTTACAAATAAATGGCTTAATCTGTCTATAAGGCCATTCATAAACTCGATGGAATTTATGATGATATGAAGGATATTATGGAATTTCTGGTTCTTGGTTTTGAAAAAAATTCCAGACACTTTGGTTTGATTCACTAATGAAATTTTTTTTTAATAGCTCTCAATCTCAACGGTAATCTTGTTTTGTTTGTTATTATTGTATTACTGTTCTTCTCATAGCGAAATCGACATTATTAAGATATTTTTTATTTGTAAGAATTTGTTTTGTTAGTTGTCCTAATCCTAGGTCCTACCCCAGTTCATATAAAAAATATGATTTCTTGTGGAAATCAGAAACATTTTTAACGTGGGACACATAACATACGCATAAGACTGTATGCATGGTATAAACCAATGTTAAACAAACTTGCTTATGCCCTTCTAGATACCTACTATAAATGTTTTGAAGAACTAGGCTAGAACCAGTTCTTAAAATGGACCCATCCTCTCCAAAAACCGGCTTCCACGATTTCATTGTCGAGTCGTCCATTACAATTTACAATTATTATTAATTACCTAATTATCACCAACTCCTAAAATAAACAACACGGCCAGGTAGTTATAAAATTTAAATTTAGAAATTTTCATTAAATTTCGGACTCTAAACTGTAAAAAGAGTTTAGCGTTATGTTTGTTTATAGAAAGGCCACGGGCACGAACTGTCAATACTGACATTTTCTCCTTTAATCTACCGAAATTCCACTCCTCTAGACCGGTACATTCGGTGAGCTACCGGTAGCGAACCGACAATATTCCATCGGTTAATTTAGAAACGGTCACTTTCTGGTATATGGTGAAAATTGAAACGAATTGGTAGCTGACCGGTTTAACCGGTGGATCCACCGGTGAGTTTTGGAATTCGCCCAAACTCTTTATCACGAATATTTCTGCATTTAATTATATAGTTTGAAATAAAAGTCGCCATTGACGCATTTATAAAGGCTGTTGAATAGTCCCATTTTAAATGTTTCTTTATATCTTCTGTTGTTCGAAAACGTCTAGTCTTGTCGTTGTTATTCCTGTGTCATAAATTTTTTCAAAATTTTGTTTTTTACTCCAAATAAAACCTTCTAAAACTAGGTTTGAAAGACATATAACTCTTTTTATTTTGTGTCGACATGAATGGATATGTAAACAAAGTCTTGGTTTTGTGCGTCCTAGAATGAAATATTTTCAGCAACTTCCGACCATTTTTCCAACTGACACCACCTCCTACGTTTGTCACATTTTATTGCTTTATTTTTGCGTTTCACACCACATATTATACATATTTCGCTCATGTTATCAGATGATAGCAATAGCAGTGACTGAAGGTCTATACGGAAACATTCAGGATCAAAAACCCAATTATCAGGAAACATTTCACATACTCAGTTGACCTTGGATAAACGGTGGATATTAAATAAAATGTATATTCCACAATTGACATTAGTATCTCTCTGTTATGGACAATCCAAATTCTTTATTATATATTGAAGATCGAATGTTTAACTTTTCAAATTTATTTATTCTATCTCTGGCAATAAAAAATTTCCGGACGTGTTCGTATACTGTTTTAAGCGAGGAAGTGGATGGTGAAGGGTCCAGGAAATAAATAATTTTGTTATCTAAATCAAGAATAATTATGGTCCAATGATTCATTTATATTTAGTACCATTATAACAAAGTCTTTGTTTGTTAATGATTTAACATATGGCTCGAATTTTGTGGAAGTGTTAGAATGTTTTCAAAATACCTTTTGACATGATACCGTATTAACGTAATATACAGGGTGATTCAAAATTCAGTACAAAGATTTTAAGGGCATATTTGTGGGGTCAAAATAAGACGTTTTTTTCCTATAAACATGGGTCCTAAAATCAACCCCCTCCTTCTATGGGCGCTGAAAGTTGGGAGAAAATAAAAAGTTTTTTTTAATTGTGGCCATATTTATTCACGAAAATTCTTGAAAATTTGTACATCCCCGTTTCTCAACGAGCTTTTTTCATTCCATTTCTCAGAAATGGCAAAATTTTAATTATTCGCAGTTTTTAAGGACTTAATGTCATTGTTATGATAAATAATTTTATGTTTCCCGAGAGTTTTGTTAAATTCATCATCACTATCCAGTAGCCCAAACAAATATCTTTAGTTTTGATTTCTTGAAGTTTTTTGATTAAGCTAACCGTTTTCGAGAAAAACTCCTTTGACTGAACGGCTGCAGTATCATCATCATAATAAGGAATAACATAGGAGGCTGGGACTTTGTAATTTAACAACTACGTATTACCAATCACATAGGAACGGAGAAAATAGCAAAAATGGTACTTGCACAAACCAAACACAAAAAGATTTTTGAGACCGCTTTCATAATAAGTGCTGGACATGTCCCCCACCTGCAACGCAACATGATTCCATTCTTCTCCTCATGTTACCACGTACTCTTTCAAATATTCCGGGAGTATTTCTGATAATTTGAAAGGCATCAATAATACGTTGGCGAAGCACCTCGATGGTGGTCTCTTCAATTGGTCCTGCATCATACACCAATGACTTTACGTATCCCCATAAAAAGAAATCGAGTGGTGTAGAGTCTGGGGAACGTGGTCGCCAAAGTATAGGACTAACCTGAACTACCTATCCATCAATCTGGAAACCTTGCGTTTAAATGTTCCCGAACTGTAACCTGAAAATGGGGGGGGGGGGCACCATCGAGTATGAAAAACATGTTCCTGTGGATGTTCAATGGAACATTATCCAACAATGCAGGCAATTTATCAATAAGAAAGCTTAAATAAGTGTCGCCATTTAATGTTCGCGGTAAAAAAAACTGGACCAATTAGTTCATCACCCACTATTCCTCCCCATACATTTAGGATAAATTCTTCTTGGTAACGACATTGTCTAATTTGATGTGGATTTTTATAGACCCAGACATGTATGTTATGAAAATTTACAACACCGTCACGTGAAAACTTAGCCTCGTCTGTGAAAAGAATGCAGGACAATCAATTTTCGTCTCTAGCCAAGTTATGAAGTAGCCACCTTGAAAACACCAAACATTGCGGGAAGTCCCCAGGAAGTATTCCTTGAACTCTTTGAATATGGTAGGGGTACAAGCTGTTCTTATGCAAAATCCGCCAGACCGTTGCTTGAGATACGCCGTAATTTTCTTTTATTTGTCGATTGCTCAGACTCGGATTGTCGTCTACTGCATTTAAAACTTGAATTTCAATGTCTGGATTTCGGGTTTCTCGCGGCCTACCAGCATCATTCCGGGAAGTTTTGAACATTTGAACATACAAATTCGCAAAGGTGACGATGAGAGTTTGGAAATGTTCTAACTTTGGGGAGCCGGCGATTAGGGAATCGTATTGCGTATAATTGCTGAGCCTCGAGCGCATTACCGTCAGCCAAGCCATAGACGAAATGAATGTCGGCCAGTTGTTCAAATGGATAAGGTTCGTTTTCCATTTTAGACAGATAAATCCAACAAACAAGATCTAACTAGACCAAACAAACTAAAAAACCGTTAACATTTCTAGCTTTCGATTCTACAAAATTGACATTAACAATTTGACAGCATAAATCAAAAACAACAGTTGCCATAACTACGAAGTCCCAGCCTCCTATGTTTTTCCTTATTATGATGTTGATACTGCAGCCGTTCAGTCAAAGGAGTTTTTCTCAAAAACGGTTAGCTTAATCAAAAATCTTCAAGAAATCAAAACTGTATATATTTGTTTGGCCTACATATTTAAAATTTTGCTATTTCTGAGAAATGGAATAAAAAAAGCTCATTGAGAAACGGGGATGTACACATTTTCAAGAATTTTCATGAATAAATATGGCCACAATTAAAAAAAAAAAAAATTCCGTTCCCAACTTTCAGCGCCCGTAAGGGGGAGGGGGTTCATTTTAGGGCCCATGTTTATAGGAAAAAAACGTCTTATTTTGACCCCACAAATATGCCCTTAAAATCTTTGTACTGAATTTTGAATCACCCTGTATATTAGAACAATGTTTTAACAAGGTATAAGCAACCGCATCTATCCAAAATCTGATAACCATCTTCTTTCGGAAACAGCTGGAATTTGTATGTCAATGTTATTGAGTGACAAAAATCATAAGTAGTCTTCTGAAGACAATTTAATTGAATTGCTATTTTCGGTATTTTTGTATATTCCTACAATGAAAAACTTATCTATTTTATGGAATAACTCAGCACGATGTAGATAAGATAGTATTCATTATTAAAAAATAAAGCATTAGTCAATGCCCTTGCAGAAGGAAATTCAGAATTTGAAGAACTTGCGGATAGTCTCCTTGAAACGTTGTTTTCTTGATATTAGGTGCACTCTTGTGATTTTGAAAAAGACGCAGGTTTATTTTCCTTCAACGAGCTGAAAGACTAGAATCGCCCGAGGGCTGCACTCGCTCGTTGTCAGTGCAGTAAAAGTGCAAAGTCAATGGAGACCGATTTTATGACCTTGAACTATCTTTGGCCAGAAATTTCCTAATATTAATTGTGCAAAAATTAAAAGTTTTGTCCGT
The DNA here is from genome assembly GCA_951812265.1 of Taphrorychus bicolor. Taxonomy (NCBI): domain Eukaryota; kingdom Metazoa; phylum Arthropoda; class Insecta; order Coleoptera; family Curculionidae; genus Taphrorychus; species Taphrorychus bicolor. The sequence goes on from OX638298.1 coordinate 15,015,206, forward strand.
TTTCTTTAGCTGGGTATTAACGTTCTAAAGCATTCCTCAATTAAAGAAAATTTTTAAAAACTTATAAACAATTTTGGCCTAAATTTACAAATACATTTTATAAATTTGTTGCTATAACTATGTGCCTATTTTGGACACATTTTTTTCTATATTTTTTTAATTCTAGATATTTCATGTGCAAAGCTTTTTGTGGGTTTTCTCTATTTTGTTTTATATATTGTTCCTTTATTGTATATATGCTGTTCTATGCTTGAGATTTTTCTTCATCGATCATCGACTGGACTATTTATTGGGTCTTTATTTATTCGAGATAATTTTGACCCAAAATTCAGCAACCAGTTGGTAAATACCGGATGACACAAAAATTACTAGCCAAGCGATAACTCTGGTTAAGAAAATGCTAATATTTTGAAATTTTAGGGATGAATATAGTAGCTTAGTACCGACAAATTGCACATAAGTATGACTAATTGGCGTTTCCTTTTTTACCGGAAGTGACGTCACTTTTATTATTTTAAATAGAACACCTTGTATATTTGTCCATTTTCGGATTCTACGTCGAATTCTAAGTTATTAACGTGTGTGTTAGTGCATGTCTAGCTCTTTCCATTTTCGAGAAAATCGCGCTCGAACGTTCCATATAATCAATAATAAATGTCGATTTTTATGGAAACAAATGAATATCAATCAGCCTCGATTTTACAGATGACTATTTTTATAGGTTCTCTACCAACCAACATTAAAAAAAAGTTTTTCCAAGTCGTCGTGGAAAAAAAGGAAAGTTGATTTTTTGAAGACATTTATCTCCATAACTTCCAATGGAAACACCAACTTTATTCCTAACATTTGGATTCCTTATTCAATTTCAAACATTATTTCAAATTTAAAGTGTTTGAGCAAAACCAGTTGTTTTCATGGTGCGACGCCCTTTCTCAGGTCCGCTGATACTTAGTTAATTCGTTGAGTCTCGGGCGCCACCCTTTGATATTTATAAAGCGACAAAGGGACCGCTATTGCCTACAAGGTAGCTTTTAAACAGGGGAGAAATATTCCAGGGATTTTTAGATTAAAACACCAGGAGTAAGGAACAATAATAGGGTGTCTATTAAACTACGGTAAAACAACATCCAAACATCTGCTAATACTACGACTGTTAGTGAATCTCTATAACTACATACGAACACATCCTAAAACTATGAAATGAATAACAGCGAGAGGGGAGAAGCAACAGTTAGTTACTTAAGTAAAGGAAATTAAGATGAACTAGGGAAAACGGGAGGTTTCGGTAATAAACCAGTACATTCTGTACTGGATCGGTCGGGGTCGGAAACTTCAATATTGCGTACAAGCAGTAACAACAATATGAAACGGTAACGGAGCTTTGGGACCACTGGGACTGTTGTGTTTCTGAGGAAGCGTACTTTATAATTCGGAATCGGATATAGTCGGTTTCGGTTTAATCTCATCCAGGCTGGCTTTGAAGATCGGTGCTACGGGCAGTCCAGGATGTAAAACAGGACGGTGACGGAATCGGTGATAGGTCCCAAATCGGATTTGAAAGAAGCGGTACGGTCAGCGGTGTGTTAGCGATTTTCCCGGGTTACATATGAACGCACCCTGTGATGCACAAAATGAACGCGGCCATAATGAGCATAGCACATGCGTCACTTGAACGTCACAGGTACTACGGTGGCAAGGACGGTAAACAGTACAGGACGGTCCACTGCCATTTAAACAACATGAGCCCAAAATCGTGACGTCAGCTTAGTGCGGACTTGGGAGCGATAATGACGTCATTATTTCCCGAGTCCCGTGCGCTCTGAGACTATTCCCGTCATTTGTTTTCTGAATAAGAATGTAAGGACGGAAATAGTCTCAGGGCGCTCTAGAGGGGTCACCTGAAAACGTTGTGAATGTGAATATTTGATTTGACATCTCGATGATTATTCGCGGGTTATTCGCTTTTTTTATGATCGTATTCTAATTTTTGAATCTTTCCCATGTTGTTGTGATTGTGCCGATTGGGTTGTGATTTAGTAAACATATGAGTAAACAATGCCTGGTCAGATTTGTGCTGTTCCTGAATGTAAAAGCAACAAACTAAAGTAGAAGAAAGAAGGCAGACACAGATCCTTTAATTTCTTCACAAAAAGAAAAGATGCTCTTTCACTTAAAATAAGAAACAACTCGAGAGACGCAAGATACCAAAATTTAAATAAATTGTTAATTGAATAGATTCTGTTATCAAGTGTTTTCTGTGCTGGGCCATGAGGTTTGCAGGCTGGTATAAACAAAGAAGTCGGCAGTAGCAGACCACTCTTTCGGAAAGTCGCGATATCCTTTTCAACGAAGTGCAGTATCCGACACTAACTAATGAAGCCACTGAGATCTGACCACTGAGAGAGCACGAGAACAACATTATTCGAAATATTCAGAAATATTTTCTGCCAGAACAAGAACCAGCAGTAAATGAAATTAATGAACAAGGTGTAGTGTCATCCAAAGCATTGCATTCTACAAGGACAAGGCAAACAAATATACAAGACTTTATATCTAGGCCGATTTCATTGCCTCGACAAAAATTAACGGGTTAACCTTGGATATGATATTAACCGACTTACAGCCCTTTTCTCTTGTGCAAGACTCTGGTTTTCGTAATCTTTCTAGATTACTAACTAAGAACCATCCTACATTATACCCAGCAGGCCAACATTCACTAAATCCCTTATGCCAGTCAAATTTGATGAAGCTGTTACAAAGTTAAAAGTCCTTCTTGAAACTACTCAGTTTGTTACGTTCTCTACTGACGGATGGACTTCTATTAACACAGAAGGATATACCGGGTGTCCAGCAGAACCCTGGACATAGGAGATTAACATGGGAAATCGGTTTTTATTTTTTTGCGCCTGTACGGTTGATTTGATTGAAAAACTTTTAAGAGTAAAGTTGTAGAGATTATGGTCAGCTGTCATCCTGTAATTTTTTCAATACCTCAGTTTTGGCTGTTTTTTGAAAAAACGCCTCGAAATGTGCAAGAATTTGAATTTGGCGCGTCACCCTCGCCATGCATGTGCAGTGTCGCCAACATAATAATTTCTTATGTCAGAGTCAGAGCCGATTTTCCTTTCCTATTTATTTTGAGGGACTATCATGTAGTAATTAACGTGATTATGCAGTGAAAATATGTTGGCGAGACTGCACAGGCATGGCGGGGGTGACGCGCCAAATTCAAATTTTTGCACTTTTCGAGGCGTTTTTCCAAAAAACGGCCAAAACTGAAGTATTGAAAAAATTACAGGATGATAGCTGACCATACGCTCTACAACTTTACTCTTAAAAGTTTTTCAATCAATTCAACCGTACAGGCGCAAAAAAATAAAAACCGATTTCCCATGTTAATCTCCTATGTCCAGGGTTCTGCTGGACACCCGGTATAGCTGTCACTGCGCACTTTATAACAAAGGATTGGCAGTTTTACCCTTGTTTGTTGACGTGCTTTAAGTTCGACAAGCGCCATACCGCCGAAAATCTGTGTCAAGAACTGAAAAGCGTCGCTGATGATTAGGACATTTCGGACAAAGTGTATGCAATAACAACAGACAACGCAGCGAATATCGTGGCAGCAGTAAAAAAGGCAGGTCAGTGGGTACATATCCCCTGTTTCGCGCACACAATTAATTTGATTGTAAACGATGGATTAAAGCTAATTGAAGAACTACGACTGAATATAAAAAATGTTATATGCCATTTTCATAGAAGTTCCCAAGCAAACTCTAAATTTGTAGCCACCCAAAGTCAAATGTACCCTAACGCAACGCCCTTAAAATTAATTAATGATGTCCCAACAAGATGGAACTCGACCTACTATATGATCGAGAGGTTACTTAAAGTTGCAGAACCGTTGGCTGCTACTATAGGTGTTCTGCATAATCCAGTTATTTTGCCGACGGAGGAAGAATGGGCATTATTTCGGGAAATAAGTAGAATTCTAAAACCTTTTGAAGTATAGAACTGTAGAATTGAGTTCAGAAAAACAAACCACTCTTTCCAAAGTTATTCTTATCATAAAGGGACTTCTATCATCGTTAGAGAAACTTAAACCGACCATTACAAGTCAGTTGGGTAAAGATTTAATAACCTCATTATTGGCTTCAATATGCTCGCGATTTTGAAATCCTGAAAAAAATATCATAATGGGGAAATGTACCTATCTTGATCCACGTTATAAAACGAAAGGTTTTACAAATGACGATATGTTAAAGAGGGTTAAAGAAAAACTTCAAGACGAAATAATATCAGTGATCAAAAAAAAAAAACGGGAGGAAGACAATATCTTGGAAATTGGGCCAGAAATACCAAAAACTGAACAAAACCCTGAACGAACAATAAATTCTCCAGAGAATGATAACCTTATTTGGCAAGATTTTGATAAGGCTGTGAAAGATTCAACTCGCACTAACTCTAGTCCAACAGCGACAACAATAGCAGAACTGAAAATGTATTCGGAAGATGCACTTTTGGATCGCAAAGAAAATCCCCTTGTCTGGTGGAAAGAGAGGGAAAAAATTTACCCTCAGTTATCAATATTAGCAAGAAAATATTCAAGCATTGTTGCAACCTCCGTTCCTTGCGAGCGTGTATTTTCAAAAGCTGGTCAAGTGATAACTGAACGCAGAAATAGACTCAAGTCCACAAATGCACAGAAAATTTTATTTTTACACTGCAATAAAAACGTGCTATAAGTAAATTTAAAAACAATAGTGATTTATGTTTGATTGTTATGTTCTCATTTATTATTTTTTTGACATAGGTAAGGTACCTTCGTAGTACCTATTATTATGTTTTTTAGTTTTTGTTTGTTTATAGTTTAACGTTTCGAATATTCATTTTTTACTTTAAGTATAATGGGTCTGAATTCGTTCATTTACAAAGTAACTAACGAGTCCTCTGTCTAAAGTAACTAACTGGTCCAAGCCCTTAAAAGTAACGATTTTTTCCATCACTACCTGAAAATCACAATCCACCCTCTTGTGTCGTAAAGCCCTAGCATGACGTCAAGAGCCGAAACGTGAACCAATAACGTCGGCCCCCTAGGTCAGATAATTCAGATATTCGGTACTAACTCATCGAGTCCTCCCATTCGATCGACCTCTCGACAGTCGACTGTCGAGTATAGACCTTCGACCGTCGACGGCGTCGACCCCGAAATATTGGAATTATTTTACTAGTCTTAATAAATTCTGTCGGCTTGCTAAGCGCGACTAACAGGTTGCGCCATCTCTGGGCGCACTCGCGGACCTACGGCCGTTTTGGCCATTGCCTTTGCTTCTATAAGGGGAATTCCCGTTTTTTTATTTAAATAAAAGGTGTTGTAATGAGTTGGGTGATGAAATATAAAGAAAATGTTAATTGTGACGTCATTACCTGTGAGCTAGAGAAAAACTTCGTTACAATGGATGACTCGTTTGTCAACTATTTAGATATCTCGAGTAGATTTATTAAAAATGGCGTGGCCACTTTTATTTGCAGTACAATTTCTCGAAAACTTCTGGTTTTACTCAAGCAGTTTAATTTGAAATAATGTTTGAAATTGAATAAGGAATCTAAAAAAATTGTCATTTGTGAAATCGAGGCTAACTTATATTCATTTTTTTCCATAAAAGTCAACATTTACTATTGATGATATGGACCGTTCGGGCGCGATTTTCTGGAAAATGGTAAGAGCTAGGTATACACTATGTTAATAACGTAGAATTCGACGTAGAATCCGAAAAAGGACAAATATACAGGGTGTTCTATTTAAAATAATAAAAGTGATGTCACTTCCGGCAAAACCGGAAACGCCATTTAGTCTTGCTTATGTGCAATTTGTAGACACTAAGCTACTATATTCATCCTCAAAGTTTCAAAATGTTAGCATTCTTTTAACCAGAGTTATCGCTTGGCTAGTAGTTCCTGTGTCACCCGGTATATGTAATGTAATTTGATTTTGAGGCAATTCTGGATCAAAACTGTGATTTTCAAATAAATGATACCCAATTTCTCAAGTTTTTATACGGTTTTGACCGAAGTACTACTTGTCCAACAAGTAATCATCGATTTTCATTGAAAATATTTTGATACGAAAAGGTAACTTCTTTAGCAAAATGTTTACAGTTTTTAGATGATTTTGGCCCAAAATTAGAGATATTTTAAATTTTTGCCCCTAATCACCTCTTATAAACTTATTCTATTTTTATTTTTTGAATTTTTTCCGGTTTCTGAAGTCGGTTTTTTGAAATTTTTATTTGTTTCTTGCTGACTTATCTATTCACCTTCACATTTTTTTTCTCTCTTCCAGTTCGTTGAATCGTTGCACTATCATTTTTTATATATCTAAATTAGGTTCCTCATTGTGTTTTAATTTTGTCGAGGTGTTTTTGACTTAAAACTGGACTTTTCTAACGAAAAAACCATTGTAATGCAAACTGATTTCCATTGGGGCAATTTTAATACTTTTTAAACTGTGTTTTTCAACAACTATTGTATTCATTGTGACCGGCTCACTCGAAGTGTTGCCAGCAAAGCTTGCCCCTGCTTGCTCCATTAATTGTCACTCGTTATGCCCGGACGCTAAAAGAATCTGATGAGTCTCTCGGGCGACACTGCGTTTGGATCTTGAGGCTCAATGATCGTGTTTCCAAACACTGAGTATCTCTCACTGGAGGACACTGACTCGTCGTCCTCCAAGTACAGCCGACACGTCTCTTCGGACAGTCCGAGTCTGTGCATGTAAAATCTTAGGTGGCTATGTCCCGTATACAATGCGGTAGCCACTCTGATTTGTCTCCTGTTTAGTCTGAGGAATGTTTAGGCTTTTGCCCTCCCTGTTCCCGTAATAAATTTTTTGGAGTATGATAGTTCGGGTAGGTTCTCCCACCAGTCCTGGGACTTGCTCACTAACCTACTAGTCCCAGTCTGTCCCAGTGCTGGCTCCGGGCCTACGAATGCAGAACGAATTCGCCGCACTCCTGGCTAGAGAGTCGGCCCTCTCATTACCTCCGTGACCACGATGGCCCAGAGCAAAATCCATAGAAATGTGACGGTGTTCTCCTGCGATGGGGTATTCAGAGTCTTGTGGCCGTTCCAAACAGTTTTGGAATTGCAGCGCAAAGTTATAAGCGCTAGAAGCGCTGCCCGACTATCCGAGCAGACCTTTATGGAGCTATTGTGTTCTCCCTCCTTTAATAGGTGTCGGGCATACAATTCAATGGCATGTATCTCTACCTGAACACTGCGGTGAATCGGCCCAGGCTCTCTGCTATGCAGATGCAATCCGATCCCCCGTACACTCCGGAGGCAGCCCATTCGTCGGTTTTGGATCCGTCCGTGTACCAGGTACTTCCTGCCAGTTGCAGATCTTCGCCGCGCTCGTCCCAGTCTGCCCATGAGGGAACCCTGACGACGTAGCGAGTGTCTATTCAATACCGCAAGGCCTTACAAGCCAGCACGGGTATTATTGGTGCACCATCGAATGGCTGCGGTGCTATGTGCGTCACTTGTTGCAGCTGGTATATCGCCTTCATTGGCTCTCGTTCCAGGTGTATTGGAAGTGGAAGCAGGTCAAGCATGCACTCCATGGCTGCCGTGGGCGTCGTTCTCATTGCCCCCGTGATGCAGAGACATATTTGTCTTTGCAAAGAGGACAACTTAGCTTTGATGAAGCTCTTTCGATACCAAACTATGGCCCCATATGTGATTATCGGTCTTATTAACACATTGTTGGGGTCCCATCACCCATGATTTGCCGCACAGGTTCTTGCTCGACCATAGGGAGAGCTGTGCCCTCCTAACGGTACGAGTCACATGTGACATCCATGTGAGTGATTTGTCCAGGATGACTCCTAGAAATTTTACTTTATTGGTAAACGGTATGGTCGTCCCGAACAAAGATGGCGATTTCAGGAAGTCCAGCCTCTTCCTTCGGGCAAATGACACAGTCACCGTTTTCCTAGGGTTTATTGCTAGGTTTTCTTTTGAACACCAGCTGTGTACAACATCAAGGACCTCTTGCGACGTGCTGGAGAATTCTTGGTCTGGGGGTTTCTTATAAATATAAGGGTAGGATAACGATGTCGTCCGCATATGCTTGACTCCCCATAGTTCCAAAGTAGCCAGAAGGTCTTCCACTAGGAGGGTCGTCCACTGTCGTTTCACCACAGGAGTTGTGAAAGGACTCCGCCCTATAGACAACGTCCCGCTGTTGTGAATCTGACAGTGTCATCGTTCAGTCTGGATTCTAACATGTTGCGAATCCAGTTGATTATTGTTGGTTCGACCATTCTCGCTTCTTTACTGGTGCTGAGGAGGCAGTTTGTAGGTGCATCATTAAAGGCCCCTACGATGTCTATCAAAATAGAAACTGCGATACCCTTTGTATCCTTGTACGATTTTCTCCACCAGGTTGTGGAGTGCTAGTTCTGTTGATTTGTTAGCCTGGTATGCATACTGTTCCGTATTAAGGGAGTCGTTGTTAGTGCTTCGTCCCTCTAGGTCTTGCAGCTTTTTCCAGCTTTTCAGCAGGAACTTTTCAGAGATTAGACTAATTGGCTTGAGCGATTTAGGAACTTTTACCTTACATCCCATCTTTGGTATGTAGACGACCCTCACCCTGGACCAGCAGTTTGGAATAAAGTTCCATTCAATGCTCGCTCTAAAGAGCTTTGTTAATTTGAGGTGCGAATTGACCCATGCCCTGTTGTAATAGTGTCGGGAACACTCCCGACAGGTAGGGGCCTTTAATGATGCACCTACAAACTGCCTCCTCAGCACCAGTAAAGAAGCGAGAATGGTAAGATCCTCCCCAGGGGATTTGTATGGTTGAAAAGCCATAATCATGGATTTTAGCAGGGTTGGTCTGACCACTTTCTTTGGAGAGATCCCAATCTGCCCTGTTGGGTCGTTTAAATCGTTCCAACGGGCTTGTACAAAGGACTTCAACAACTAATAATTCATGACTTTTTTAGTTTCTATATACAGTATCACCCCGATGTAGAAGTTCTACAACGAGGAAGAAATCGATATATTTATTGAGAGAAGTATGGTCGGAATAAAGACCTGTTTTTTTTGCAAATTTTTAAAAGTTCTTAGATGATTTTGGCCCACAAATGTATATCTTCAGATATTGTAATTCTTTTGTTGTGGGTTATATAAAATTATGTTCTTTTATTATGATATACATATTTTTCAATTTTGGCGTACTTTGGCGAACCTTTGGCAAACATTTTTATGCATATCTTTATAAACATTATTTTTTTTCGGTATATATAAAATTAACGTTTACCATCATTTATAAACTTGGAAGCTTTTTCGGCCTAGTTATGGTAATTTTTAAAGTTTTCAGATGGCAACGCGGATCCCACTTAACTTTAAAATCTTTGTGATGTTATTGGGCAAATTGGAAAAATCGATTATACGAATCCAGATTTATATTACTCAGTGTAAATAAATCTAAAACAGTGTAGGAAAATGAACTTTTTATTACACTTGATATTCAATATTTATAAAAAAAATCGAATTCTTATCTGGATTTCAGTCATAAATTTGGGCGTTTCACGCGAGGTAAATGACTATTAAATATTAATAAATTCAACATTATTAATATTATCTGATAGTAATTGCGGGTTGAATAAATCCATTTCTGCTTTTTTTGCTTTAGCGTTAGTTTGAATGCGTCTTTGAAACGTTAAAAGTCACGTGAAGTTCTTGTGCAAGTGTTGAAAGCGAAGTAGATTGGTAGCAGCCATGACTGTGTGTTATAATATGTGAAGAAGCAACTGTGGATTTTTTGTATTTAGAAAATTAAGGCACGATATATATTACTTTATAAAAGTTGAGATCGTAAAAAGAATCTTCAAGTGGCTTTTGTAGACAAAGAACTTGTAAATTGCAACCGAAAACGTCACTTCCAACGTTATTACTTCTAAATAGTATGAACATTAAGAGAAATTTAAATTGCAATGGAGAAAATTCAAACAATCAAAACTTGAAATATCGATAATTTTGTTGAATCTCATCAGCTTAAAAATATTCAGTCTTTTCAGAGATAACCATTAAATCAGCATTGGAACCCTGCATACACAAACAGTGTTTATCTCTCTAAATTTTGTATTTATAGATAAACCGATAATTCGTTTGAAAGCCTGATAGCAGGTACAAAATTGAATTGTTCGATGAGTTAGTTAAATGAGCGACCATATTCGTGATACAGTAACTGTTTGTATTTAAATGTTATAAATTGATGTGTTGCTCCGAAAAATAAAATCACGGTTTCTTCCATCTTTTAGTTCGCAATGTCTGATATAGCAGAAGATTATGTTTGTCCCACAAAAGTGCGTGACTTGATTTTTGCCTACGAACGACAGGTAAGCTCTGTAGACCCGCCAGAGGATCATTACATCATCAGGCATCGGGCCAGGTCAATAGGAAATGCCCTGTCTTATAAGCAATTTAGGCAATCAAATCTGGAAATACATAGCCTAGGAGATATAGAAAAGGAATTGGTAAAAATAGAGACACATCTAAACTACTACGAGATCTACGAAAAAGAAACGCATGTAGCTTTCCAAGAGCAGCTGTTTAAGGTACTGACCAGCATCGTTATGTTCGAACCCGAAGATCATGAGAACAGTATCCAAAAAATAAAAAACCTGATAGCTGAGACTCAAAAACTAGCCAGACTACTAAACTCTAAACTTCCGTTCGAAAGTCAGCAAGGACACCGGGGTATAAGAAAATCCTACACTGACTTAACCAGAAGAGACGAGGCGATCGTTTCTACTACTTCAGTGAGAAACAGAGAGCAGAGGCCTTTGACTAATGGAGGATTTAAATCCGAAGAATCTTTGAATTCAACCAGAGATTCCGTCGATTCCTTCAGGGTCGAGGACGCCTCTTCTGTAGATTTTAACAGGCCTGAAACACCTGAGCCCAGAATTGTCACTGAAACCGGACATTTATCTTCAGTATCGAGGCTGAAAAAGTTCTTTTCCTTTAGGAGAGATGAAAAACCCAATGTGCAAGTAACTCCAACCTCCTACTCAGGGATCAGTAGATCTCAGTCGTTAAATTTAAAAACTAGCAGATACACGGTGGTGAAGAAAGCTGACGAGGAACATAAAAAAGAAGAATCTATATTGGAAGATCAGGAAGAAATAAAAAAGTCTGAGCCGAGCAATGGTGATCAAACTGCTGAAGAGCTTGAATCAAGAGAAGAAGAGAAAAAGCCCACTTCCTCAGTATCAAACCTAAAAAAGTTGTTTGAGGATAAACGTAAAGAATCCGATGAAGGTAAGTCTTTATTAGTTTTTGTGCTCTTTATTCATGATGCATCCCAATTAAACACATTCAATCTAGCAGCGGCTCTTTCTTTGTTCGAGTTAAATCTAGCATTCACGGGATGTATATCCAATACTGACCTGGTTTTTGCTTAAATTTCTTGAAAGAACGTAGTATCTAAAACCTTGTCTTTGAAAAATGGATTAACGTCTTTAGTTAGTAACTCCAGACAATTGTGTACTTTGGAATAGACATCAGCTTAAAAATAAGTAAAAGTGCAAAAATGTTTTAGCTTAGATAGGTACTTATACAAGCTATGCTACCAATAAATCTGAACATAACTTAAGTACAAGCTTTCTGGAGTCTTGTCTAAAAACTTGATATCGTTTTGAACTGTTTTTTCTTCGAATTTCTACTGATTTTTTTGTAAACCACAGACTTCTCATATCCCCACACAAAAAGTTCTAAAGGCATTAAACAAGGTGACCAGGAGAGCCAAGAAACTGGGCCACCTTTGCCAATGCAATGTTGATTGAATTTTTCCTCCACAAATTTGTAGAGTGACGTGCGCAAGCACTATACTTTAGCCACATTTTTTTGTCGAAACTTTAGTGGAACATATTCAAGAAAGAAAAGGACAAAATATTCTAAAAGCGTTTTTCAACTTTTTCGTGTTACCAAGAGAGCCAAGAAACTAACCTTTGAAAATCCAATGGTAAAATTCTTGATCGAAATAATCACAAATTTGTAGAGTGACGTGTGGAAGAACCATATTTTAGCTAAATTTTTAGTCGAAAGCTTAGTGAAAATGGAGGTGTATCATTATGCTTTAGCTACTTTTTGTCGAAAGTTTAGTCAACATCTTCAAGAAAGAAAAGGACAGAAAATATTCTAAATTCCTTAAGTCATATGGCCTAGAAAGCTAAGAAACTGGGCAACCTTTGCCAATCCAATGTTGTCAAAATTTTTGATCCAAATAATAATAAATTTGCAGAGTGACATTGAAGCTCATGATTTAGCCACATTTTTTTATGGAAAGTTTAGAAAAACATCTTCATGAAAGAAAGTGACAGAAAATACTCTAAAAGTGTTAAGTCAAGGAACTCTATTTTTTGTCAAACGCTTAGTGAAAAATCTTCAAGGAAGAAAAAAGACTTAAACAATTCTGGAGAGGTTAAATCGTATGACCAAGAAAGTCAAGAAACTAAACCACTTTTGCCAATCCAATGTAGTTAAAATTTTTGATCCAAATAATCACAAAATTGCAGAGTGACGTTGAAGCACTATGCTTTAGCCACATTTTTCATGGAAAGTTTAGTAGAATATATTCAAGAAAGATAAGGACAGAAAATATTCTAAAAGCGTTAAATCGTGTGATTAAGAGTGACGTTAAAACACGATGCTTTAAACAATTTTTTTTATGGAAAGTGCTGGAAAGTGCCGAAGACAATGCTGTTCAAATCCTTGGTTCAAATAATCAGATGTTTACAGAATGAAGTCTGCAGGTTTAGACATATTTTTTGTCGAACGCTTAGTAAAACATATTCAAGGAAGGAAAAGGCAGAAAAAATTCTAAAGACATTAAGTCGTGTGACCAATAAATTTCAAAAATTTCAAGACGTTGAAGCACCGTGCTTTAACCACATTTTTATGGAAAGTTTGGTAGAACATCTTCAAGAAAGAAAAGTACAGAAAATATTCTAAAGCCAAGGAACTGGGTCATGTTTGCCGATCCAATGTTAGTGAAGTGAAAAATTGAGTCCCAGGATCTATTGATTTGTGTTGAATTTTCGAATTGGGAACAAAACTCGAACCACAAGCTTATCGCCGACGTTTCGTTTAATAAAGCTTAAACTTTTTCAGCACTACAAAGATATAAATTTATCAGAAGCAGAAACAGCAATCATTTGAAACACCTCACCTCGAGCTTAGAAAATAAATCAAATTTATACATTCAATTAAAATTAAAATATTTTAAACAGTAAAAAACATTACAAGTTTATACACTTTACAATTGGAGGTAAAATTATTAAAAACAATTGTATGATGTGAAAAAACACCAATGATGTGAAAATTTTTACGCACAAATTTGCAGAGTAACCTTAAAACACCATGCTTCAGACACATTTTTTATGGAAAGTTTTGTAGAACATCTTGAAGAAAGAAAAAGGCAGAAAATATTCTAAAGGCGTTGTCATATTACAGAGCCAAGAAACTGGGACATCTTTGTCAACGTTGTTCGAATTCTTGATTCAAATATTCAGAAATTTGTAGAGTGAAGTGTGCGGGCGTATCACCATGCTTTAGGTCCATTTTTTGTCAAAAGTTTAGCGGGACATCTTCAGGAAAGAAAAGGACAGAAAATGTAGTAAAGGCGTTAAATCGTATGATTAAGAGAGCCAAGAAAGTTGGTCATGTTTGGTAATCCAATGTTGTGAAAATTTTTGATCCAAATAATTTGCAGAGTGACGTTGAAGCACCATACTTCAGCTACGTCTTTTATAGAAAATTTAGTAGAACATCTTCAAGAAAAAAATTACAGAAAATATTCTAAAGGTGTTAAGTCAAGAGACCAAGAGAGCCGAGAAACTGGGCCACCTTTGTCAATCCAATGCTGTTCAAATTCTTGGTTCAAACAATCAGAAATTTACAGAATGAAGTCTGCAAGTTTAGACATCTTTTTTGTCAAACGTTTAGTAGAACATCTACAAGGGAGGAAAAGGCAGAAAAATTTCTAAAGGCATTAAGTCGTGTGACCAAGAAAACCAAGAAACTGGACCGCCTTTGCTAATCCAATGTCTTTAGAATTCTTGATTCAAATAGTCACAAATTTGCAGAGCGACATCGAAGCCCATGATTTAGCCACATTTTTTATGAAAACTTTAGAAAACCATCTTCAAGAAAGAACATGACAGAAAATATTCTAAATGTGTTAAGTCAAGAAACCAAGAGGACCGAGAAACTGGGCCACCTTTGCCAATCCAATGCTTCTCAAATTCTTGGTTCAAATAATCAGAAATTTACAGAATGAAGTCTGCAGGTTTAGACATCTTTTTTGTCGAACGTTTTGTAGAACATCTTCAAGGAAGGGAGAGGCAGAAAGAATTCTAAAGGCATTAAGTCGTGTGACGAAGAAAGCGAGAAACTGGCCACCTTTGCTAATCCAATGTTGTTAAAATTCTTGATCCAAAGAGTCACAAATTTGTAGTGTGACGTTGAAGTACTATGCTTTAGTCACATTTTTTGTCGAGAATTTAATGAAAACACTACAAGAAAGAAAAGGACAGAAAGTGTTCTAAAGGTGTTAAATCGTGTGACCAAGAGAGCCAAGAAACAGGTCCACCTTTGCCGATCCAATAATATTTGAATTCTTGATCCAAATCATCACGAATTTGCAGATTGAAGCGTGCAACGTACCACCATGCTTTAGCCATATTTTATGTCAAACGCTTAGTGAAAAATTTTCAAGGAAGAAAAAAGGCATAAACAATTCTGGTGAGGTTAAATCGTATGACCAAGAAAGTCAAGAAATTGAACCACCTTTGCCAATCCAATGCAGTTAAAATTTTTAATCCAAATAATCAAACATTTGCAGAGTGACGTTGAAGCACCACGGTTTAGACACATTTTTTACGGAAAGTTTATTAGAACATCTTGAAGAAAGAAAAGGACAGACAATATTCTAAATGCGTTAAATCATGTTACAGAGCCAAGAAACTAGGACACCTTGTCAATTCAAGTTTAGCGGGACATCTTCGGGAAAGAAAAAGACACAAAATATACGGGGTGTTCATTATAAAAACCTCATCTAGCAGGCTATAAAAATTAAACAGAATAGGATGACATAATCAAAATAAATGGACTTTTGTTTCTCCATCCTTTTCTTTTGAAATTTCACAGCCAACTAGATGAAGTTTTATAATGAACACCCTTTATAAAGGCGTTAAATCGTGTGATTAAGAGAGCCAAGAAAATGGGTCATGTTTGCCAATCCAATGTTGTGAAAATTTTTGATCCAAATAAGCACAAATTTGCAGGGTGACGTTGAAGCACCATACTTCAGCTACATCTTTTATGGAAAGTTTAAATTCATTAAAAAAATCATTGAAATAATGACAAATTTGCAAATTGAAATGTGCTTGTGTATCACCATGCTTTAACCAGATCATAGTGGAACATACTCATGGAAGAAAAGAGGAGAAATATCTCAAGAGGCGTTAAGGTGTGTGACCAAGAAAGCCAAGAAATTGGATCTTTGCCAATGCTGGTTCAAATTTTTTTTCCAAATAATTTCGGATTTGTATAGAGAAGTTTGCAGGTGTCTTCTCAATCACAATATTTTGGCCACATTTGTTGTCAAACTTGTCAATCTAATATAGTTCGAATTCTTGATTCAAATGATTACATATTTATAGAGTGAAGTGTGCTGTACCACAATGGTTTAGCCACATTTTTTGTTAAACATTGAGTAGAAAATCCTCAACAAAGAAAAAGGCACAGAAATAATTCAAGGCATGGAATAATCAAGGAATGAGAAGAAGGGCACTTCTCAAAACAAACGTCTTTTTTCAAGTCGGCTTGTTCTGCATTCATCTACGAGAACAAAGAAGAATTCATACACTTGTACGTGTTTTTCGTCCCCTACATGATAACTTCCTTTACGATAAATTACGTAAAAAATATTGAAATAAAATTATTTTGGTATATAAAGCTCTTAAAGCGTTAGAGGACTGTAGCGCCTTAAGGGAAGAATTTTGGACTTTACTACTCCACAGAACAACCCCAAGTCGTTTCATCCCATAGTTCTGAGTCACATTGTATATTAAATAATTTTAATTAAACAATAATTTCTAAAAAACAAAAATGAACCACCACGCTTTTACCTTAAATTTAGACAAAACTTTAACGTCACTCCTTGTAAGTACTAACCTGAACTAACCTGAACTAACCTTAGATCAAATATCATATTCAATTATAGTTCTAGCTGGATTAATGGAGCGTTTGTAAAATTTTAGGAAAGTTTTTCTATAGTTTCAGTAGATTATTATTGGTTAGTAGATCATGGCTATTTAAAAACCAAAAAAAATCCAAAACTTAAAACAATTACAACACAACGACTCATTTCACATTCATTGAGATTATATTTTATTGAGATAAGATACTGAACTAAAAATAAACAATGATTGCAGGTCTAGGGTTACTAGCAAAAAAACAAACTGAGTTTAGGTCCGATTTTAACCTACCATATACAGCGGCGAACTTAGGAGCGTTTAGGCTAAAACGAACTATTTCAGGCAATTATATGAACTTCACCGGTTTGCTGCGAAATGTCGATATAAAAAAACGGGCTGACATTAATAAGAGCAAGAGCCTGTCCGATTTGAAAGCAGAAAGTTTTCGATATACAGTTAAAGATTTAGATGATATTGATGATGATTTGAGCAAGCAGTTGGACGGAGTTGATGATAATGAAGCATCAGAGAATGTTAACTTCAGTTTAGGTGGCAAGGATGTAATGATTGAAAATGGTAATCGATTGTCTTTATATTCTTGTTTGAATAGTGAGTACTGGTGCCTATTTCAGATACAAGCCCACCTGTAGTAATTAACACTCCGAATGAGTCGTTTACTTTTGGAAAAGTAGAGTTCCTCAAGAAGACCTTCGGTATGGGGAGTATATAATTTTAGAATTAAACTCTAATAATATAGTATTTTGTAGAAAATCTTAATAATAATAACAACGTTCCTATGGACTATGGTGTTAACATAGATGTGAAGGACATACTCCATAGGACAGTGGAACCCATTCCAGGTAACGAAGGTGATACTGAAGAAACTCTGCTAAAAGTTCCTGTTCAGTTGAGAATTGGTTTCAACAATGTTAGTAGCTCGGATAAAACTCATGGTAAGTACCCCGTATTCATTAGAAAAAGTCATCTACAGGGGGGTTCAGAAAAGTGCTGACACAATAGGTCAACCAACTTTTGTTTATAAACTCCTATCCGCAAACGCATCTTTCTTGAAATACAGGGTGTTAAAGATTTTTTTTTGAAATTAAGCTGTTATTGTCTTTTACATTGAAAACGTCAATAAAAATTTAGTTTGAAATTTTTTAAATTTTTATATGGATGATTGTTAAGAAATGCGTTTGCTATAAAAATAATAATGGTAGAGAATAATTTTTGGTGTCTTACCCATGTTCGTCATCATAAAATATTGTTTGACTATAAAACGTTGCACAATAGAGCTATTCTATAAGAGCACCTTTTTTGTGTAGGAAATATTGGCCTTTCAAAATGTGCTTGCAAATTGCAACTATTTTCAGTGGCGTAGACGTGAGAGAAGAAACAATTCCAGGCGATCCCAAAATCTACTCCACTGGTACATGAAAAAGCCTGCCTTAGCACTCCTAGCCAAGCAAGTTCAAATAATGGTGAAACGTGTACAAAAATTTAGTTGTTTATCTCAATTAGTTCTTAAAATATAGCCAAAAAACCTATTGTTAGGGGTTAGGGTTTAATAACTCCAGTGTAGCGATTTAACACGAAAGCACTATTTATTTATCCACAAATACACACAAATACAATTCGACTACTAAATAACTCACTACTTAGCCTTCTGTTATGATTTGGTTCTTTAGCTTACCTATAGCTGCATTAAATGAGACTACTACTACGGCGGCGTTATTCGCCTTTTATACAAAATCCTAAAAGTTCAGAAAAACCTAGAACATTCTTAGAAGGAAAATAATTGATAAGAGTCGCATAAAAAAAGGTCGTAAATAACTGCGTTCTAAATAATCAGAGCAATAAATCACTCGTGACAGTGTCCATGCCACAGCGCCCGGATAGGCCGCGAAGGTCCAACCTCCAATGTCGCTCCGCCTCCCAGCGCCCGCTCACCGTAACATTGCCCTCTTCCTAAGGCTGTTCCACCCGAACAGATAGAGTTCCATGGTATCGTGCTAATCGATCCAGATGAGCAACCTTCATCTTTGACCTGGGGGTTCGTTGGATCATATACACCACGTCATTAATCTTCTTAATGATTGTATAAGGCCCTTCCCAATTTTGGCTAAGTTTGGGCGACTTCCCCACCTTTCGCCGCGGATTGTACAGCCACACCAAATCACCATCCTGGAAACCGCAGGAGTTAGCCAGTAAATCATGTCTATCTTTTTGGCTCGATCACTGAAGATCCGCCGTTTATTCCTGACTTGTTCATGAACATTGTTAAGCCTCTCCTTGAGCTCCTCAACAAAATTCTCAGAGTTGAACGAATCTTTTTGTGGTGTTTCATACATCAAATCCGCAGGATGTCTTATTTCCCTTCCGAATATCACTTTCAGTATAACGGCTTCGTGTATAGAGCCTCGATATGATGTTGGTTCCAATCACGCTGATCTGCCAACATTTTAGACCGTGATAGAGGTGATGCTCCATGGTCCGATTAAATCTCTCCATGATCCCATCCGACTGTAGATGCAAATGATTTGTCCTGGTCTTGTGAATTCCGAGAAGTTCCCTGACCTTCTGGAAAACAGCCGATTCAAAATTTCGGCCTTGATCAGAATGAAGTTCGAGAGGGACTCCAAATCTGCAAAACACTTCATTTACTAGCATCGTTGCCACAGTCGCTGCTTCCTGATTAGACAGGGCGTACGCTTCAGACCATTTAGTGAAATAATCCATGGTGACCAAGATGTATTTGTTGCCTGACTCAGTCTGAGGAAATGGTCCCGCGACATGAATGAATGAATGAATGAATGAATCCTTTATTGTCCAAAGATATTGACAATCTTATTGACAAAGCTAAAGTAAGTAACCTAATAATATACAAATACATAATACATCTGCTAAAATTAAATTCTTATATGTAATATAACAAGTGCATTGAAAATTATCGGTAATTTTTGGACGATATGCACGAATGCAATTTGGGATGAAAAAAGCACCAGTGCACGCAGTGCACTAGTGCTCTTTTCTGATCCAAATTGCATGAATTGCATATCGGTCTAAAATTGCCTATAATTTTCAATGCACGAGTTATATTCGAAGGAAAATTTCATGAACAAAGTAATTAAAACCCTTGTGACATTTGCGACACCCCTGTAGGTATAGCTATTTTGATTCGAATCAATGTCAGAAAACTTATTGTGGGGCCAGATGGTATGACTATGGATTAAATATAAATTAATTTGCATGGTTTATAATAATAATAATAATAATAATAATAATAATGACTTTATTGCAGTTCAATCTTACATACGTAAATCTAAAAAAAAACAATAAACCCAGCAAAAAACGAACTGCAAAGGGCGAAGTCGAATCGCAGATTCCTCACTTAACCCTGTAACTTATGCTATGTCATTGAGCCAGTTACTTTTCAATTGACTTTGACAGAAAAATTATGGCGATAATTTTTCTTTTGTTGAATATTACTATGGTTACGATTGTTGTGTAACAATAGAATATTGGGCAAATATTGAATAACAGACGGAAAATGAAATTCTCATGTAAATAAAATAAAATAAAATGAAACAACGAATATTATGACCAATCCAAAAGTAATATTCCAGTCACACACTCACACTTGAAACAGGGTAGGGAACTATGCTCGGCGGGCCCGATCAATCAAAACTGTCCCGAAAAACTCATCAACATCGTAATAAGGTCTTAAAAGGAGTAGCGACCTTGGACGCCTCCAAAACAAACCTCCGTTCCTGAGCATTCGCAATTGCATCGGCAAATGATTAAAAACTTTTCTACTCCTATATATGAGTGATTTATGACACCTATCAGATCTTGGACGAGGCAGTGAAATAAAATAGGATGCGCGTGTTTTTCCCGTATTAGTGTTAATATCTTTCATATGTTTTCTATGCATTAATGAAGCTGTCTTCAAAATGTGCAAGCAAGCCAGGGTCCAAATTCCACTCCTCAGGAACTGCGGTCTACAGTGATCCCCAGTCCCAGCCCCAGTGATATAACGAACAGCCCTCTTCTTCCAAACACAGACCTAAAGACGGTAATCGAACAAGAACCCCAGAAAGAAACTCCATATCTGAGGTGACTCTCGATCAAAGCAAAATAAGCCGCCCTGGAGATACTATCACTGTGAAGCTCGTGACCAATCACCTTCAGTGCGTAACAACCTGAAGCCAAGTTCCGAATCAGCTCCCGGATGTGGGAGTCAAACTTCAGACCACTGTCCACTCATAGACCAAGAAATCTGCTCTGCTGCAATCCACTTACACCACTGTGTCCAATCCTGACATCGCCCAGTTCACATCCGAAGAACATAACTCCAGTTTTTCTTATGTTCAATGATAACAAGTTTGCGACGCACCACTTCTCCACAGCCGCCAGATCCCTGACATGGTTCTCTCTTGCTGAGATCTATCTGTCCCATACCACAGAATAGTAGCGTCATCGGCATAGAGAATGAACGATCCCGAGATTGGTAGGCTCGTCAAATCGTTGATATAGAGCAAAAATAAAACTGGTCCCAACACAGATCCCTGGGGCACGCCTCTGCTGGTCCCACGCTCAGCGGACTGAGTTCCGCCGAAGTAAACCCTCTGACTCCTTCCCCCCAAGTAGCTCGCAAACCAATCCAAAGCAACGCCCCTAAATCCATACCCCTCCAGCTTCGAAAAAGCCGAAAAGGCCGCCGACCTTGTCCCCCTCATTCATCATCAAATACAAGTCCTCCAGGAATGCAAACATTGCGTCATTAGTACCTCTAAACTGCAGACAATCAAACTGACTACCTGATAAGATATTGTTTCTATCAGGAAAAGATACCATTCTTCTCTTCACCAACCTCTCAATCAACTTAGAAAGAGTAGGGAGCAGGAAAATGGGTCAATAACTTCCGGGGGACTCACGATCTCCACCCTTAAAAAGTGGAATGACAACAGCCGACTTCAAAAACGCCGGGAAGTCACCGTTGAGAAATGAGAGATTAATTGAATCAGCCATCAGATCTCCGGCGTTGGTTGGGCAAAGAAAAAAAGATTCCGCGACGCAAACATGGCGCAGGAACACTCTAAAATTAGCGAGGCCGACACTTGCAATCTTCATACCTCCAGCAACGGTACAGGAGACCTCATTCAGCACCTCAGGCCCAATAGATGCCATCCCAGGGACACGGGAAACAGTCCTGCCTCTAAGCTCGTTCACGATACGCCACGTTTCTCTCGTACGATCAGAAGCCCCCCGCAGTCTACTCTGATAATATATCTTTTGCAGATTTAATAACGCGGCGGTAGGTGGAACTATATCTGGTAAAGTAATGCAAAAAGTTTGCATCTGTATAAAATTATTTCTTTAAATAGTGAAGGGACCGCATGTTTCTTGAGGAGACCCTAATACCTCTAGTCAGCCACAACTTAGGCTTCCATTTTTTTGCAAGTCGTACAGGAAATGCCTCTCTAAATAAATGTATAGTCCCATCGTAAAACCCTTGAATTGGATTATATTGCCCTCGCAAGTCATTCCATTGGAATTGTTCACAAAGTCTCCCAAACCTGTCATAGTTTGCTCTCAAATACACTCGAGCCATTCTTCCCCCCTCCGTGTTACATTCACCATTCATAATACAATTTAACAATTTAACATAAATATTATAATAATTAACATAAAACAACATAAAATCGTCTGGTGGTCTGACAAACCTGAGCCAACAACAATACATTCGGTGCAATCCAAAAACTCATTGCAGCGCACATAATCCAGTAGGCTATTGTAAACCGAGATAACGCTTGTGGGTTCCTTAACAACCATAACAATACCACAAGAATAAAGTAGATTTTTCAAAGCTGTCGCATTACGGTCAGTACTAAGAAAATTTAAATTAAAATCGCCACCTATTAGCAGCTTGGAGTTTAATGGCGATAATAGCTCTTCCATTCTTTCGAAAAAAACTGAAATACTTCCTGATGGTGCTCTGTAAAAACATAGCACATATAAATTTAGTTTGGAAGAATAAGCCAAAGAAAATTCAAAGTTTCCCTCCTCAAGCAACCCATGATGTGCGTCAACGTTAATAAAATTAGTCACACTGCAAAATGAATCCCGCATTAAAATCATAGTTCCGCCACCTCTACAATTTGGTCTACAAAAGATACTAACAACTACGTAGTTAAAAATACAAATTGGCTCGTCAACTTTTAACCAATGCTCACAGAGCAGAACAAAATGTGGCCTATTATGGTCCTCCAGAAAAAGCACCAGCTCGTCAACCTTACATCTAACAGATTGTATGTTTGAAAAAATTAAGTTAAAGGCAAAATTACTTTGGGTATTACTAAAAAGGCTCCCCAGCTTGACCCTCACGCGCAGCTGCCTTTCCCGTCACATCAATGGAACAGACATCCACTGGCTCAGCATCATAGCCGAGCAGCTCAACGACCCCAATCTCTCCCTCGGTACCTCTCTGATCCACTGCATAATCATCCACCGCATCATTCACCGCACATCAATTGCTACCCTGTCGAATCGAGCACCTACAGTGTACTGCACCATTCGGCCCCAAGATCTTGTTCGAGGTCCTTTGGTGGTATAACAAACTTCACAATTGCGGCACCAAGATTCGACGTCTTCATGATAATTCGCCCAGTAAGACCGCTCTTTAATTTTGGCCAAGGTCTTATTGACCCCCAAATGACCTCCACTTGTTCGGTCGTGCATTTCCTGTAGTACATCCGATTTTTTGCTGCCAGGAACAACCAACTGACTGACTGTGGTCTTGCCATCCGGACTCTCCCACGCTCTCTTCAGTAATCCATTTTCTATTCTAAGAGAGTGGCCCTGGGCCCATAGCGCCTTCAGCGCCAGTCTTTGTCAAGAGTACGATTTCAATATCTGGATCATTCATTTGTTCGTCTCGAAGCGTCTGTGTGGTCCAGTCATCGTTTATTTCCACCGACGTTCTCCTTACAGAAGGAAGTCCCTCATGCTGCTCAGTTCTTTGACAATGCCGACTATCATCTTTACATGGCCGTCTAGACAATGCATCGGCTTTTCCGTGAGACCTGCCTGGTCTATGTTCAACTTCTGTCTTCTGTCCCTTAATGCGTCCGGCCACTGTAAGAGTTTTGCCACCCAGATTATTGACTTCAAAGATCCTGGTGGTCTTAACGAGCCCGGTCAATTGCCCCCTTGCATTGACCGGAATTTGTTTTTCCTGGAATCTAGGGCGGTCTTGGTTGCTGCTCGGTCTTCTAAACGACGACGACAGACTTCTTGCCATATTACGGCAGTTACTTTTGACGTGACCCAGTCTTCCGCAGTTAAAATATATTATGCCCCGACTGCCTGTTGATTGAAGAGTTTTTCTCAACAGTTGCTTGGATATTGACTGCCATATCCTTCATCGCTTTATCTAAACTTGCTATGGATTCAGCCATAGACGTATCCTCCTCGTCATCACAAGTTGCCATTCTTACACGTGGAGAAGAACTAGATGACACTCGTGACGCCTCGAATTCCAGGGCCCGAACTAGTGCTGATATTCCTGGGTTTTACTAGACGTATGTGGTATATCATGTCACTATCCCGAACTCCCTCAATGAACCTTTCGTCGGCAAATTGCGTTTGAAAACATTCAGGGGCTGATGGGTATGCCAGGTGAATTAGTGTGTCTATGTCCGCCTCAAATTCTTGTAAGGATTCACCTGACTTTTGCTGTCTCAACCTCAGCTGGGCCTGGAACACGGTTTCTTTGTGCTCATTTCCAAATTGTAATTGCAGAGAGTGTACTAAAGCTGCATAATTACGTTGATCAGCTGCCGACAAAGATTGGAGTAATTCAGCCGCTTTTCCACTAAGTGCTACCACTGATGATGTAGCTTTCTGACGCTCGGACCAGCCATTAGCTTTTGCAGCTGCCTTAAATTGTGTTTTATAAATATCCCAGGCCGTAGTATCGTCATAATCGGGAGGCTTAATTTTAGCGTGGGCTGTGCTAAAACTCTCTGTAGACACGTTGTCGTCCTCAAGTTGTTCCCGGAATTGCCTTTCTAGCTCGAGAACCTTCTGGTTGACAGCTTCGAGTCGCTCGTTAACGAATTGCATTATTCTTTCATCCAAATGTTGCTCCCTAGCTGCGATATGGTTCACTAATTCTTCTTTGAATTGTTGATGACGTCACTCCTGTACTTGATCACATCTTGTTACCATTTTTGTTCATTATAACGTTTTTCCTGCTCTTCCCTCTGTTGTTGCATAAGGGAGAGCAGGGTGGCAAGTTGATTCTCCATCGCTTGATGCTGGCTTCTAGTCACTGGCATAAACACGTAATGTCCGGCAATGAAGCACTCACTTACAGTTCAGCAATATTAATCCTCAAATTTCCAATGGAATTGCACTTCTGACACCAATTGTTGCGAACTCAGGATTCAATAATTCCAGTGTAGCGATTTAACACGAAAACACTATTTATTTATCGACAAATGCACATAAATACAATTCGACTACTAAATAACTCACTACTTAACCTTCTATTATCGTTTGGTTCTTTAGCTTACCTATAGCTCGATTAAATAAGACTACTATTACGGCGGCGCTATTCGCCTTTTCTACACAATCCTAAAAATACAGAAAAACCTAGAACATTCTTAGAAGAAAAATAATTGATAAGAGTCACATAAAAAACAGAGCAATAAATCACTCGTGACAGTTCCCATGCCACAACGGCCGGATAGGCCAAACCTCCAATGTCGCTCCGCCTCCCAGCGCCCGCTCACCGTAACACTATAAAAAACAAAATTTTTTGACACGATTTATCTCAAGAATGGTAAATTTGCGGATAGAGGTTTACAAGGTGAAGTTGGATGACTTGGCCTCCTCTTCCCCTTGAATTTTCTCAGCACCCTTCTGAAACACCCTGTAGAAGGCTATGCGTTTTTAACTGAAACGGATTTTTGTTCTTTCATCACTTTCTTTTGACATTTCACAGCGTACTAGATGATGTTTTCAAATGAACATCACCTAAATAATTAGTAGTAGCACCATTTTACTAATAGTATAACCAATTTTCAGATAACTTGACCTACGATGATTACAAGGAAAATAACGCCGAACCAGTTGCTGAAAACTCCACTTACCAAATTCATCGTATTGAAGGTAAGAAAATAATTGCTGATTTAATTTATTTGAGGCAAGATTTTTTTATTTATAATAAGCTCTATTTTTTCCTATTTACTTGTAGATGTTAAAACTGAAGAAGCTGTTGAGGTCGAAGACGTTGTGGCTTCGGGAACGGTAGAAACATTGAAACAAACATTTGGTAAGTTAAAGATTTCAAATATGTTTTTGGAGATTGTTACTTTATCTAAGATATAAATTTATTAAATTTTAGCGCCTAATCATATTGGCGTCTGATAAAGGAATTTCATGTCAAAACAACATGCTAAACGACATATTGTGTCACCAGTATCAATAATAGAGTAATCAAAGCTTTAATTGTTTAAAGCTTGATAAGATTTCCAACTAGCACTAATATTAAGCTCAATTACCTTCTTTCTAATTGATGAAAATAAAGTTCACACTGCACGTAACTGCTCTTTCCACCATAATAAAATAATTGCTCGATATCTGTCTGCAATTTTATAGCTAATGATAATTTATTTCGACATAGAACACTTGATCAACACAAGTATCCACAATGGCAGCCATGATGTGGAGCCAGTAGTAGAAGAATCAGCAACAGAAACTGAAGCAGGTAAGTAACGCTATTCAATTCTTATTGATTTAAAACGAATTAAAACATTTAATGCTTCCGTCGGTGTGCAGCAATCAAAAATAGAAATGTTGTTTTCTACCACAACAAACAGAAGAATAATCTTCCATAACCCAGTGAAAATAGTTATTTTTCTACAATCGTCAAAATATGACACGGTTCGCGCCTTACTGACAGTATGCAAACTGACACATATTTTCATTGTTATCTTTCTCGCATGTCGCCCATAGCAGCGTAAAAAAGTTATTGGTTGCCATAGTACACGTGCGACAAAGTCTTTCGCGCACGCCGTCAATACAGGGGTAGCAGAAAAGAACTGTGAAGCTTAATCATTTATCAAATAGTTAAAGATGTTCCATATTAGTGGCAGCTGGACTTTTATACCTTTGTAGAAAAAATGTTGTTCCTAATTCTTGCGCAAAGTGTCTTTCGCGCACTTGACTGCTGCTCGAACGACGCGTGCGCGAAAGTGTTACTTTGAGCACTTATTAGGAAAATAACTATTTTCTACAATCGTCAAAATATGACACGGTTCGCGCCTTACTGACAGTATGCAAACTGACACATATTTTCATTGTTATCTTTCTCGCACGTCGCCCATAGCAGCGTAAAAAAAAGTTATTGGTTGCCATAGGACACGTGCGACAAAGTCTTTCGCGCACGCCGTCAATACAGGGGTAGCAGAAAAGAACTGTGAAGCTTAATCATTTATCAAATAGTTAAAGATGTTCCATATTAGTGGCAGCTGGACTTTTATACCTTTGTAGAAAAAATGTTGTTCCTAATTCTTGCGCAAAGTGTCTTTCGCGCACTAGACTGCTGCCCGAACGACGCGTGCGCGAAAGTGTGAATTTGAGCACTTATTAGGAAAATAACTATTTTCTACAACCGTCAAAATATGACACGGTTCGCGCCTTACTGACAGTATGCAAACTGACACATATTTTCATTGTTATCTTTCTCGCACATCGCCCATAGCAGCGTAAAAAAAAGTTATTGTTTGCCATAGGACACGTGCGACAAAGTCTTTCGCGCACGCCGTCAATACAGTGGTAGCAGAAAAGAACTGTGAAGCTTAATCATTTATAAAATCGTTAAGGATGTTCCATATTAGTGGCAGCTGGACTTTTATACTGTTGTAGAAAAAATGTTGTTCCTAATTCTTGCGCAAAGTGTCTTTCGCGCACTTGACTGCTGCCCGAACTCCGCTTCGCGTCGTTCGGGCAACGGCACTCGCGTGCGAGAAAGTGTAACTTTGCGCACTTGTTAAGAAAATAACTATTTCCTAACAAGTGCGCAAAGTAACACTTTCGCGCACGCGACTGCCGTTGCCCGAACGACGCGGGCAACAACAAAGCAGCCAGTTGGCGTTTTGCACCTTCGGTGGAGCTGGCTGTAGGAGCTGTTTTCTTGTCCCCCTCTCTCTCTTCGAGTATTTGTTTTAGAGCGGTAGCATAGTTAGCCCCTCCGCCCATTAAGTTTTTTAATTGCCTGCGTGAAGATTTTGGTAGCCGTCTTCTCTTGAGAGATAGCGCCCTAAGAGCATCGGCCGTCTTACTGCCGAATCGGCTTTTTCATCTTCCGAAGATTATTCTAGACGCTTCTCCTCGGAAGTTTTATTGTCTGCTGTTGAGGTGGGAGGCTGATTTTCATCCACCGTAGCAGGTTGTGCTGGAACCGACAGACCGGTCTCCATAGATTCCTAAGTTACTTGAGGATTAGGGGACGTAGTCCCTCTTGTGGGACGCGTAAACTCCAGGTTTTGTTCCCACAAGTAGCAAGGGAAATAAAATGTAAACTGCAGCAGGACCCCGCATTACTGCAGCATGGCTACTTACTACCAGGGTTTGCCCATTCCCTGGAGGTGTGCCAGTTCTGGCACAATCTCCCCTGTGTCATCCATTCTTCAGCGCGCCTTGATTTGGGGGAGTTTATCGACCTGCCTTGTCTAGATCCATTGATTTCAGTTTTGGAGAAGGAAAAGCTCTGGCAGCATGTGGCTCTTCTCCATGATCATTGGTCTAACTAACGCTGTCCCAACGAAGCCATGGATCATGATCCATGAACAAGGTGCAACAGCGCAGTCCCTCGTAAATCCGTTACTCTCTCTCCTCCAATAACCTATACATATTATGTGTCTGATATGTTCTGATATATTTCACGATAAAATTTTTAGATACTATCTGCGATCATCAATAGCATCAAATCATTAAAAAACTGTATATCGAAAACTTTGTGACTTCAATTAATTGTTTACATTTTTGCACTCTTTTAC
The DNA here is from genome assembly GCA_951812265.1 of Taphrorychus bicolor. Lineage (NCBI taxonomy): Eukaryota > Metazoa > Arthropoda > Insecta > Coleoptera > Curculionidae > Taphrorychus > Taphrorychus bicolor. The sequence goes on from OX638298.1 coordinate 15,043,542, forward strand.
GTCGTTTTTTTATTTGGATATTCACTTCGTCAGTACTTAATGTTTTGATTTCTAAGTTTTGTTGTTTCACTTTTGATGGTAGGAGGTATTTCTCTTTGACTCTGTTATCTTTACAATTTTTTCCCAGTTCTAGTTCATCAAGGTTTTTTCTTCTGATCACTGGCTACAGAGAACTGGTGGAGTATGGCCCTGATAAGAATGGAGTTCGAGAGGGACTTCAAATCTGCCGAACACTTCATTTACTAGCACCGTGCCACAGTCATTGCGATTAGGCAGGGCGTACGCTTCAAGTCATTTAGTGAAATAATTCATGGCGACCAAGATGTATTTGTTGCCGGACTCGACATTCTGAGGAAATGGTCTCGCAACATCAATTGATACAATTTCAAATGAAGCACCTACAGTGTACTGCACCATTCGTCCCGTGATCTTGTTCGAGGTCCTATTGTGGCACAACAAACTTCGCACTTTCGGCATCAAGATTCGACGTCACATGATAATTCACCCAGTAGAACGGCTCCTTATTTTTTGCCAAGGTTTTATTGACCCCAAAATGACCTCCACTTATTCCGTAGTGCATTCCCTGTAGTACATCCGATTTTCTGCTACCATGAACAACCAACTGACTGACTACGGTTTAGCCATCCGGACTCTCTTCGCTCACGCTCTCTTCAGTAATCCATTTTGGGCCTATAGCGCCTTCAGGTTTGGACTTTTACCAGCGATTTCTCGCCACTCTGGTCTCTTTTCGTCAGTCTTTGCCAAGAGTATGGGTCCAATATGTGGATCATTTATTTGTTCGTCTCGAAGCGTCTGTGTGGTCCAACCATCGTTTATTTCCACCGACGTTCTGCTTACAGAAGGAAGTCCCTCACGCTGCTCAGTTCTTTGACAATGCGGACAACCTTCTTTACACGGCTGTCTAGATAATGCATCGGCATTTCCGTGAGACCTTCCTGGTCGACGTTCAAATTGGAAATCGTACTGCTGCTGGCGCTCTATCGATCTGGCGATTTGGCCTTCAGAGTGTTTCATCTGTAATAACCATTTCAAGGCTCCATGATCAGTTCTAATCAGGAATATTTTCCATATAAGTAGCGATGGTATGTTCGACTGCTTTAACGATGCCAACAGCTCCTTCGTAGTGGCGCAATAGTTTCTTTCTGGCTTATTTAAAGTCTTACTGTAGTACTCAATGACCTTCTCTTGACCGCTTTGCCTTTGAGAGAGTACTGCACCTAGACCACAGTTACTTGCTTCATTGTCCAAAATGAAGAGTCCGTTCTTTATAGGGTAAGCCAAGATCGGACTAGAACAGAGGGCAGCTTTAAGCCTTGCAAACGCCTGACTGCAGTCGTGGTTCCACATAAACGGTGTTTTCTTTTCCGTTAATTTGTGCAGCGGTTTTGCGATGTCGGCAAATCCCTCTACAAATCTCCTGTAGTAAGTACATAGTCCCAAAAAATCTGGCTAATCTTTAATGGCAGATATTTTATTTTGGCTAGTTTTAATTCCTTGTTCTGAGATAGAGAACTACAGGCGACGACCATGGACTAGATGATTCTTCTATGACGGCCTCCTTTAACATTTCATTCAGCAAACTGTTAACTTCCTGTTGTTTAGCCAGGAGGACCCTTCGTGGGTGGCATTTCCGGTGTTGATCTTATGGACAACTAAATCAGTTTGACTGTCGTTGTTTTTGAAGTTAAGCATGTCAGGTTCATGCTGCATCAAATTTTATGGCAGACTGAAGTTGTTCTTTGACAGATGACTCCAATGTCTTTTGAAAGCATCAATAACTTCTGGGGAAGCTTGGTTAGAAGATTTAATTTTGGATGTCTCTGCTTCGACACAATTGAATACCCATTGCACAGGCTCGTAATTGGCAAGAACTGTTCCTTCTTTGAGCTTGATGGTCCTTTCTCCAATATTTGCGACTCGTACTGGCATAGTCTTCTTCGTGTCAGTCAAAGTTCGTGCTACCCTGATTTCAGTCCTCAAATCCTGTTTAGGGTCTAAAGTCTTATGGACCACCCAGGATCATTTTCAGAAGTCACTGTGATAATTTGTTCTGAATTTGGAGGAATTTTCATATCTTCCACCACCAGTAGACGGATATTAGTTTCCACATTTCCATTGGTTAATGCAAAGTCCTCGTCTGCAAATGTGAGAATATTCCGTTTATGATCATAGGAGAATCCATTTTTCCTGATGAGATCCATTCCCAATATAAACTCGTCTTTGATCTTGGCAACCAACACTTTATGCCGAACTTCAAGTCTTTCTCCAATAATGATGGTGACATGGGCTTCTCCCTCTATAGGGCAAGACTCCCCAGTGACTGATTTTAACATAACAGGGTCGGGCAATGGTTGTATGGTATATCCGACAAGTTTATCTGGCCTTGCAATGGTCACATCTGCTCCTGTATCGATGGTAATCTGGATCTTCTGCCCCTTAAAGCGTCCGGCCACCGTAAGACTTTTGCCACTCAAATTATTGACTTTAAAGATCCTGGGGGTCTTAACGGGCCCGGTCAATTGCGTTATTTAGTAGTCGACATGTACTTGTGTGTATTTGTGGGATAAATAAATAGTGTTTTCGTGTTAAATCGTTACACTGGAGTTATTGAACCCTGAGTTCGCTACAATTGGTGTCAGAAGTGCGACTCCAGTGGGGGAACATTACGTGTTTATGCCAGTGACTAGAAACCAACATCGAGCGATGGAGGATCCACTTGCGACCCTACTCTCCCTTATGCAACAGAGGGAAGAGCGGGAAAAACGTTATAACGTTATAACGAACGAAAAGAGGAGCATGAAAAACGTTATAACGAACAAGAAGTGGAGCAGAAAAAACGTTATAACAAACAAAAAGAGGAACAATAAAGACGTGATCATGTACAGGAGCGACATTACCTAGAACAAAAAGAAGAACAGAAACGGTTCAAAGAAGAATTAGTGAACCATCTCGCAGCTAGGGAGCAACAGTTGGAAGAAAGAATAATGCAATCCGTTAACGAAGAACTCGAAGCTGTCAACCAGAAGGTTCTCGAGCTAGAAAGGAAATTCCGGGAACAACTTGAGGCCGACCGTTGGTCGTCCTGTTGCTCGTCGCTCGCCTGCTCCGTACTGAATTTTTGTTATTGTTTTATGTTAATTTATTGGTGCTTTTGAATAGAATGTACAGGACTTCGGTATAACAGAGCCTTGATAAAGACCACAATATATGGTCGAAACGTTGGCAATTGATAAAAGCTGAATTGTCGTTATTTGTCCCCATCCCGCTAATCTACCTACTACTTAGTAAATGAAATGTTCTGCAAATTTGGAGTCCCTCTCAAACTTCATTCTGATCAGTGTCGAAATTTTGAATCGGCTGTTTTCCAGAAGGTCATGGAACTTCTCGGAATTCGCAAGACCAGGACAACTCCTTTGTATCCACAGTCGGATGGGATGGTGGCGAGATTTAGTCGTACCATGGAATATTACCTGTCTAAAATGGTGGCAGATCATCAGCGTGATTGGGACCAACATCTACCTCTTATGTTGATGGCATATCGAGGCCATACACTAGTGGCTGGTGATACTCCGGCGAAAGTGATGTTCTGAAGGGAAATGAGAATTCCTGCTAATTTGATGTATGGAGAAAAAGATTCGCTCAAATCTGAGAATTTTGTAGAAGGGCTCAAGGAGAGGCTTAACAATTATCGAGCCAAAGCAAGATATGACTTACTGGCTAACTCCCGCGGCTTTCAGAGTGGTGATTTTGTATGGCTGTACAATCCGCGGCGAAAAGTGAGGAAATCGCCCAATATTAGCCGAAATTGGGAAGGGCCATATACAATTATAAAAAAGATTAATGACGTAGTGTATAGGATCCAGCGGACCTCCAGGTCAAAGATGAAGGTTGTTCATCTGGATCGATTAGCACGATACCATGGAACTCTATCTATTCGTGACCAACAGCCTTAGCAGGAGGGCAATGTTACGGTAAGCGGCGACTGTGGAGGCGGAGCGACATTGGAGGTTGGACCTTCGCGGCTCGAAGCCTATCCGGGCGCTGCGGCATAATGTCCATGGGAACTGCCACAAGTGATTTATTGCTCTATTTACTTAAAACGCAGTTATTTTTCTTCTAAGAATGTTCTAGGCTTTTCTATATTTTTAGTATTTAGTATAAAAGGCGAATAGTGCCGCCGTTAGAGTAGTAGTAGTCTTATTTAATCGAGCTATAGGTAAGCTAAAGTACCAAACGATAATATAAGGCTATAAAGTGTTAAGTAGTGAGTTATTTAGTAGTCGAATTGTACTTGTGTGTATTTGTGGGATACATAAATAGTGTTTTCGTGTTAAATCGTTACACTGGAATTATTGAACTCTGAGTTCGCAACAGTACCAATCAGATATAATTTTCGAGGTATACAGAAAACCCTCCTTTACGGACGGCATCATCCCTTTTGACTCCAATTCTCCGTCCACCCAAAAGCTTGCAGCTTTTAACTCACTTTTCTATAGGCTCTTCAATCTTACTCTGACCAAATCGGCTTTCAACAAAGGAATTAGATACCGGGTGTCCAGCAAAACCCTGGAATTATTTGAATGGCATACAAACCTCGAGATCATCATGTACATAGCCCGTAGTCTTAAATATAAACATTAATAGGGCATGCGAGGTTTTAAACGTTATTAACATGAACCAGTGGGATACAAGTTTACAATCACCACTATACACAAAGCTATCCAACACTTGTTCCGTCATTCACAGCCCTGATGAAGTTTAATGTAAAATTAAACGAAACGTCGGCGAAGAGGTTGTAGTACTTATTGCTGCCTTGTCCCAATCCGCCAATTTACATCCACATATATTTCTCTGGGACGCAATCATATTCATCTTATAAGAAATTATGTTGGCGAAACTGCACATGCATGGCGGGGGTGACGCGCCAAATTCAAACTCTTGCATTTTTCGAGGCGTTTTTCCAAAAAACAGCCAAAACTAAGGTATTGAAAAAATTACAGGATGATAGCTGACCATAAGCTCTACAACTTTACTCTAAAAAGTTTTTCAATCAAATCAACCGTACAGGCGCAAGAAGTAAAAACCGATTTCCCATGTTAATTTCCTATTTCTAGGGTTCTGCTGGACACCCGGTATAATCAAATATATTGCGTCGAGTAACGGTTTCCCGATGAAAACAATTAACAAACTATATTTTAAATTTCTTAACAAGTTCAAGTTAACATACCTTTTGCACAACAAGTCGATAAACCAGAAGCATAAGTTTAGATGTCTTACTTTCTCTGGTGGCATTTCCTTGAGTCTCGCAAATCTTCTTAAAACTGCAAACGTCTCTATTGCTTTTAAAACTGTCAGAACTTAGTGAAACACATAGTGAAAATTAAAGGCAAGGTTGACAAGTTCTCCAATTCTGTAGTGTACAGTTTGAACTGTACTGATTGCCCAGCTGTGTACGTGGGCCAATCGAGGAGAAGGATTGGAGAACTTAAACATGTTATAAACAACATAAAAACTAAGACATCGAAACTAACTCGGCATTTGAAAAATCACTTGATTTCTTCTGGGCATGAATTTCCGGGACCTACAGGAGTTGACATTTTGCATGTCTGTTTTAAGGGCAAAAAAATCGACCTTCTTGAAAAATAGTAGATTATGTGAACTAGGAGTAAAAGTGGGTCTTTTCGTGCTGAGCCCAGAGATTGACGTCCGAAGCGAAGCTGAGGCCTGCAACTGGGTGAAGCACAAAAAGACCTTTTACTCCGAGTAACATAAACTATTTTTTTTAATTTCAAGAAGTCTATATCAGAGTGATTCAGTTTTGCAATTTTCTCTCATTTTTTTTTAAGCGGGTCTAGGTACTTACCCAATCAGTGGTGTGTATTATTTATAAAATAAATAAAATATGTTAGAACGGTGGTTTTCAATGTTCAATGGTTTTAACGGTATTAAATCATAACCAATGGTTTAGATGGTCTAGGTAAATTATGGTAAACTAAGTATTTGTAGCATTATTATCAATACTAAATTAATAAAATCTGTCACATTGACAGATAAACATGATGACGCGCATGACATTTAACAGACAAACTCAGAATTCGAGAACCTATGCGATTTCGACTAATAACGGTTTCTGGTGGTGCTCTCGAACCCTCTGAAGTTAGTCCTATCCTTTGTTTTTAATAAGAATGTAAAGATAGCAATACACTCAGATCAGTCTATCTAGTCACTACCACCTAGACCATAAGGCCGTGAAGCAGAAGCTGTGACGTCACAGTCGTGGTCCAAGGTCAATAGTGTGGGACCATTTGAATTGTATGGAATTCAAATATTTTTTCCGCCTTTACGACTAATATTATTCATTTTGTACTCATAATTTTGTTTTTTTAAATTGTGCCGGACTTTAGGACATTTCTTGCAGCTAGTGCTGCATTTAGACTAACAACAAGTGCTTTAAAAGTGTTGAAAAGTTCTGAAACGGGGTTGGGTGTGACGGTGCGAAATCAATGTAAACAGGTCCAGCAAATCCCTTGTTTGGTTTCAAAGGAATGAGGGTGTGAAGAAAAAATGGATGTAAGCTAATCTATATCTGAAGCAAATAGTAGGGTAAGTTAAAATACAGAGTACCTACATAGTTCCATGAAAAAAGTTAGGTTAACCCTCAGTGACTAATCTTGATTCCTGAATTTGAAAAAGGCCAGACTGAAGTCTATAAACTAGAACAGTAAACTTGCCAGTAGCCAAGTATTGAGGGTTTCATTTAACTTTTTAATACATACCTATTAAGAATGTAGCTTTTTTCCCAAGAGTTATTTCACCCAGAGCAAAGAATGCAAAAAGAGTTTCTAATCATTTATATTCTTTTATACAAAACCCTAGCTCCTTTATGTAACACCCTGTTACAAATTTCAAAATTTGTTACTTAAACAGATTTATTTGCTCTCAATGTATTCCTATATAGACCATGTATTACATTTACTCGTTTAGGTACACTGCATGAACCAAACATTTGGTCTAAGTATCAAATGATGTCACTATGACGTAAACACTGGGGACCAAATATTTAGTCCAGAGTAAAGGAGGTAGATCAAACAGTCTCTTTTATAGTGTAAACACTTTAGCCCCAAATTGGATTCTGGAATTGGATTGCAGTTTCCAAAAAGGGCTAAAGCTTCCATTTATAACTAAAACAGCTGTTTGTTGACAAACTTTGATTCAAGTTGATTAGGTACTTAATTTGTTCCTTGGTCTAATTTGGTCCACATGGTGTAAATGTACTACATGACTAAGAACAAACTCAGTAAACTTCATATTTCTGTTAAAAATTTAGGAATTACCTTTAGGAATTACATTATCTTTTAACTTTTATTTTTCTTAAAGGAATCAGCAAGAGATCATCATATACCTACCATTTATACCAAAAACTTGATGTCCTGCATAGAACTTCTTTAGTGAGGTCTTTACAGTCAAAATGGTAGAAACTCAATAGTAATTGGAAAGTGCCAGTGTCCAGAAAGTACCTACCTACTTACTTCCACAAACAGAGATGTATCGAGCCTACTTCCTCCCTACTTCGAGAGTTTGAGTGCTACTGTGTGTAGTAACAGCAAGGACTCAAAGTAATAAAAACTTGTTGAAAGTGCAAAATGTTGTAATCTGCAGGAAGTTGTTTTTTTTCTATTTATAGGTAATTATGTAAGATTAAATTGCCAACAACTTTTCATTGTAGTAAATCCCAGGTTATTCAACTTATTATTAGTCATAGTCATAATCATATTCCTAATTTTCATCTATTACAACTCATGAACAAGCTTTGCCATGGATATTTTGTTTACATGGGTTGTAATGGGTGAAAATTGAGAATACAATTATTATGACTACAACTAAGAAGTTGGACAAACCCACACAAATAATACATGTTTTGATTATTACAACATTTGGCCCTTCCCAATCAAAAATAAAACAGTTAATTCAAGAAACATATCTTTTTTATTTAGAGGTATAGCTTATATAACAACGCATCCAAGCCACAGCAGCTTGAGACTGTAAAAGAGTGTAAAAAGACTTACCTAACAAAAATATGAATCAATGTTACAGGAGACAAAAATGTTGACATCATTATCTTATTATCCTCTGCTTTTCCTAGGAATATGACCGGTATGGTACAAGTTCATTTCTCAACTCAATAAATAAAAGTATCCCTTCAAGGGATCTGTTTCATTCTCAGAGATTTAATAGTTAAATGGAGACTATATAATTTATAAGGATAAGTTAAGTGTGTAATAAGTTCTTACCACAGATCAATTTTGGAATATCCAAAGAGGCTTGCAAAGTCTGATCTGTTTCTTCATTATAAAAAATAAACTTTTTCTGTACTTCATCCTTGCGAAAATGCACCTCACATACCTAAAACACCAGTTTTCTACAAAGTTCATGGAATTCATGCTTTGTTTATAAACGAAATCTGAGGGATAACCTAACTTTCTCTAAAATTCTTGTTACTTATTTATGTATAAATGTACCCTACTATGTTCTCCAGGCACGAACTCTTCTCTTTTCAAGGCTCTAATATATTTTTCTCTTAACACTTCATCCCTTGGAAACCAAAAAACCGATTTTTTAAGTCCATTCTTTAAGTTTGTGTTGCACCCGGACACAACACCGGTAAGGCATTTTCACAGTTTTTAAACACTAAAATGCATAGTTCCGAATTTAGCACAAACTTTAATACGTTTCCTAAAGTCCAGTAATGTTCATAAAAACAAAATTCGCATTAAAAAACAGAATAATCACAGTAAAATCACGGAAAATATACACGAAATCATTTGAAATCCATCCATTTCAAATGGTGACCTTGGACCACGACTGTGACGTCAAAGACTCTGCTTCACGGCCTTATAGTCTAGGTGGCAGTGATCTAGTGTTCAAATAATTTTGGTGAATGAAAATAGTTTATCTATGCGCCACCATGACAGGAGCTGTGACTTTTGACTTTACTTTTACTGCCTAGGACTTTTTTGCTACTTTTTTGGTCTCAGGATTAGAAAGCCCACTTTAGGTGTGCGTATGGAGAAATCAAATGACGTACTTTTGGTCCGCTTGAAAAAAAAACTTCGTTTTCAGATTTTAGATGTGATCGTTTGTGCCGTGGTTTTAACGCAGCCAAGTAAGTTTTTATCTGTTTATTCATGTAATTGTACTTAAGCGGTTGTTTTGGTTGTTTTCTGTAGCTGACTTGACGTGTCTGATGATGCCTCACTGCGAAACTCGAGTCACGTAGTATACCACTTATTTGTTGACAATTTGACATTGATTGAAATGCTCAGATTTGTTGAATTATAATAAGAGTGACATTAATCCCATAAGTGGACTTTTTATTAAATTCTTGCACAGCATATTCTAAAAGTAGCTAAAAATCGACCACCGAAGGGATCTATCTCACAAACTATTGAACCCACGGAACTTTGGTTAAAGCTGAAATTGAGAAAAAAAGAGAGTATATCTCCGTTTGATCAATTTAGAAAAACTGATTTTTTTGTTGTTGTTTTTGATCGGAATAAAGCGATTTCAATCTCCTATGAATTTAGTAGACATAATAAGAGTAAAATGTCTCCAAACCACATTCTTAAAGTAGCTAAAAATTAACCACCGAAGGGTCCATCTCTCAAACTCTTCAACTTATCGGACTTTCTTTGGTGAAAGGTAAAAGAGGACCCCAAAAAAGAACAAAAAAACCGTTGGATTCACTTCAATCGGTCCACTCGTTAAGTTTTAAAATTAAATTGGTCAAACTTGGAAATACAGAAAAAAAAACGTGTCAATATCCAAATTATTGAACCTACGGCCAAACTTTTTCCTTATATAAGGTAGTCTCCTTTAATAGAGTAGAACATAAATATTTCTTTTATTTACTTAACTTTTCTACTCTTATTCTTTGTTAAATTTTTTTCAAGTTCTTGTTAATTCATACTTTGCTTTGTGGATTCAAATTAACCAGACATGGGTTTTCCGAAGAGTAAAAATTTGTAATTAAATTGACTTGCACTGATAAACTTTTTTCTCAAATAATAGGACCTAATTTTTTTTAAATTTTATACAGTATTGGCCAGGACTAGAACTTAACCAATGAAAGAAAAGTCGACTTTTATTGAGGAAATTGAGAGATATTTATTGAGAAAATTTTTGTTCAAAATGGATATTTTTTTTAGAGGATTCTAGCCCACAATTAGAAATATTTCAAATTTGTGCCTCTGGCTACTTCCTTTCTACTAATTTTTTTACAATGTTCTATCTATCGGGACAATTTTGTGTCAAAACTGTGTTTTCTCTATGTAAAAAAGGATTGTGGTTCCATCAGAAAATTTTTTAAATCGTTTAAATGAGTTTGGCCTAAAATTAGAAATACTTTAAATTTAAGCTTCTACCTATTTGCTTCTTTTAGACATACTTTTTCTATGATTTTTTATTTAAGATTTTTAATGTTTTTCGTTAATTTTTATTTACTTTTCTTTATTTATTATTTTTCTTTTATTGCTTATATTTTTCAGTTCTTATTTTTTTGTCACAATTCTTTTAAATTCTTGTTTTTTTTTAAACCTTTGTTTTATCGATCGAAGTTGGATTTTTATTCTTTTTTGAGGTATTTTTTATCAAAAATTTTGCTTCTTCAGCGCGCAAAAAGTTGTAATGTGAATTGATTTGCATTAAGACAATTTTGACCCATTTTTTTTTAATTAATGATATCCAAATTTTCAAGTTTGTATACAAATTTGACTTTTACCTACATTACAATATACATTACAGAAGTATCATACGACTTTGAGCAGCACGCAAAACACCAAGAAGCTGAAGAAACACCTGTCTCTAGTGGAGCTGTAGAGGCTTTAAAAAGAACTTTCGGTGAGTAGTTGCTTTAAGGAATTCTAAAATAAACTCAAAGCATTTCCCAATAAGCTTCAATTTGCTACCTTTGTAATTTACAGAGAGCCTCAGTAGATCTAACAGCTTAGAAACTAGCGAAGAAGCTGCAAAAACTTTACTTCCCGGGATAGTAGCATCTGCAGATTCTACCATTCAAACTCCGAAAAAAATTCTAATCAAGCCAGAACTTTACATTCCCGACTCTGGTTTCTCTCAAGCTGTTTTGAGTAGGTTTTAAAACGTATAGTTTATTACATTCTAAACGGTTTTTCGGGTTTTGAAGCCGTGGTCCAATGGAATTTCTTCCTTACGTCTGTACGATCTCCTGTGCTTCCCGACGTTGACTTATTCGACTGTGGTGAGCTGTGTGGTATTTAATCCCCCGCCGTCGCGCTGCAGTGGAGAGATTGCGGTGGGGGTAGTGGTGGCAGTGAACTATGTCATAGAACTCGCTTCCAGTCTGCATTTAGAAACGTAATTTCCTCCTCTCTGTTGGAATTGCCGCATCGCCTGTGATCAGCTAGACGTAAGGAAGAAATTCCATTGGACCACGGCTTCAAAGCCCGGAAAACACTTTAGATTGTATTTTGACCGGCCTTGAAAGCCTTCACAGTCATGTAGTTTATTGATAATAAAAAGTTTGGGCATTTCAGAACATGAAGAGGAACAATTATCTTACCTAACTCTAAGTAGCAGCTCGTCAGACTTGAAAGTCGAGGAGGCGAAAGTAGAGCCGGATTATCTGAAAGTTCCTGTGCAGTTGATGACTGAAAAAAATGCTGCAATCTACGGTATTCAGACAACTTTTTTAGAACCACTATAGGTTAAGTAATAACTTTCTGTTTTTGCAGACTCCAACGTTAAAGAAAATGATGGTTCTTCAACGGTGTCCATTAGTTTGTATAACGGAAATTCCAACACCACAGGTAAGCACTTAGGAGCATGAGATTGACTTAAGTTAATTGACTATGATGTAGTTGAGAGGCAAAATTCCCTGAAGCTTCTAGACCGAGCACAAATTGAGAGCAAAACTCAAAACCTATTGAAAATACTAGACACTCCTGTGGCATATTCTACAGTAACATCTGGTAAGTTCAACCGTTTGTAAATGACACTTATGTAAATAGGTATGTAACTATGTTGATAATGGTAACGACTTTAGGATCTACCTAGAATTATCAGGACCAACAAATCAAAACTTCTTATTCCCAAAGTTAGGTTGTTCTCACTGAGAATAAGTCAGCATTAGAGCTTGGTAACAAAATAGAGAGACATTCCAGTAAAGATAGCGATTTCCCATCTTTTTAGCTTCGTCAGTCGTAACCCAAAAGAAGGCTATTTCCTTGATTACATCCGAAAATTCTAAGCTGTCAACTGTCGAACAGTTTAACAGTTCCAAGGAAGTAGCTACTACTACGCACAGCTATCAAGTTTTTGGAGAAAACGCATCAGTTTCTGTAGAGTTTCCGAGCAGTAAGTTAGATGGGAAATCTTCTATGCAGCTCCACCACAATAGTAAACTGAACCAGTTACACACCTCTTCTTCTCTAGCAGAATGATAATTTTTATAAAAATACAAGTGTTTCACTTCCATTTTTATTTTTTCGTATAAAAATTACCATTCTGGAAATGTTGCTAGAGCATCAATCTTTGGCTTTACCAAAACTTACATATCAGATAGATATCTAACCTGAACTAACCTGAACTTTCACCTATGATAACGAACTTTACAAAACAGAATGTCCGGTTCCATTTTGTCAAGAAGCTCAGAAACCACTTCAAATTCAAAATATTTGCTAAACAATTCCATGATCTGTAATTTCAGCTGCTCTAATGATGATGATTTTACGGCAAGTAAGCAGAGCAAAGCGACATAATTTAGGTCAAATCGTGGGAATTTTACTAAGTGTAAATTCGTTTTGTTGTATTGATGATATGCTACTTTTTAACTTTACTAACTGCAACTTTAAATATTATTACTTTTTTTTTGCTTGCCTTCTATACACACCTTTATAGAATTAAAATAATGTGATTGAAGACAATTCCGATTATTTTAATTCTCAGAGTTTATTTTCGTTAGCAAGAATAGTGGTACATTTTGTCATGTTTTTTTGCTTATTTGTCATTTTTTTTCATCTTATTCTTTATTTTGAAGAAGTTGTTTTCGTCGTCTTGTTTCTTTAACTTGTGAGTTGATGTTTGGCTTTCCATTTTTTCATCAAAGTTCTAGTCTTGCATAGTTTATGTAAGATTTATTATATTTGCTTTAAAAATTGTTTTTTTTTGTTTTGTTTAAAGTTGTGGGCTTTTTGCAATGTTTTTTTACCACTTAAATATCAATATATTTGCTAAACGAGTGCCCAATTTCGTGATATCTGCTGTACTGACGGTGATACTTTTAACGTAACTGTAGAACATTTATTTAAAAAGAACATTGTGTATATTTCCACAAATGTAGTATTACTGTTATAAAATTAAAAGCGACACAATGGAAATCGAAACGTCGCCATTTTACAAAGTTTAAACTCGTTTTTTTTTAATAATCTTTATTATTCTTACTTCTTTTGATTTGATATTTCGAATTACAAATACATACTGCCATTTTGTTCACAATTTTATTTATGTGTTTTTGTTTTCCTTATTTGCCCTATTTTTCGTTTTATTTTTTATTTTGTTACAATAATTTGTTTTTCCGTAGAATAAAAAGTTTGTTTTCCTTACTTCACCCAAAATTCTAGTCTTATGTAGGATTAATTTTATGTCGTTTAAAAATTGTTTTTTTCGTTATGTTAAAACTATTGTCTTTTCCAAGGTTTATTTGGCATATTGGGCTATTTATTCTATAAATCCAAAATGTTTCATCATTTTTATTCTACCACTTCATTTTTTTATGATTTCTTGTTATTTGCTAATATTCTCATTTTTGGAACAATAAGCTTCCTTTTTTTTGTATCAAGTGTTTTTTCTTCTATTTTCCGAATTAATTCTTGCCCCAATTTCAAACTTACAAAACAATTGCTCTTTAATATTCTTTCCCCTTTCCTACTTTTCAATGCAGGGTGATTCATAAACGATGACTAAAAATAAAAGATTTTCTCTCATTTCAATAGTTTCTATTTCAATTTTATATAAATATATTTATTATTTGTACATTTTTACTTTATATCTTTGTTCCTCATTTTTTTCTTTCCATTCCTATTAGTGAAACGAGCATAGGCTGCTTGCGTTCCTATTTTTGAAGAACGATGTTTATATTTGAATTGATGTTTTCTTGTATTAATGTATATTGTTTATCCTCTGGTAAATAAAGTTTGTTGTGTTAAATACGAGTCTCACAACAATAGCTAAAACACATAAAATGTAAATTTTTAATTAAAATTCTTATCTTAAATTCTAACTTTGCAGCCTACATTGTCATACCAAACAACGATTTTCATACAAACCTTAAGGGCTCAAATAAAAGTAACCAGAACTTGTTATTTAAATCAAGAGTCTTCCAGTTTGTGTTTGAGGAACTTAGGAGCCCAAATATGATTTATCTAAACAAAAAAGTAGTTTACATTTCAACTTATTTGAACTTCTTCAGCTTGTTTCACAAGGAATTAGGAATTTCGTCAAGAGTAAATTAATCAATAAATTTTCTCTTTTATGGAACCAAAAAGATGAACCAGAGAGATGAGAAAGTTGACAAACTTAGGGGCTCAAATAAAAGTAAACAAACCTATTATTTAAATCAGGAGTCTTCCAATTGCTATTTTGAGTATCTTAGGGGCCCAATTATGATTAATTTAGACATCTAATGGCATAATTCCTGTATCAAAAAACTTATTTGGAGCAGAAGCAGTTTTTTGCATTTTAACGTAATAGAACTTCTTTAACTTGTTTTACAAGGGATTTAGAAATCTCGTCAAGAGTAAATTAATCAATAAATTTCCTCTTTTATTGAACCAAAAAATATTCAGATGAGAAACTGAGTCCTCTATTGGTTTTCAATTCAACTTGCAAAACTTAGGGGCCCAAATAAAAATAATCAACACTTGTTAATTAAATCGGGAGTTTTCCAGTTTGCATTCGAGTAACTTAGGAGCCAAAATATAATTCAATTAAACAATAAATTTAAACATTGTATTGAATCGAAAAGGTGTTTATAGCATAGCGAGCCCCCTGTGATTTAATTTATTTGAAGTTTTTATAAGTATTTCAAGAATAGGTATAAGAACTGTGCACAAGTAAATTAATCAATAAGTTTACTCCTTTATTGAATAAAAAAATAATTAGATGCAAAAGAGGGTGATTTATTGGATTTCAATTCAACATACAAAATTTAGGAGCTCAAATAGAAGTAATCAAAACCTGTTATTTAAAGCACTAGTCTTCCAGTTGGCAATTTCAGTAAATTAGGAGCGCAATTAGGTTAATTTAAGCAATTAATTGCATATTTTTTTCGTATCAAGAACGTATCTAGAGCAGAAGAAGTTTTTTGCACTTAAACTTATTTCAACTTTTCTAGTTTTTGTTTCTTCTCTGGAAATCAGGAACTTTGTCAAGAAAGAAATTAATTAAAAAAATTCATCTTTTATTTAATCTTAAAATAAATATCCAGGAAACGATTTTGGCCTTATTATAACCCGCATTTTTCCAAACACTTCAATTTGGTTTTTTGTAACGTTTTAAGTAATATTTAACTGATTTTCGCCCTAATGTGATGTTTATTCAAAAACTGTTAATTTTCATTTTTGATTGCTTTCAAACCTTTTTAACCGATAAATCTAACCTGAATTTTCAAATTTGCAACTTTAGAAGTTTTGCATGTTTTTTATATTTTTTTCTAGTTTTAATTTAAAATGCCAAAATTAAAAATAATTGATATATTTTCTTGTATCAAAAACGTATTTAGAGCAGAACAAGATTTTTTTTTGCATTTCAACTTATTTGAAATTCCTTAGTTTGTTTTTCAGGAAATAAGGGACTCCGTCACGAAAAAATCAATTAATAAATTTTATCTTTTATTGACTTTTGAATTTGACCATTGAAGCAAAAAAATATCCAGATGAGAAATAGTTTTCAGTTGAACTTAAAGAATCCTTAGGGGCTCAAATAAAAGTAATCAAAAGTTGCTATTTAAATCAAAAGTATTTCAGTTGGTTTTAGTAACTGTATCTTAGGACTTAGGGAGGTAACTTTGGGCTAAAATATTATTCAATTGATACACAAATTTACAACTTGACTTCAGTACACCCTGTGCATAAAACTATTTACAAAACATCCACTTTTCTTGTTGTGTAATAATTTTACTTTTTGTTTTACTTATTTTATATTCAATGTATTTTCTAGGCCCTGACATTCAAGTCGAAGCCAATATGGACGATTCGAAAGACAACATCTCACTCGACCTCAGTACCAGCCAAGAGAACGTTCTGGATGATATTTTGGATAGAGGAGAATCCATAAGCAATGTCCTCAGTACCAGCCAACAAAACGTTCTGGATGATATTTTGAACAGTGGAGACATGGGCAATGTCGATGAAGAATTCGATAAACTTCTGCAACATTAGTTGTTTTTTGATTTTATTGTTTAAATTTTAGAAAGTTTATTAATACTTATGATGATTTTAAAAATGTGTTTTATGGGCGTGATTTACAAATAAATTAGTGTAGTCCTCGTCACTTATTTTTAATTGTAATTTTGCTTATTTACTATATTATAATATAATAAAAAGTTATTAATGTTATTTATGTATGCAATATAAAATTGTACAAGATTAAACTACTTACTGGTGTTACGTCCGCGTCCCCTGCATGAAGCTGCCTATTCTACGAGTTCTAACAAAAAGGAGTGTAGGAAATTACTTTTCTCCTAAGCTGGATGCTTATCCAAATAGATGTCGAAATACTCAATTGGCTTTAGCAGGAAAACATTCTGGTTTAAATTGTGTATGATACATTTTGCCGCCCACCTTTTTGCCGTCTTATACAAGCAAAACATTACTGAAATTGTTTACTTTCTTCTAAGAAATTAAAAAAAAATAAACGCAAAAGAAAATATTGTCAAGTGCACATATAAACCATCGTCGCGGGTACAACACGACCGGAATATGTCTAAAACTGTAACAACTTCCGGGGATATTGTTCCCGGAAAGTTTCCAGTCTGTATCTAAATGGCCATTGGAACACCGAAATGATAGCATCTTTGCTTCGGAGTTGAGGAGTTTTATATTGACCTGTTAACAGCGAGCAATTTTATAAGCGCGAATTCAGTTGAAATGCCAGCAGCGCTCTTAATGTTAATATTTAAAGCGGTGGAGAATTTAAATGCTAAAACTAAAGAGCAGAATGAGAAATAAAATTTCCACTTTATGCACGAGCTGGATCGATTTGGTACTTCGTGTAGGATTATGAGAGAAGGCGGGAATTTGCGGCACCCTGGAGGAATTTTTCTTAACTCTTCAAAGGGCGGATAGATTATGAACTTTAGTTTGAATGGTGATTGGTTTAGTGTAGCCAGGGAACATTAAGTTTAACTAGCATGTTTTGCATTTGGTAACGGGCAGTCTTGGAACATTTAACAGCAGTCCAGAGATGGACCTTTGAATTTTTCGTTTAATATAATCTAGAGATTGGTTTTCACCCGGTTTTTTCATTTTTGAGGGTTTATTCGCTGCACACATCCGGGAAAATTCCGGGTTTATTCCATTATAACCTCTAAATTTAACTTTTTCAATACGCCTAACTCTTACCAATTAAGCAATAATTTGTTGGTTTGTGAAGCTTGAAGCTTTTGATCAATTGACAAGTGTTTAATTTATCAAAAAACAAACCAGAATCTGGATTTATTGAATTCTAATCTAAAATCTAACCTTAAATCTTGAAACTGCCGGGTGCTTTCAAAAAGAGATGGGAAAAACGCGGGTAAAAACCCTAAATTAGGTTTAAAGGTTTTTTGGGAATTTTCCCTTCGTCCATCTATAATATAATCTATAGAATAACATGCAGAGACCAGGGGCAATCCTACTTATGGGCAAAGGGGTGCAAAAAACCTGAGCGGCCAAAAATTATAATTTTATGTCTACATATTCTTGAAAAAATGTGACAATAAAAACACTTTACGTTTGAGAAATTGCGGACGCTTCAACCTTTATTGAGGTCTTCCTTAGAACTAAAATATAGGTACACTTAGCTAAATATAGAAAAACTATAATCAGTTGCAAGTACTCAACACAACAAGGTGAGTTTTGTTTTAGTTCTGAGTTATGCAAAAAAAAAGATTTATGAATCTCTTTATTTAAGGTTCTCTTCTGGATGAGTCTTTCTCAGTTCCACTCATTACTATTTAAAAAAAGTGTTTTCCGGGCTTTGAAGCCGTAGTCCAATGGAATTTCTTCCTGAGATTTCGTCCACAGCTGAGCAGAGGGGATGAGTCAGTGGGCGAAGTGATCTCCCGTGCTTCCCGACTTGGACTGATTCGACCATCAGTGTTGCCAGATGCAGAAATTGTTTAACAGGTTATTACTTACATTTAATGGTATTTAGAGGAATTTAAGGTGAATTGTATAAAATTTTTGTATAGTTTTTTTCTTCACTTCAAAATTTTCCAGTCATTTTCCCTAAAAGTAAAATTATTGGTGAGATTTATTAGGATTTAGTAGTGCAATGAAAAAATTAGAAAATTTTGCTCAGAATTTATAGTGTTGTACAAATTGCGTTTCATTAAAATTGTGAATAAAATGTGTTTTAATCATTACAAAAAAATTTTGGTTTCTTTTTATCTAAAGGAAAATGCAGTTTCTTTCATTTTGAACCAAAACTATATTTTTTTTATTGAATGCTTTGTAAGGGTTTTGATCGAATGAGGACCAAAAAGCAAATTTTTTAATAATTCTAAAAAATACTTTTTACCCCGAGCCTGAAACAAAAAGTGATTTGATTTTGGTTGACTGTGCAAAATCAAAAATTGCTTTTGTAGCAAAATAATGCTACAAAATAGATATTGTTACGGGATACGGGCTCCAATAATTTATCGTCAATTAACTACACGCTTTTATTTGCTTTTAACTATTACAACACAATTAAAAAATAATTATTCTCTACTAACAATTCGCACTGTTCGCTTGTCCGCTTATTTCGCTTATTTACAACCTCCATTAGCTATTCCATCCCATCTCGAGCGGCTCGCTGGTATATATACCCGGCCTGAACACACTCTCGTACTTTCGAGAACGGAGGCGACTGCTCCCGGTTCTCGTTTAGTCTAAGTGGGTTCCCGGGGTCGCGGTCGGCTCTCGACGTTGCCGCCTCGGGCCTAATCTGTTTGGACCGACGGTCGGGCGTAACATTGCTCCCTCTTAGTTCTGATCGTCCCGATCAGAGAAATCTCCAGACCACTTTCATCTTTGCTCTAGGGGTACGTTCGATCCTGTATACCACGCGAGAGGTATACAGGATCGATCTTGGAGACAACTTGGGAGACTTTTCTTTCTTCCTCTGTGGATTATACAGCCACACCAAGTCTTAAATCCTGCAGAATTCGCCCTTAGGTCATATCTGGCTTTCATCCGATCGCTGGCAATCTTTATCTTTGTCCTCACGTTTCGATAGATTTCCATTAATCTTTCTCAAATCGTTCTCACTCTTCGACGTCATCTCGGCCATTCACCCAGTAGTACCTTTCCCAAATTCTATCCAGGGTCTTATTCACTCCAAAATGGCCTCCAGACACTCCATTTGGCATTTCTCGTAAGACATCTTTCCGTCTACTTTCTGGTACGACAGGCTGGAGCGTGGCACTTTTGGTGTCAGTTAGTCAGTTTAGCTTTTACTTCCGGGCTCTTATCTGCTATGTCCTTTCAATCAGGTATTTGATTTTCCAACTATGATTGACGTATTAACCCCACAGCATTATCGGCTGTTTGTTCGACCTTCATTTGTTCAGTGGTCTAATGTTCATCGAGGTCAATCCTGGTTTTCCTAAGAATGCTTGGTCCATCTCGTTTGCAGTGTCGACATTCCCTTTACAAGGCCTGCGTGATAATACATCTGCATTACCATGAGATCTGCCTGGACGATGTTCAATTTTAAAATCGTACTGCTGAAGGCGTTCTTATATAGTTATACTGCTGAAGATGGATATCTTGCAATTTGGCCTTCAGAATTCTTCATCAGAGGAAGCCATTTCAGCGCTCCGTGACATGTACGAATCAATAACTTCCTTCCGTACAGATATCGATGAAATTGGTCCAAGGACTTTAGTAGAATTTTTTTTTGTTCCTGGCGGCTGGTGTTTCGTTTTTCCTTAATTCATGTGGTCGTCTGTTTGTGGATTGATTGTTTTATTTTTAAATTATGTCTGATAGAAGACATATAGCTTGGATGACATACTTCTCAAACTGAATTAAGCCCTGAAGAAGATCTAAATAAAAATCGAAACGTTGGCGTATTCGCAAATGTGAAGTAGCTTTTTGTCCTAGACCCGCTATTTACAGTTCCATTACATTAGAAAGGACACAAAGCACATATTATTTAATAGAAAGATAAACCCAAGGCCTTATCGAACCTATTGCGGTCCCATCAAAAAGACGTGACATTCCCCCAAAGTACATTAAAAACCCAGACAACATGCGAATGAAAGTTCAAAATATGGGCGCACGTCCAAAAACTAATAATATGGAAAATAACTGGCCTCAGGGGCAAAAAAGTACAAAAATACCTAAGAACAAAGGTGGAGGTAAAAATACAACCCCCAACAGAAAAACTGACGAGCCAAAGAGTGCCAATGCGTTGAACAATGGGTGGGAACTTCGTTACACAAGCGAGAGGTAACAATTTTAGATAGTTAATATAAGAAAGGCCAATGCAATGATACATGGTGAAAAAATTATTATACAAGGTGTTTCACATTAATATGTTTTGAGTGTGTGTGATTTAAGCCTTAAAGCCATAAAGCCATAAAGCTTTATTTACTAGGGAAGGAAAAAGCGCGCGAGGAATTCAAAATTCGACAATCTATAGCAAGCAGGATCCAATTATTAGATGTTGAACCGGAACTAGTGGAGTACCTCACCGCCTATACTAGTCCGAAGAATGGGGCGGATTATTTTATGAAGCGCCTCAACTTGGGAATAGATCGAATTAAAGGAACTTTTTTCAAGCCGACTAAAAGTACGTCAGTTGTTTTCTCCATACGCACACCTAAAGTAGGCTTTCTAATCCTGAGACCAAAAAAGTATCAAAAAAGTCCTAGGCAGTAAAAGTAAAGTCAAAAGTCACCGCTACTGTCATGGTGGCGCATCTATAAACCATCTTATTGCCATCTTTACATTCTTGTTGAAAAAGCAAAAGATAGGAATACTCTCAGAGCGCTCGAGAGCATCACCCGAAACCGTTTTTAGTCGAAATCGCTTAAGTTCTCGAATTCTGTTAAATGTCGTTGGTTGTCATGCGCGTCATCAGATTTATGTGCCAATGTGCTTTTTATTAATTTAGTATTGACAATGTTGCGAACTCAGGGTTAAAATAATTCCAGTGTAACAATTTAACACGAAAACACTATTTATTTGTCTCACAAATACACACAGGTACAATTCGCCTACTAAATAACTCATTACTTAACATTTTATAGCGTTCTATTATCGTTTGGTACTTTAGCTTACTTATAGCTCGATTAAAATAAGACTACTCGCTAATCGCGGCGTTATTCGCCTTTTATATACAATTCTAAAATTACAGAAAAATCTAGAATGTTCTTGATAAGAATTCTTGAATAATCTCACATAAAAAAAAAGTTGTAAACAACTGTATTCTAGATAAACAGAGTAATAAATCACTCGTTTCACTCAGAGCAATAAATCAACCGCCGTGTCAGCCATGACGCAGCGCGGATAGGTCGCGAAGTGGACCAACTACACGCGTTGCCCCGCCTTCGGTGCGGCGTCGCTGCGAACCGTAACATTGCCCTCCAACTAACGGATCCCATGGAACCCTATCTGTTCGTCCCGAACAGATAGGGTTCCATGGTATCGTGCTAATCGTTCCAGATGAACAACCTTCATCTTTGACCTGGGGGTCCGCTGGATCCCATACACCACGTCATTAATCTTCTTTATAATTGTATAAGGTGCTTACCAATTTTGCCTAAGTTTGGGCGACTTCTCCACCTTTCGCCGCGGATTGTACAGCCACACCAAATCACCATCCTGGAAGCCGCGGGAGTTAGCTAGTAAGTCATATCTTGCTTTGGCTCGTTCACTGGACATCCGCAGTTTATTCCTGACTTGTTCATGACCATTGTCAAGCCTCTCCTTAAGCTCCTCCACAAAATTCTCAGAGTTGAGCGACTCTATTTCTGGTATTCCATACATCAAATCCGCAGGAAGCCTCATTTCCCTTCCGAACATCACTTTCGCCGGAGTATAACCAGTGGCTTCATGCGTAGAGCCTCGATATGCCATCAACATGAGAGGTAGATGTTGGTCCCAATCACGCTTATGATCTGCCACCTTTTTAGACAGGTAATGTTCCATGGTCCGATTAAATCTCTCTACCATCCCATCCGACTGTGGATGCAAAGGAGTTGTCCTGGTCTTGCGAATTCCGAGAAGTTCCATGACCTTCTGGAAAACAGCCGATTCAAAATTTCGGCCCTATCAGAATGAAGTTCGAGAAGGACTCCAAATCTGCAGAATATTTCATTTACTAGCACCGTTGCCACAGTCGTTGCTTCTTGATTAGGCAGGGCGTACGCTTCAGGCCATTGAGTGAAGTAATCCATGGCGACCAAGATGTATTTATTGCCTGACTCAGTCTGCGGAAATGGTCCCGCGAAATCAATTGCTACCCTCTCGAATGGAGCACCTACAGTGTACTGCACCATTCGGCCCCGCGATCTTGTTCGAGGTCCTTTTGTGGCACAACAAACTTCGCACTTGCGGCACCAAGATTCGATGTCTTCATGATAATTCACCCAGTAGTACCGCCAAAGTTTACAGAATAACATATAAGTTAGTTCACTAGGCGTCGGCACTTTGAAATTCGCAGATCATAAGCGAGCCGCTTTCTTTTAAGAACGGCCGTGGCGGCTGGGGTAATAACACGCGCAATTTTACCGACGGTCGTGCTCGGCCAACGTGCAGGGGAAGGTGGGGCATTTCATAAGCGCCTATTATCAAAATTTACAGAAGTAAAACTATGTGGGATATAGATTGTTTATAGTTGTAATAAAAACCGATAATTGAAAAAATGGTTTTATTATAAGTATAGAAAGACAAATTGTTTCTGTGATATAATAAATGTTCCTGGTGAATTATAGTACTTATGTGTAATAATTTCTATACATACATACACCTACATAATATGTGTTATTCTGTTTAAGGGTTTAAATTTAAAAAGTACATTTAAGTCTAAGGAATATAAAGATATAAAAATATATATACTTATTACATTTTTTGTTTCAGCGAGAATTTGGTTTTTAATGCATTCCTTAAACTTAAATGTACTTTTTAAATTTAAACCCTTAAACAAAATAACACATATTATGTAGGTGTCTGAACAGAAATTATTTACAAATTTTTGAGGATATCAAGCTTAATATTTTTTTGACCTGATTTCGCCGATTTAATATCGATATTTATAAATTTTAGTGTATAATAAATCCGTACTCTTGTATATAAGCTTAGAAAATAGTCAAATGGAAAGTTGCTACATGGATGTTTAAAAACAATTTTAGAAAAGTCTTTTCTAAGCTGTGTGCCAATTGCTTCTTTAAATGCCAAGTTATTAAACTGAGTGACAAAAATACTTTCCAATTTTAATACATACTCAACTATATCTCTAGAAGGTACGGTTAGACCACCAAATGAAATTTTATTCTGATATGCTTTTAATTTACAAAAAAAGAGTTCTTCTTTGAAAAGTGTCTCCGAATTATTTGCAAAATTAACACATACATCGCAAGAGTGACGTGTTAAACATTTTTTAAGGAGATATCCTGTTACGTACACTAACGCATTTCCTTCGGGGCTTTTTAAATTAACATAATCGTTAGTGAAAACTTTAAGCGGTGTATATGTAGGAACAACGCAAACGTTATTACAGCTTTTAACAAATTCTGGTGTCAAATTTAATAAAGCTTTAGTGCCATCATCTATACACTTAGCGGTCTCAGCATTGTCAAGATATCCTAAAGCAAAGATCTTTTTAAATGATCAGCAGAATTGTATAGGAGTAGGGTTTTTCGAATTGCCACAACAATTCCTTATTTGACCGAAAAAGTTTTCAATGCAGTCCTGATTGAGGTTTCGAGTAAATAAATATTTATAACCTCTCGCTTGCAATATTTCCCAAAGAATTAAAATTGATCTAATTGTGACCCGCCATCCAGAAAGGAACTTTAACTTATTTGTCACATTTTTTTGGTCAAAACTTAACACTTTTAAACTTAGAAAAAGGTTATCCATTTCCCGTAATAACGATTTTTGTTTATCAGTTGCCATAAAAGCTTGAAAATCTTGTAGGTTATTAGAGTTTAATATATCAAATAAATCATTCATTTTTGAAATAAAATTTGCTGTTGTGGTTGCGTCTTTTGGCAATACATTAAATGCGATATATGTATGCATAGCTACCGCTACTGAGTGGCTAAACACTTGCGACGCTAATTTTACTTTCATTTTTTGAAAGTTGTTTGGATATATGTGATCGTTTGTTAATCTATGTGCAAGTTTATACTGTTTAGTTTTATCAATATCAAACATCATTTCCAGGTATTTCTTTTTTGTTTCTCCTTCATTTAGAGAAAACATATATGAAAAAAAATTGTTTCTTGTCGATTTAAGCAAGTGAGGCACATCGAATAAATAAACAAGCTTTAAATTATCATCATCAACAAAAAATGTGGGATTTTCTTCTGTTATTTTTAAAGTGCTTTTAACTAATTTTTGAAAATTAGAACCCTGATCCGATACAACTCCAAACACATTTAAACCTGTTTTTCGTAACCTCCGTACACTTTCAAACAAAATATCCATAAGATCGTTTACAGGTGCGGATGATTTATAGAAAAAATAAGCAACAGGCTGTTTCCAATTGCTTGCAATTCCTCTTGCCATTATTGTCAATGCGCTTCCTGCAATTTCTGAAGATCCTGAACTAGTGCCTACAATTTTATCTTTAGAAATATCATAATACAGGTGCGATTTTAAAGATATTTCGTCCATGCACAGGATACAGTCCCTCTGTTTTTCTTTCAATAACTTTACTCTACATTCGATGACTCGAAAAACAAATTCGTTGAATCCTGGATCAATCACCCACCGTTGTGTAAAGCGGTACAAAGTAGATTTTGATGGTAAAGGAAACACAGTTGAAAGTTTTTTGTACGCTTTTGGGCCCAGAAAAAAGATACTTAGAGCAAACTGCTTAAATTCATTTGAATATCTACGTCCTCTTGACTCCTTATTTAGTAATAGCATTTGCGTTTTTAAAAAATTGCATGACGCTTCAGAAAAATTTGTTTCCAAATATTTCACAATGTCGTCCATGGTGATTTCTGTTTCAAGTCTTCTTTTACACTTATGTTGAGTCATCGTTTTTTGTAATGTTTTGACTGTTTCCTTGAGTAAAACTTTTCTCGGCGTCTCTGCTGAAAGTTTTACTGACGTTTGAGTCCCTGCAACTAATTTTTTTTAAGGCATTATTACTCAAAACTTTGCGCATAAAAAACTACACTAATTTATGACGCAATAGCAAGCTTTAAACAGAATCAAAACGAAACGTCGTAGAGTATTGGAAAAGCATAATTTGTATCTTACCTTTTAGTGCCGGCTGCTTCGACTCTTCTATTTTAACATATTCTGTCTGAACAAAGGCATCAACACTTTGATTACTATGTTTCTGACTAGCTTCAAAGCATTGTTCATCATCTAGAATTTGTAAAACATATATTTGCTTGTAGAAAGAATTTGTATCTCGTGCAAAATTCTTGAATTTAATTTGAGTCATAGAGCGCCTTCGACCTCAGTCATCCTCAGTACTAAGGTAGTAATCTAATTCAAAGTTACCTACCTTTTTTAGATGGTATCCCGATTGATGGAATAGCATATGAATGTATACGGCTTCTAGAAGAATTTGCAAAACTGTCTTCATTAAAATGCAAACTACAAATCCTAATACGGTTATGACATTGCGTTGGTGTATCATTCGCATATCTATGGCATCCTATAAATCCTAAGGCAGTTTTCCAGGCTCCACACCTACAATTTTTTATTGTTTTCAGACTCTATTGTTGCATACTATCAATATTAATATTATATTATACCCTGTTTCTTTTACGTAAAGAGTAATAAATATGGGAATTGTATTATCATTATAGTATTTATATAATAATTATAATATATTACAACATATCGCAACATAATTATAATATATTACAACATATTGCGTCATATCGCGCCATAGACTAGGTAATATACATACCTTCCTTCATCTTTTGGGCACTTAAAAAACGATATATTATCTGTCATTCGACTTTCACAGCCATCCACTGAACAGATATTTCGACTCGACATTTTACTCAGAACTCTAAAAAACAAACCACTACCTATTTCTTTTTCACACCCTATAAGCCGGACCGTAAACAAAGTTATAATACACTTGGCGCGCGGTGTAACGAATGTAGACTGGCACCAGTCTACCGGCCAGGCGGGGAGCGGCGGGATGAATTTTGTCGACGGAGCGGAGTGAACTAACTTATATTTTATTCTGTAAACTTTGGTACCGCTCTTTAATTTTGGCCAAGGTTTTATAGACTCCAAAATGGCCTCCACTTGTTCCGTTGTGCATTTTCTGTAGTACATCTGATTTTCTGCTACCAGGAACAACCAACTGTCTGACTACGGACTTGCCATCCGGACTCTCCCACGCTCTCTTCAGTAATCCATTTTCTATTCTAAGAGAATGCCACTGGGCCCAGAGCGCCTTCAGGTTTGGACTTTTACCAGCAATTTCTTGCCATTCTGGTTTCTTGTCGTCAGTCTTTGCCATGAGTATAGGTCCAATATCTGGATCATTCATTTGTTCGTCTCGAAGCGTTTGTGTGGTCCAGCCTTCGTTTATTTCCACCGACGTTCTCCTTACAGAAGGAAGTCCCTCACGCTGCTCAGTTCATTGACAATGCCGACAATCTTCTTTACACGGCCGTCTAGGCAATGCATCGGCATTTCCATGAGACCTCCCTGGTCGATGTTCAATTTGGAAATCGTACTGTTGCAAGCGCTCTATCCATCTAGCTATTTGGCCTTCAGAGTTTTTCATCTGTAATAACCATTTCAAGGCTCTATGGTCAGTCCTAATCAGGATTTTTTTTCCATATAAGTAGCGATGGTAATGTTCGACTGCTTTAACTATGGCCAACAGCTCCTTTCTAGTGACGCAATAGTTTCTTTCTGGCTTACTTAAAGTCTTACTGTAGTACTTAATGACCTTCTCTTGCCCGTTTTGTCTTTGAAAGAGTACTGCACCTAGACCACAGTTACTTGCGTCTGTGTCTAAATTAAAAAGTCCCTCCTTTATAAGGTAAGCCAAGATCGGACTAGAACAAAGGGCAGTTTTAAACCTTGCAAACGCCTGACTGCAATCTTGGTTCCACAAGAATGGTGTTTTCTTTTCCGTTAATTTGTGCAGCGGTTTTGCGATGTCGGCAAATCCCTTTACAAATCTCCTGTAGTAAGTACATAGTCCCAAAAAGCTCCTTACTTCGTGTTTGTCTCGGGGAACTGGCCAATCTTTAATGGCAGATATTTGACTTTGGCTAGTTTTAATGCCTTGTTCTGAGATAGTATGCCCCAAGTACTCAACTTGCTTTTGGAATAGGCTGCATTTCTTGTAGTTTAACTTCAGGTGAGCATTCCGTAACTTGTTGAAGATTTATCTTAAATTCTTCAAATGCTCGTCGAAATCACGTCTCATGACAATTATGTCATCTAAGTATACCAGGCAAGTTTTCCAAGTCAGCCCCCTCAAGACAAGTTCCATTAGTCACTCGAAAGTTGATGGAGCATTGCACAATCCAGAAGGCATAACAGTGAACTGGTATAGCCCAGAACCAGTAGAAAATGCAGTCTTCTCTTTGTCTTCTAGAGCAATCTTTACTTTCCAGTACCCACTTTTTAAATCTAGAATGGAAAACCACTTTGATCCCGAGAAAGTTGCTAAGGTGTCGTCTATACGTGGCAATGGGTAGCTGTCTTTCTTGATCACATCATTAAGTTTCCTGTAGTCAACACAGAACCGCGTTGAACTATCTTTCTTCTTAACAAGAACCACAGGCGACGACCATGGACTAGATGATTCTTCTATGACGCCCTCGTTTAACATTTCATTCAGCAAACTGTTAACTTCCTGTTGTTTAGCCAGAGGGACCCTTCGTGGGTGTTGTCGTATTAGTTGGGCATCTCCTGTGTTGATCTTATGGACAACTAAATCGGTTTTACTGTTGTTGCTCTTGAAGTTAAACATATCAGATTCATCCATAGCAAATTTAATTTTATAGCAGACTGAAGTTGTTCCTTTGACAGGTGACTCCACTGTCGTTTGAAAGCATCAATAACTTCTGGGGAAGCGTGGTTAGAAGATTTATTTTTGGATGTCTCTGTTTCGACACAATTGCATACCCATTGCACAGGCTCATAATTAGCAAATCAAAGAACTGTTCCTTCTTTGAGCTTGATGGTCCTTTCTCCAATACTGGCAACTCGAACTGGCATAGCCTTCTTCGTGTCGGTCAAAGTTCGCGCTACCATGATTTCAGTCGTCAAATCCAGGTTAGGTTCTATAAGTCCTATGGACCACCCAGGATCATTTCCAGTCACTGTGATAATTTGTTCTGAATTTGGAGGAATTTTCACATCTTCCACGAGCAGTAGACGGATACTAATTTCCACATTTCCATTGGTTAATGCACACTCCTCATCTCCAAACGTGAGAATATTCCGTTTATGATCATAGGAGAATCCATGTTTCCTGATAAGATCCATTCTCAAAATAAACTCGTCTGTGATCCTGGCAACCAACACTTTATGCCAAACTTCAAGTCTTTCTCCAATAATGATGGTGACATCGGCTTCTCCATCTATAAGGGCGTATCTCCAGTGACTGATTTTAACATAATAGGGTTGGCAATGGTTGTATGGTATATCCGGCAAGTTTATCTGGTCTTACAATGGTCACATCTGCTCCTGTATCGATGGTAATCTGGATCTTCTGTCCGTTAATGCGACCGGCCACTGTAAGACTTTTGCCACCCAAACTACTGACTTTAAAGATCCTGGGGGTCTTAACGGCCCCGGTCAATTGCCCCCTTGCATTGACCGGAATTCGTTTTCCTGCGATCTAGGACGATGTTGATCGCCGCTCGGTCTTCTAAACGACGGCGACGGACTTCTTGGCCCTATTACGGGGGTTGTTCTTGATGTGCCCTAGTCTGCCGCAGTTAAAATATTTTATGCCCCGATTGTCTGTTGATCGTGGAGTTCTTTCTAATAGGGCTTGCATATTGACTGCCATATCCTTCATCGCTTTATGTAAACTGGCCATGGATTCAGCCATAGACGTACTCTCCTCTTCATCGCAAGTTGCCATTCTTAAACGTGGAGATGAACTAGATGACACTCGTGACGCCTCGAATTCCATGGCCCGAACCAGTGCCTCGCTGATATTCCTGGGCCTTACTAGACGTAAGTGGTATCTCATGTCACTATCGCGAACTCCCTTAATGAACCTTTCGGCGGCAAATTGCGTTTGAAAACATTCAGGGGCTGATGGGTATGCCAGGTGAATTAGTCTGTCTATGTCCGCCTCAAATTCTTGTAGGGATTCACCTGACTTTTGCTGTCTCATCCTCAGCTGGGCCTGGAACACAGTTTCTTTGTGCTCATTTCCAAATCGTAATTGTAGAGAGTGTACTATAAAACTGTACAATTGCTTTGATCAGCTGCCGACAGAGATTGCAGTAATTCAGCCGCTTTTCCACGAAGTGCTACCACTAATGTTGTAGCTTTCTGGGACTCGAACCAGCCATTAGCTTTTGCAGCTGCCTCAAATTCTGTTTTATAATGTTCCCAGGCTGTAGTACCGTCATAATCGGGAGGCTTCATTTTAGCGTTCGCTGTGCTAAAACTCTGTAGACACGTTGTCGTCCTCAAGTTGTTCCCGGAATTTCTTTTCTAGCTCGAGAACCCTCTGGTTGACAGCTTCGAGTCCTTCGTTAACGCCGTTAATGGATTCGTGAACGGATTGCATTATTCTTTCTTCCAATTATTGCTCCCTAGCTGCGAGATGTGTCACTAATTCTTCTCTGAACCGCTCCTGTTCTTCCTTCTGCTTTAGATAACGTCTTTCCTGTAATTGATCACGTTTTTCCAGCTCATCCTTCTGTTCTAGATAACGTCTTTCCTGTATTTGATCACGTTTTTCCAGCTCTTCTTTTTGTTCCTTATAACGTTTTTTCTGCTCTTCCTTCTGTTCTAGATAACGTCGCTCCTGTACTTGATCACGTTTTTCCTGTTCTTCCCTCTGTTGTTGCATAAGGGAAAGCAGTGTGGCTAGTTGATTCTCCATCGCTTGGTGCTGGCTTCTGGTCACTGGCATAAACACGTAATGTCCGGCAATGAGGCACTCACTTACAGTTCGGCAATATTAGTCCTTAAATTTCCACTGGAATCCCACTTCTGACACCAATTGTTGCAAACTCAGGGTTCAATGATTCCAGTGTAACGATTTAACATGGAAACACTATTTATTTGCCTCATAAATACACACAGGTACAATTCGCTTACTAAATAACTCACTACTTAAAACTTTATAGCCTTCTATTATCGTTTGGTACTTTAGCTTACTTATAGCTCGATTAAAATAAGACTACTCGCTAACCGCGGCGTTATTCGCCTTTTATATACAATTATAAAATTACAGAAAAACCTAGAATGTTCTTGATAAGAATTCTTGAATAATCTCACATAAAAAAAGGTTGTAAACAGCTGCATTCTACATAAACAGAGTAATAAATCACTCGTGTCCCTCAGAGCAATAAATCACCCGTGTCAGCCATGACGCAGCGCGGATTGGTCGCGAAGCGGACCAACCACACGCGTTGCCCCGCCTCCGGTGCGGCGTCGCTGCGAACCGTAACAATAATAATGCTACAAATTTTTAGTATACCATAATTTACCTAAACCAGCTAAAACATTGGTTTTGATTTAATACCATTAAAACCATTGAACATTGAAAGCCACCGTTCTAACACATTCTATTTATATACCTACACGACTAATTGGGTAAGTACCTAAACCCGCTTAAAGAGAATGAGAGAAAATTACAAACTGAATCACTCTGAAATAGATTTTCCTGCATGCTTGAAAAAAAAAATAGTATATGTAACTCGGAGTAAAAGGTCTTTTTGTGCTTCGCCCAGTTGCAGGCCTCAGCTTCGCTTCGGCCGTCAATGTCTGGGCTCAGCACGAAAAGACCCACTTTTACTCCTAGTGACATAATCTACTATTATCATTTTGACAAAATTTGTCTCCTGATCAATGGACTGACTCACACGAGATGATTTAATTTAAAAACTAAAATCACAGTATAACATCAATTGTATAAACATTTTTGAAGCAAACAAGTTGCAAATCCAAATACGTTTATTTGAACCAAATGCGTTAGAGTTAAAACAAACTTTAGCAACAAGCGCCATTTACATTAATTTTTTAGCAATTTTTTATTCTCCCTTTCACGTTCTTTACGCAGCGCTAGGGATGCGCAAAATTCTTAAAATATCAAGGATTTATCGAGAGCAGACTATCGATACTGTAAAAATATTAGCTACAAAATATCGATACTTTTTCGATATGTTTTGTACCATTAAAGTGGTGGCATTTCCTGACAATTACTTTTTTGAGGAGCCATTTCTGGTTTTAGATTATTATTCCAGAATTAATTAACAATTTTTACTATAAATATTTTTCTAATAAAATGATCAAACATATTTTAAAAACGTGTAACGTAATTTGGTGCTACGAGTTTTTCTTTGATTATGTATTTTCCTACCAAACTGTCATCATTTTCAACTGTTTTCCACTTTTTCTAATATTTTTGTAGTAAATGTAAATGCACATTGTTCGATTTTACAGTTGAGTTGCTGAGGTTGAGTTGGTGTGGTCTGAGGGAGTTTTTTTCTAATTGTGCATTTCTCTACTAAACTATTATCATTTTCGACCGTTTTTTAAATACGTTATGCGCTAACAACAGTAATTGCAACATTTAATGTATATAGAAATTTGACACCTAGAAGATCCTGATCTCCCGGAAGAAGCCATGCCATCGATCAATGTGGCTACATTGATCCGGGAGGGGGGGGGGGGGGGGGGGTCAGTCAAAACTACTGATTGCTGAGAAGTTCAAACAATTCCGGAACCTAATCGTGCAATGTAAAAGGCAAACCTTCGAGGAAAAACCCATAACTTGCGAGGATCTTCACGGATTCTGGGACATGATTTATATGCAGGTAATGGCTTTGTATAAGCCACTTTCAAAGTAACAGGTTGATGTAAAAATAAGTAAATGAGTTATAAAAGTGGTCTGTTTCAATGACAAGAATGTATCTAATCTTATTCCAGGGAAAGTTGAAAGTGACTATATGCAGATGTCTCTTTTTGCAATATACAGGTGGAAAATTTGGATCGAAGATTCGTCAATTTGGAGCGTTTGACGGAAAACAATTGGTTAGAAATGATGTTCGAGCCCAAAGTTGAACAGCCTATCGCCGAGCCAACACACAACAAACGCGAGAACAACGGACGACAAAAGAAGCCAGATTCTTCACGTTTGAAGGACATGATAAGAGAACGACAAATTAATAAGAACTTAGACGGCGGTGGAACTGGCGAAGCGCGAATTGGGACACCACTGAAAGAGCAAGTACGTGACTAGTTCCCTCAAAAAGTCTGCTGTGTTCCAAACCTCTAAGTGTGATTTCGGTCCGTCTCCTTCTTAGTGTTACTTTAACAAAAACAATTTCTCTTGACAGAATGGCGAAGGAATAGTAATCCTTCCCAGTCCTACATTGATGTCTCTTAATTTCATATTTCTCTTACCAGTTTTTCCAATATGTAGCTACCGACTCTAAATATACTATTCTTCCATTAGGTTTCTCAGAGTTCAACAACCCCAATCGTAAAAGCTTACGAATGTTTGTCCTAACGAGCCAACATTGAAACGTTGCACGTAACGTAACGCAGTCTATCAAACAAGGAAATGGTTTAACCCCGGTAAGAAGCATTTTAAAATCCGACGGTTATAAGTCCACGGGAAAGAAGTCATATTTAGAAAATCCTCCAGCTCGAGTTTCGATAGTGTATTGAAAAGCACCGGGAAGCAGTAAAAGAGCGCGAGGAAGACTCTATGTTTCAGCGGGGCGTTTTGTGAATCATACGTTTTGTGAATTATTTAAGTCTTTGTATTGTTATCTTGTTATGTTTAATTGAGGCATTTAGCTCGAATAATGATTTATTATTATTATTTGATAATGATTGATATTTATCGATTTTATTTGATTGATT
The DNA here is from genome assembly GCA_951812265.1 of Taphrorychus bicolor. NCBI lineage: Eukaryota > Metazoa > Arthropoda > Insecta > Coleoptera > Curculionidae > Taphrorychus > Taphrorychus bicolor. Next base: position 15,077,078 of record OX638298.1, read on the forward strand.
ATTATTTGATGATGACAATAATATTGATTGTTAATGATTTATTAAATTAAAATTAGGCGACTTTCTTATACTTTTTGTACATTGTCTTAGAAGGTAAATATACTTCATTTTAAACAATTAATATGTAATTATTTCTATCACACCATTGATCGGTTATGGCTTTCCTGCAATTCGAACATCTGAAGTGAGGTTAGTTAGTTGTCGAGTTAACCCCATAACCCGACTAGTTTTCCGAAAATGCCCCTATTGACTATTCCAGAACAGCTGTTTTTGACAAGCTTTTTTGAGAGTCAAGCACACCAAAATTTCTGTGCTTATACGGAAATGATGAATAAGAATCATCAATTCAATGTCATTTGTTCTTCTAGGATGATATCTCCTCATTATAACAATATTTTTCTGCTATTATTCGCATTTTATTGACATTATCTTTACCCATATGTAACTTATGACGACACATAAATAAATTAAACTATAAAAAAATAGTAAAAACTGTAACACCGCAGTCAGTTTATTAATTATGAGAAACACATTTGTTTTGGCGTTTTACAAACATTCCTTTCCAACACGTTCCATCTGACATTTAAATAGGTGGGTCTGACATATTGCCTCGAGGGGGAACCATGTCAAATGACGTAATTCTAGAATGATCAATATTTTGACGTTAGACGTCATGACGCTACCGAGACTCCGAGTCGTTTTTTTAGGTTAGATTTTTGTGGAATTTTTTCTGACATTTTTACATTATTTAATAATTAAAAAATGTAAAATCTCAAGTACTATTATCAGTTTACACGATGTTATAAGTACTTTATTTAAAACGCAATAATTGTATTAAAATTAAAACACACTATTCTTGAAGTTTGAAACCATTGAATAATGACGAAAGGGCAAAATGCTTCCTCTCCATCTCCTGGCTCTCAGCCCAACACCAGATGTTCTTCATTAAATCCTTTGATTTTGAGTTCCACTGCCACTGCAGGCCCATCCACTTCAGTTAAAACTCCAAATGTCGGGGTCTCTCCAACAACAAATGTATGGGCTGGTCGACTCAGTGCAGGTTCCTCTTCTGCATCGGCAGCTAAACCTGCAGAGGTTTGTTCCTCCCGCAGAAGCCCTTGTTCACCAATAGGCAATATTCTGTTTCAAAGTAAACACAATGATCCAAGAGATTTTGACAAAGGAAATCCAATACGTAAGTATTATTTATTAAAACTACTTTTAATATTTATGTTAGTAACAGGTAAGAAGTATATACAGGGTGTTTTTTTTAAGATGGGCCATAGGAATTTCCATGCAATGAAGTTTGATATTTTTTTTTAAATGAGCCATAGCGAATACTACAGCAAAATAACCTGAAAGGTGGATCATTATTGAGAATGGTGGGTGGTGTTTTTAAATTGATGCTGCTGTCTGACATGAGTTTTGAAGAATGAAGAGTCTTGGTATTCTTTTATTATCTTTTTTTAGGCCTGCTACTCGACCCAGATGAGTATAGCAAAAACATAATAGTAAATTATTAAGCGAGCTTTTTATAATAGCCATTATTCCCGTAGGGGGACGTTGGCGTCGCGAGCCGCAGGCGAGGGGCGCAAGTCTCCCGTGGGTATAATGGCCATAAAAAGCAAGTATAATACTATACTTTGTCTACAATATACAATAATACTATTTAACTGTTGTCATCAAGCTGAATATCAGTATTAAGTGGTTGTGGAAAAATTTCTTTTCTTCTAGTGTGTATAAAGCTTTTCATTATATTTTTCGGAAAAGTAGGTCATGGAAATTTGACAGATTGCCCCCCATATAATATTTGAACTGTGTCAGTTTTATTGGCATAATTTAAAGGTTATAAAATGGTGCTATTATAAAAAATGTTGTTGCCAGAACTTACCAAAAATAATAGTTCTAAGTGAAAATAATAAATCCATGTCCTAGAGCTCCTACTACGTTTTTCAGGCAGGTCAAATACTTGGCAGAAGTAATTCTTAGGACAACAAATTTTCTTATACTAGAGCTGGGGCATCGACCCAGCTCTAGTATAAGAAAATTTGTGCAACATAACAATCAACATCATCACAATTGCACAAGATGTGCAACATAACATCATCATATAGTAAGAGAAGGTTTGTTAAAACAGAACCACTAAAAGCTCTTACGTAAATGGCTCTTATTCCTAGAACCATAAAATCTTTCTATTAAAAGTATCTTTGCAGTTATCTACTCACTGTATATTAGCTCTTTTACAAAACGTTAACATTTTTTCGCTGTAGAAATCAACAAAAAGGGAGGGACATACTATTGATACATTGATACATGCAGAATTGAGTTTCCTATCAAAAACTATTAAACATTCCTATAGCTTGGTCGTTGCATTTTCTTGGAAAATTGATTTTTTCTGAATTTGTGCTGACATAAACAAATGTAGTAATCTAATTTACCTGTTTAGGTCTGTTCAGGTGTTACCTGATTTTGACAAAGCAAAATTTATTGTTTTGTCAAAATTGCCACATATTAATTTAAAGTTAAATAATTTTTTACTGTTATAATTGGTGGTTAACAGGGAGTTTTCTATTTAATAAAAATGCTGGTTTACACAACAGAAGAACGAGTCGATATGATCTTTATTCTAGGAGAATGCTTGCAAAATTGTCTTTTAGCATCTAGGGTTTATGCTGAAAGGTTTCCTAACCGAACTCGACCGAATAGAGCCGTTTTTGAAAGACTGTTGGTTCAATTTAGGCAAACTGGTAGTGTTCAGTATGAAACGACTGCCAAAACGAGACCAGTTACAGAAAACCAAGAAACTGAATTAGCCGTTATTGGCTCTGTAGTTGAAAATCCCCATGTCGGACAACGAGAAATTGCACAAAACTTAAATATTAGCCAAGCAAGCGTATCAAGGATTCTTCAAAAACATAAATATCACGATTATAAGATACAAGTACATCAAGAACTCTCCGATAACGATTTTGGCCAACGAGTGGACTCTTGTATGTGGTGTTAGAAAAAGTTGGAGAACAAGAAGATTTTTTTGAATCAGTTCTATTTAGTGATGAGTGTACTTATCATAATGATGGTTCTTTTAACCGACACAATTTTCATTATTATTCTGATTTTAACCCCCATGAATTTAGAGTTATTAATAACCAACATAGGTGGTCAGTAAATGTATGGGGGGGCATAATGGGACAGTATGTGATTGTACCTTATTTTTTTGACAAACATTTAAACGGAATGTCGTTTCTAAATTTTTTGAGAAATCAGCTTCCAATTTTACTGGAAGAAGTTCCTCTAGATATAAGAACAACCATGTGGCTGCAAATGGATGTGGCACCTGCTCATTATCATCGTGAAGTCCGGAAGTTCTTAAATGTTCGTTTCCAAAATCGATTGATTGGAAGGAATGGAGCACAACATTGGCCACCAAGGTCCCCTGACATAACGCCTCCCGATTTCTTTTTATGGGGATATGTGAAAGGAATCGTGTATAATACGCCACCAACCACAAAAGAAAATATGAAGGAACGAATTAGAGAGGCCTTCAGAAGCATAACTCCCCATATGTTAAGCAATGTGAGTGAAGGATTTAAAATCAGAATACGTTTGTGTTTAGAATCAGACGGTCGTCATTGTGAACAAATTTTATAACTGTTTGTTTTTGTTTGTTTTAATCTTATGTTGACTTGTTATTTATTGTATTTCAAATTGCCACTATTATTGCACTTATTTTTTTTGTAATAGAGATGCAAAATTTTATTTAACTATTTTATTAACTCTTGTAATATAATGTTTTATTTGATATTTTATGCTAAATAAAGCCCCTTTAACATTCAGATGATTGCTAAATAATCTTCATGATCATAATTTTGTAACTTATAAATTAATATCTGACAAATACGTGGTGTTCATTGGAAAACTTCGTCTAGTTGGTTGTGAAATGTCAAAGGAAAAGAATGGAGAAACAGAAGTCCATTTACTTTCATTATGCCATCCTTTTCTGTCAAACTTTTATAGCCTCCTAAGTGAAGTTTTCTAGTGAACACCCAGTACTAATGATAATAAATTTTGCTTTCTCAAAGTCAGATATTGTAACAGGTAAAGTAGATTACTTAATTCGTCTATGTCAGCTCAAATTCAGAAAAAAATCAATTTTCCAAGAAAACGCAAAGACCAAGCTATAGGAATGTTTAATAGTTTTGATAGGAAACTAAATTCTGCATCTAATGATACTATAAAACACAGGGTGTCTAATTTAAATTAAACGAGTTATTACTGTTTGAAGTTTGCAATAATTTGGTGTTCACTTATTGACATTCGGCGCACAGTAGTTAATATTTACTCCACACCACAAAAAATCCAATGTACTATTAGCCCACCAGCCAATTTTGGTGGTTGAAAAGAAACCAAGTGCTGCGATTTTAAACATTTAATTTGATGCTGCATTTTCACAAAATCACTAATATCTGAAGAACGGTACGGTTTAGATGCCATAAACCTTAATAAAACTACCTTTACTTTTGTCCGTAGGTACCGAAAATATATTAATATACTAGGTGTCTCATTTAAACAAATACAACTTTAATCAATTTTATACTTTTGGGACCACCTGTATACAATGACAATAATTTTAAAATGTACTTCCAATAGACGCCCATCCAATCCATATACAAAACTTTTTTAAAATCTAAAAGTTTAGCCATAATCTTCCGTGTTGAGTAACGTGAATCACCCTGTATAAAAAAGCATTTAACACAAATTTTTTCTCGACTTTTTAAATATATTTGTTCTCTCTGACAAAAGAGCTAATAAATTGGAGAGTGAGCTAGATTTTGTAGTAAAATAGTAAAAAGAAGTAGTATCCCCTATAGAATAATAATATTAATAATAATAATAATAATAATAATAATAATAATAATAATAATAATAATAATATTAATAATAATAATAATAATAATAATAATAATAATAATAATAATAATAATAATAATAATAATAAATAATCTTTATTTCAAAATTATGTACATACATACCCAAAACGAAATAACGTCAGAGCATAGATACTATCATGTAACCCTTGGAATATCTGATTAGCTATCAGCAAGAACAATACTCGTTTTACCTACATTGTCTATTTCTTATATTAATGCATCACAGTTTTCCTACTTCGGTGAAGAATTGCTCAACACTGTATGGTTCAATATTCACTAAAAGTCTGTATACCGCCGTTTTAAATTGCTTCAGGCTTGCCAATATCTTTAAGTTATTTAGTAGAGTATTGTACAGCTAGTAGTACAGCTAGTACTATATACGAGTACAACAATAAAAGGCGCCTTTTTCATATTTCTTAAGTCTATGCTTTGGCAATACATAATTTACATTTTTCTTACTATAACTTCTTTATTAATGATATTGATCAAAAATGTTTCTATTCTTAAAGAAGAACAGAAGACATTCTTGTATATACAGGGTGATTCAAAAGTACTGACTTGACAAACTTCAGGAGGCATTATTTTTAGAAGAAAAGTTCTAATAAACAAAGGTCCTAAAGAGCATCGTTACGAAGATACAGGGTGTTAAAGTTTTATTAAAAAAAAAAAATAATATCTTCCAAACCGCTTGAAAGAAAATTTTGCAGATGTTTTTTTATTAATATTTTTTTTTTTAATTTTTTTTTTCAATTTTGAACTGAAATCACATGTTCTATCTTGTTGAGGTAACGATTCTAAGACGTGCATTAAATTGATTTCTATCTTTTTACTTGAAAATGACGCGTCTAACGAAGAAAACTTAGGAGGGCTTTTTTGTTTGGAATTGAACAGAGAACAAAATGGTAGAATTTATTTTTTGATAGACGAGTGGCATACCATACTTTTCTATAAAAAGATGAAGCATCATTGCGGTACGCGCGCCACTGGTGGAACAAAAAAAAATTCGTTTAACAGAAACATGGCTAGCTAATGACATCTGTAAAATTTTATTAAAACCTTTTAAGCGGTCTAGGACATATATATTTTTTTATTGTTTTATAAAACTTTAACACTCTGTATCTTCGTTATGATGCTCTTAAGGACCCTCGTTTATTAAAACTTTTCTTCTTAAAATAATGCCAACAATCACCTCCTGGAGTTTGTCAAAGTATTTTTGAATCACCCTGTATATAGCATGTGCAGTAAGAAGGTTGTTATGCCTATACTTTCCTCGGCAAGATTCCCTGTGACGACTACCCATGCTTATAATTGCTTCCTCCGCCTTTGTTATCAACACATTTCTGTCCAAAGATGTCATGAGTAAACTTGTATCATCAGCATACGCTGCAATTTTGCTGTCAACTCCTTGCGTACTTAGTTCAGTAATGTTGTTCAAGTATATAATGAACAAGAGCGGACCAAGCACACTACCTTGCGGATTGCCAAGAGAAAGATTTATTGCATTAGATAGCACTCTAGTGCGTAGTGCTACCCTTTCCAATAGAGACTTGTTGTATATACCCTGACAGGTATGAGGAAACCCATTTAGGTGTCATGTCTCGAATCCCATACTTATAAAGTTTTTTTAAAACAGTATGTCATGATTTAAGGTATCATAAGTTTTTGATAAGTTCAAATATATTCCAATGGGAATTTCACCTTTATCCATTGCCTTCAATATGTATTCTACAGACTCAAGTAGTGCCGTCTGCGTAGATTTGCACTTGATAGATCCATGTTGTATCCCTGAAAGAGTGTTAGTAGAAATCATAAAGTTCATTATTCTGTCATACATCACTGCTTCAAAGATTTTTGTGACACTAGATAGCAAGCTGATTGGGCGATAATTTCCCAATTGAGACTCATCACCTTTCTTGTACCCTAGTATGACTATGGCTAATTTTAAACTGTCTGGGTAAATCCCATATTTGATAGAGTTATTAATGATATGTACTAGCGGCTCAACAATACCACTAATCACAAAATCACACACTTCAGTAGGGAGGAGGATATACCGTCCAGCCACTGCTGTATTATTTGCTCTTCATATTTCAGACTACTTGCAAGATTTCTGAGTCATCCATCAACTTCAACATGATTGTGTCATAGTTGTGTTGTATGCAAGTTGGTTGATGGTTAGTTAATAAGTTGTAATAATAATAATAATAATAATAATAATAATTTCCTTTATTACCAACAAAATGATTCAGTGATCACAAAGCACAAGACCACAAGACTTGAGCCTGTGGCACTTTTAACTGGCTGTTACAGCCTGAGTATAAAATATGAATATACAACGTATAAAAATTCAACACACTATGATAAAAATGAAAACAAATAAAAAGTTTTTTCTTTCAAATATAAAATATTCTCCTTACGAAATTGAGATTCTGATGGTATTTGCCCAATATACCCTGGTAACAAATCATATCATACTGTTTTTTCTTTTCTGTGTATTGGAGCGCATAATCAGCGTTTACGTTCTTTAGCAAAAAAAGTATATTCAGCTCCCCCTTGCAGTTCCCAATCTCAACATCATTTTGCCAATATTTGGCTTTTTCCAAGTTTCTAACCGGCACTTTTCTCTGTATGTTTTATATATAAACGCGTTCCACTGTGCATTAACATTCCGATTTGCTACAGAATAAACTGACTGCCAGTTATGATATTTCAGATTTTCTCTAAATAATTTTTTATTATGTTTTTCAGTGTTTTCCCATAAAAGCAGAATTGTGACCTTGCAGTGTAAGAGATATCTTTTTTCACATATGATCCGAGACGTGGCACTGCAAGACTTGAGCCTCCAGATAATTACCCTCATGATTTGTTAAAATATTATCTACATTTTCTTTTACTGGTGGTAACTCTCGTGTGATTATTAATTGTGTGTTTGAATTATGTTTTGAAGTTATATTATTATATAAGAAATGACTTAGGGCGACTTTTACAAGTTCAAGTAAAACTTCAGTTTGGAAACTGTCAGATAAACAATGCAATCTACGTCATATCTGGTGTCTTAACTTCAAATTGAAGTTTTACTGATGTAAAAGCTGCCCTAAATTAAAGACAGCAAAGTTTTTTTTGTCACGTGACGGAAAATCAACATTAAAATCACCAGCAATAAATACATTTTTTTTCTCTGAAAAACATGCAGATAGCAAGTCTTCCATTTTCTGGATAAAGTCATTGTAGTCACCGGTGGTCTATACAGGGAAATAATAATTATTGAATGAAATCTTAGGTCTTTTGCTTGCACTGAAACTGCTTACTGACAAAGATGGCAATCCCCCCATGTGCGCGTTCTCGTTGCCGGCAAAAACTCATTACCAAGTTGAAATGCGGAATATTATGGTTTTGCAGTTGTGTCTCAGTGTTCCAATATTCAGTAACACACAGCACTCTAAACGATTTGTTGTCCCGTATCGTCTCCTTTACTACCTCAACAGCGTTTCTTATAGATTGCAAGTTCTGGTAGATAATGCTCCATTTGTATGTATTACCCTTTGTGTCCTTACAGATACGCCCTTCATTGCCGTCAGATTATTACTATTTAGAGTTACACTCGGTGCTACATTAGAGGAACTAGTTGCATAGGTGTCTGCAAAATTACGACAAGAGACAAAGAGAAGACAAAAACGATATCTCCTCTTCGATCTAAAAATCCAATTTAGATCGAGGAAAAAAATGAAAATAACAAAACATAACAACGAATATTTAAAAAATAAATAAAACAGTAAGACAGAAAAAAACTTGGTCAAAGAAAAGTTACGACAAGAAAAAGAAGACAGAATGATATCTTCTCTCCGATCGAAAAATCCAATTAAGATCGGAGAAAAAAAAAACAGAACCAAACATTTGTAAAAAACATAACAACGAATATTTGAAAAATGAGGAAAACAGTAAGACCGAAAAACTTGGAGCAACAAAAATTACGGTAAGACAGAGAAGACAGAAACGATGTCTTCTATTCGATATAAAAATCCAATCTAGGTCGAAGCAAAAAAATGTAAAGAACAAAACATTTGTAAAAAACATAACAACGAATATTTGAAAAGTGAAGAGAACAGTAAGACAAAAAAACCTTTGCCAAACAGAAATTACGACAAGAAAAAGAAGACAGAACCGATATCTCCTCATCGATCTAAAAATCCAATTTAAATCGAAAAAAATACTTACTGTTTTCTTTATTTGAAAAATAAAGAAAACAGTAAGACATGAAAACTTGGAAAACAAAAATTTCTACAAGAAAGACAAGACAGAAACGATATCTTTTCTTCTATCTAAAAATCCAATTTAGATCGAAGAAAAAAAACAGAACAAAACATTTGTAAAAAACGATAACAACAAATATTTGAAATGAAATGATGAAATTGATATAACAACAAATATTTGAAAAATGAAGAAAGCAGTGACACCGAAAAACTTGGACAAACAAAAATTATGAGAAGACAGAAACAATGTCTTCTATTCGACCTAAAAATCCAATTTAAATCGAAGAAACTGTACAAGGAGGAATCATAATTGATTCTCTCCCTGTGCCCTTCCAGTCTTCTATATACAGGGCAATTGAGATCCCTAGCCGTATGACGACAATTTTCTATATTACTTGAGACTTGAGACAGTTCGGGCATGCTAATTGTTTTTCTTTACATTCTCTATTATCATGAGCGTGACCACAGTTGAGGCAGCTTGGCTCGTTCTTACAATCTTTTGCTACGTCCAAATGCATCCAAAAGTGCTGCATTTGTACCAGATGGCTAGATTTATGTGTTCCTGTACGTACGTACGAATAGCTACCAAAGAGAATTAAAGGTATAGTTTTATGTCTGGTATTATACTCCCTTTGATAGACTTTGATAGACTTTGATAGAACCAATAAGTCACTGTCAACAATTTTTTTTATTTTTTATTTTTCATGCTTTTAAGATCTGTGTTACACTTAAATAATTGGAGAACCAGTTTATATTGTTACTACACACAAATTCAATTAGGTAAAGTACCACAAGAGTAAACAATATGACAAAATCATATTTCAGATATACAAATCCTAAATCTTTGAAACAGATTATTGATTTTTTACTATTTACTTTTAGTTATTTTGCTTCAATACATCTTGCTGGGCGTTTTTTCAACATCAAACAAAATACTGAAATTAAAGCTGATGACATTTTCAACCATGCTGTGACCTTCTTATTCCAGATCCCTGGATTTCATATTTATCTACATAATTTGGGATATTAAGGCATTAGAGTTTAAAGTGGAAACTTTTCAATATAAAGACAAAAATGCTGTGGTACTTTTCTCTGATGTTTTCGGAATATCCATTAATTATTTTCCTTAATGTTTTTGTGGCAGTTAACATGCTGAAGTTAGAAAATACGAAATTGAAAAATTTTTAATGGCGAATCAGAAATAATAATTTATATTAAAGAAAAAGTCAAGCTTCTGCTGGAAATCAAACCCAGACCTTCCACTTTCTAGGAAGACTCTCTGATCAGTGAGCCATGGAAACCTAACTCTTTCTCCAGTATAAACCAGATAGTATTAAGGTTGTTGGGTGTTAAATGGGAAGGGGAATACATTCACAACCAGAGACTGTCTAGTCTCATTTCTTCATTTTAACTAAGTGTTTCAAAATACATTTCCATCAAAAAAAAAAAAATGTGTTGTCCACTTCATCTCCTAAAACATACAAAAGAGCTCCATATTGCTTTTAAGGCTTTGTTGCCACCGAAATCTTGTTTTCTGTGATTGAATATGACTATCCAAGCAAATTTTATAACTAGGGATGTGCACCATAAAAAGGACTGAACAGAATGAATGAATAATTTTTTGTGCAAAAATATGAGTTCAACAAAACTATTGTTTATAAATTTCAGTGTCTCTAACTATTGTTTATAAATTTCAGTGTCTCTATATGTTTTTTTTTATTCAGTGTCTACAAAAAAGAGAAATAGGCGGAGAGTGAGGAAACATAAGTCAGAAGTAAGTGATGCAACTGTAAATTCAACATCATCAGGCTCCACGCCACATGCCAGTCCAAGTACATCCAAGGGAAAAGTTTCAACAACAAGACACTCGTCTTCAGGCCGCCGGGAGCCCTATGATGTGAGTCAACTGGTTAGTTTATTGGCCCTGGAACGAGAAGAACCTCCAGTTCATAAAAAGGTTCAGTTTGGATTAATATATCTGTAAAATTGGTTACATTTGGTTCTAAACATATTTTAGAATAAGACACCTTCAAAGTTGGATTTACCATCTGCTTCTCAGCCTTTAATTGATACAAAATTAGTTTGCCATATTGAACGCGTGGAAAATCCAAAAAATGGCAAGGCTTTTAGAAAAAGAAGTAAAAATCATAAATATATAAATTTAAAGTCATTTCTTGGGTCTGCTAAGACTTGTTCATTTAAAACCCATCTGGAAAAGCTGATCAAAGCGTTCAACAGTTTTGCTCTGGGTAAAATTTTTGATAGTTGTTTTCCGTCAAGAATCGAAATAGGTGTTTTACTTTTAAAGATTCTACGCCAATTACTAAAAAGAGACGGAAATATGTTCAGCATGAGAAGAGTTCAAATCAGAGTACTAGAGTACAAACGAAGATCCACAGGGAAATTTTGGTGCAAAAAACAGAGAGAAATGAGTCTGGAGGGAGCGTGGGGGAGTCGGTTCTTATTCTGGAAGGCAGCAGCGTGGAAGTAGGTCAGCAGGAGTGAAATCATGAATAGAGTGAAATAAATTTTGTGATTTAGGTGGTACAAAAGACTCCTCGAACAAAAGGTAAAAAAGAAAAACATAAAAGGCACAAAATGGAAAAGAAACTAGTCAAGGAAGCTCAGGAATCATTTCCTCCCACATATACAGATGAAATGGCAAAACTTGGTACTGGTGGACACATTGTCTGTTTTAATTCTATTCTACAACTTAGCGTTATTTAGGGCTTGAAAATGGGGAGCTAGTGAAAGGTTTTATTCGAGTCAACCCAAAAAATGCCCGAGAGTCTTACGTTAGCAATGAAGACTCGACTATTTCAGACTATTTTGTAACTTCCATAGCTGACAGAAATGGTGCCTTGGACGGCGATGAAGTCTTGTTGAAAGTTAAGCCAACAGAACAGTGGGCTGAGGGCAAACCAACAGCTTTTGTCGTTTATATACTCAACAAAGTAGGTTTATGATTGCAAGACTTGTGGAAGACATTGAATAGAGGTTTTAGGTACATCCTCGTACTACTGTGGGAAATCTAAAACCGTCGGCAGAACCTAATTATGCTCTGTTTTATCCCAGAGACATGCGAATGCCTTGCATGAAAATTCCTGAGGTTTCGTGGCCGAAAGGCTTCAAACAAAACCCGAAAGTTTATACAAATATTTTATGTGCTGGAAGGCTCTTGGAGTGGACGCAGCCCAATAACGCATTGGGTAACTATTTGTTTTTTCATCGGGTTTTTTTTTGTTAAACGTTTAGGTTGTTGCAGGAGTCATTACCGACACTTTAGGGTTAGCCGGAGATCTGCGTGTAGAAACGATGGCAATTTTAAAAGAGTTTTGTCTGGATATAACACCGTTTTCTCCAGAAATGGTACAGCTTCTCCCTAAAACAAAGACTATACCAGAGGAGGAGTTGGCTAGGAGAGAAGATATACGGAAGGAGTGTGTTTTTACGATTGACCCTCTTACTGCTCGAGACTTGGACGATGCCGTATCTGTTAAAGAGCTTCCAAATGGCAATTATGAGATAGGGGTCCATATTTCGGACGCGAGTTACTATTTGACCGAGGGTGAGTGTATTTAATTGTATTTTAGTGTCACTTTTACAAGTCAAGTTTCAGCCCTAGCTGAAGTTTAAACTCCAGATTTGATGTATATTGCATTGCTTTTCCGTCAAAACCCTACGTTTATCTTCATACTAAAGTTAACACTGAAATTGTAAAAGTTACCCTTACACAAATGGCCAACCACCAAAGTGGGACAATTTTTTTAGTTTAACTTTGGGGACTTCGGCAAGGTATTTGCAGAGATATGATGAAGGTTAAATTGAGGCAAAGTTGCGCAATTACAACTCTATAAAAATAACTTTTTCCAATTTCGAAAACTTCAATGGCTTCAGAAATATTTGCGAAAAAAGAAAATTTTGAAAAAAAATCTTTTAGTTCTTAATTTGAAAAGGTAATTAAAAATAATTGACATTCCTTTCTAGCAACTTTTTGCTCTCTTCTACATAGACTTTAAAACTATAGATAGACCCCGTCAGTCATTCATTAATTCTCAGTTTGTTTACTTACAACATGTACATGGAGCACGGCGGGCACGTATTACGAGGGAATCAAAAAATGGACGCCGAGTCGGGAAATATGCGGCGGTTCACAAGCACTTTTCAACACCAAACAGAAACAATACGCGTTTATGAATGGACGACGACAAAAAGCACGTACTTGTAATACTCACGACTGCCCGTATTGTTGCCAATTCGTCAATTATAAAGATTTTCAACCTGTGTTTTGAAGCGTGTTCTGACTGCTGTGCTCCTACAGCACATGTAAACACATCTGTCAGGTTGTCGGACGTTAAAAGCGGGAAATATTGCATCCATCAACAACTTCATTTTTAAAGGGATTTTTAGTATCGGATTCTGAATCTCCTTGGAACTTTGCATTCGGTGAAAACAATTAATAATTCCACTAACTTTTATGTTGGATTTGCTGATTTTCCTGTATATGTACTGCGATATTTTATTGATAAATTCAGATATAGGACCTGCTGCATTAACATGCAGGGCATTTTTTTTTTAAAGATAGGCCTTTCTATGTTATGACATTCGATTTTTTAATGAACCATAGCATAGCCAAACTTATATAACTATTTTAGTTGGTTGAGAATTGTGAGGAATTGATCGACAGGCAGCAGTGATTTTTCATTAACATTGGTTGTCACTGAATATAGAAACATTATAGGATTTTACTGCATGGAAAGTCCTTTCTCATCTTGATCTCAGCTTCTCCTTCGGAGGTTGCTGATCATCATGGCTATTCTAACTTTAGAGGCAGCTGTCTGAAATAGTTCGACAGATGAGGCCAAACCAGTCTCGCAAGTTACGTAGCCAGGAAATTCTACGTCGACCGACGCTTCTGCGTCCCACGATCTTCCCCTGCATGATCAGCTGCAGAATTTCATATTTTGAATTACGCATAACATTCCCAAGAAACTCTAGTTTTCTTTTCTTAATTGTGAAAAGAATTTCCATTTCCTTATTCATTCTTTCCAGAACTTGTTCGTTCGTAATGCGGTCCATCCAGGAGATCTTCAACATTCGGCGATACACCCACCACTCAAACGATTCCAGTCTCTTCGATGTTTCCTTGTTCAGTGTCCATCCTTCAAGACCATATATTAACACATTAATACTGGAAAGACGTAACACCACGCCATTCTCACTCTGAGAGTCAAAGATAGATCAGCAGTTTTCACAGTTTCATAAATGTTGTCCTCGCTTGCTCTATTCCTGACAAGATTTCTTGTTTGTGTGCAACATTTTCATTTATGATAGTTCCTAGTATTTGAAGTGATGGACTTGCTCAACAGTCTTATTGCGTACAGTCAGCTGACCACTGATGTTCTTTTTTGATATTATTATCAGTTTTGTTTTATTCATATTAATATTTAGCCCATAATCTTCGCTAAGTACTGTTACTTTGTCTACCAGTCCCTGCAGATCTTTGAGACAGCTTGCTATTACAGCGGTATGGTCAGCGTACCTGATGTTGACAGTTCTGCCATTGATTGCTATACCCGCCAGCTCCTCTTCCAATGCCTCCCCAAAAACAAACTCTGAGTAAATATTAAATAGCATAAGAGAGAGAACACACCCCTGTCTGACTCCCTTCCGAATGCTAATTTGTTCTGTCAAAGCATTGTCATATTTCACTCTCGAAGTTTGTCCCCAGTAGAGACTTAATATTCGGACATTGTGGTAGTCAATGCCAAGTCTTGTTCATGCTTGACATTGTCGAACGTCTTCATCTATGAATAAAACGTAAAGGTCTTGGTTTACATCTAGGCATCTCTGAGACAAGACATTCAAAGCAAAGATGGCCTCTATTGTGCCCATTCCGTTGCGGAATCCAAATTGTGTGTCTGATGTTTCAGCCTCACATTTTTTGTATATTCTAGTATGTATAATTTTTATAAAGATCTTCAGGACCTGACTCATCAAACTTAGCCTGACTCATCAAACTTAGTAGCCTGTGATCATCACACTTTGACGCTCGAGATTTTTTCGGGATAGGAACAAAGGTGGAAAGTAGCCATTCTCTGGGAATTACTCCTGATGTATAAATGCTATTGAATAGATACACTATGACATTGACTGAACGTTTATCCAGCAGTTTCAAGACCTCACAGTGCACCTCATCTAGCCCTACTGCTTTACCGGATTTTGGGGTTTTGATGGCATACTCTACTTCTTCCGTCGTTATTTCTGAAGCACTCTCTGATATAGTTATGCCATATGTCTCCGTTCTTTGGTCATCAAACAGTTGAGTTATACATTGCTGCCACAGTCTCAGTCTGGCATCGAGGTCAGCAACCACTGCGCCCTTTTCATCTTTTAATGTACCAGTTTTCTTCTTTCTCACCACACCGGTGACTTCTTTTATTTTTTTATGTAGGCCGAAACTGTCGTACTTCTGTTGTAATTCTTCAATTTCCTTGCAACTTACAGTCATCCAGACCTCCATTGCTATTCTTATCTTACTCCTAATTGTGTTGTTCTGTATCTCCTTGTACTTGGTGTTGCCTTTGTATCTCCTTCTTTCTTCTATCAGTGCCAAAATTTCCTCTGTCATCCATCTCTGCCTAGTTCTGTTCTTGCCCTTACCATTGCTTTCTTGTTGTGTTGTTATTATTGCTTCTTTAATTTTGGTCCACTTTGCCTCTTCATCCTAATCACCAACACTTTCTTCCTGGAGTTTTTGGAGTCTATTATTTACGTTATTAGTTACAGCAGTTCGGACTTCTGGTTGTATACTTCGGATATTCCAACTGGTGTTTTCTGTATGGGAAAGTCTTACGACTTATTTAAAAAAAACCCACTGTGTATACCAACGACCTAATATAATACATCTGGAAATCCTCCTCCTGTTTTACAGTTTTGGCCCCCGTTTTTAGCAGTGGAAACCTTAACGATGGCGGCGGTATCCTCGCAAGTCATTATCTCGATGAAGTCATGACGTCTTTCGTCAAATTATTGCAAGACAATTGTCAGCTTGTGTCATTATTTTTATTGATTCTTATTTCCAATCCAATTGAATATTGAACTTATATCATTCTCTTAGCTAGAGCGCTAGGGTTCCTAGCTCTTAATTGACCTACCTCTTAAGTTTTCTAAAACTTAGCTTCTAACCTAACACCTAACAATAACCAAAAACAATCAACAATCAATATTCGGTCTGGTTTGGCTTTAAGCTACTATGGCGCTTGTCTGAAGTGCGCTAACTACAAGATTACCTCATGAAAACCCCCACAAAATGGCGGATTACTTGCCAAAAAACTGGACCATTTTTAAGGCAATATCGGCGTCTGTTGGCTCAGTCCATATTTCTTAGGTCATTGGTATATACATACCGAACAGAACATCGATACTCATATTTAAAAAAAGGTGTTTCCAAACCAAGTTTAACCAACAAAGTTCGGTTAATACTAAAAATTTCGAAAAAAAAAACAAATTTTTCTAGAGGTATTATGCTCCTTGACATATCGATTGACAAAAAATAAAAATAAAATCTAAGAACGGCAAAAGAATGTAAATTTGAACATTTTGCAGTGTTTTCTCTTAACACCCTGTATATTAAAGCGTAAATTATTATTAGCGGCCACTCGTAGCCAACCATGAAGAAAAATCTCTTCCCACTCCAAACCTTCAAAAGACACCGAAATCAACGCAGGGGCTCATGAGATGAATTTGAATGTGACCTAAAATGTTGCCGTTTCAGTTTCAATTCTTGACTAGTGTAGTTGCTCTTTTCACTTTTTGCTCTATTCAACGTGATATTTTCAAATTAAAAATCCAACATTCCGTTTTTTATCAACTATTATCAATTTAAGTTTTTTTTTTTAAATACGGTTCTTGATTTTTTTATCTGATTCTGAATCCACTAGCAATTCTGCATTCGGTGATATGCGACAATTAATAATTCTATTTACTTTTAGGTTAGATTTTGCTGAAATTTGTGATTTAATTGTTAAAATATGTTGCACCATCTTTTTCGTATGTCTTCAAAGAAACGGTAACAAAAAAGATTTTATTTTAAAAACGGTCAGCCCGTATGTTAATCACATAAAAACAATAGCATCATTCTTGTTCTGTAATTAACAAAATTTGTCTCAAAACGATTCTATAAAAGTTAGCGTATCTACCGAAAGGTGGCAAAGAATATCAACGTCAAAAACATTACGAATCCGTACCAACACAACCAAAACACCAACAAAAACCAAAAACAATCGACACTATCAATATCCCGTCCGGCTTAAAGTTACTATGATGCTTGTATGACGTGAAATTTTATTGCAAAAATCACCCATTTTCTTTAATTTTGGAATGCTTTAGAATGTTAATATAGTCGCATAGGGTTCTTAACTGGCGGGTCCGAAGATTCATCAACGACAAACTTTGAAATGTTTTATGCAGATTACTGTAAAATACAGAAATCGATTTTTAGCTCTCGGTTTGAAATTTTTGTTTCTTTTCATGGCATTTATTTCTACCGACCAAAAACAAGCCGTATGATAAAAAAGACAGATATATACAACTTTAGATAAGAAAAAATAGGATACACTTATGTTTGTCTCTGGCTTGAATTGGTCACCAAAATGTGTATTTTTCCCGTCATTTTGATTTATAAATGTCACTCTGACAGTCTAATTATTCAAAATTAATAATTCTAAGCAATTTTCGGGTTTTTGCATTTTTAATCCAAGCAAATTGTGTTAAATTTATTATACTATTTCGGGAATGAAAGATAAAGTGGAAATTTGCCAACCAATATCCAGGAAACTGTATCGAAGACACTGGGAATCATTTTAAGGAGTATATGCAGAGAGGAAGTGCATAGAAACCAAATAGAAAATAATACCGAAGAACATTAAAAGAAGAGAACAAAGACTCTTGATTTACCGAAAGCAGTGAAATTGGATGTGAAAAATGACCGATCGGAACTTTTGTCAGTGGTCAGAGCTCTAAAAAAATAAAAATCTACGCTGTAGACCAAAAATTGTGCGAACATGGACATGATGGTTTCCCCAGTTTACCGCAATAGAATTGATATGGACTGGAGCAAAAGGGTGTTACCACAAGCATATAGATGATGAGCTTAAATCGAAGCATGTATAGCAAAGGTTTGGCAAGATGGATTGGAATACTTAGTAATAGAGTTGATGAAGAAAAAGGTGTTTGGTCTAGACTACCATCTAGAAAGTCACAGACAGGATCGCAGGCTGAAAAAACATAAAGTGAAGTTTTTTTAAACCGACTCCCACTATACAACAGAGCCTAAAATTGGCCAAACATCAGAGGGATCGTCTATCAGCATCCCGAGTTTACAGAATTTCATGCAGCTCTGGCTCGGAATAAATACATTGACACCACAAGACGTAGTATTAACACGAGAACTACAGAACATAAAAGAAGTTGCAGGCTGGGACAAACACAAAAGTCAGCAGTAGTAGAGCCACTCTCTTTGAAGGTCACGACATCCTTTTTAACGGAGAAAGTCATTGAGACCTTCAAGCACAAGAACAACATCGACAGGAAAAAGGAAATTACGGCCCTAATTCAGACCGTAAGTGAGAACCCTTCCCCAGCCCTTCCACTTCGGCATGGCGGTGATGATAAAAATACCACGGAGCGTTTAGAGCTAAAATCAGTCAAGGTCGAGACTCGAGATGCAAGGAAGATCACTTCGCCCATTGCTTCTTCGCAATTGATAATGTCCGACGTAGTTATGGGCGAACCGTCAGGAAGAAATTCCATTGAACCGCGGCTTCAAAGCCCGGAACACACTTCACACAAAAATTTATCTTTAGTTAATGCTGCAAAGCAATTGTGTTGTGCAATTCTTGTACATGATAATTATAAAGCATCTTTATCTTTTATTCCCAATCTAAAATTTAATAAATTTAGCCGAGTTTCAGATTTGTTCTTCTTTAAAACGTCTATGGTTAATGAATAAATTACTTAATGTTTTCTGGAAAATAATTATTTTTTGCTTAGGAACGTTTAGAACCTATTTTTGAACCTTATATTGTTTTAATTGTTTCCTATTTCTTCCAGTTTTTCTTCAAAGTTGGTATTGTTTCTAAAGCACAGATTGCTAATTGCTCAATCTACAAAAATATACATAGATGAAAATGCAACATAATATAGTACAAATTGGTACATTAGTTATTATATTGAAAACCTTATTCGTGTCTCTTTCTAAATTCTGTAAAAAAATACAAATACAAAAAGAAAGTATATAGATGCAAAAAAAAACCTTTTTCTATAATATCGATACGCATCGATATTACTTAACTCTAATGTGCCTTTTCAATCGATATTACATGATTTTTTTCAAACTGTAACTCTGACCAAATTCTTCTAATATCCGATATATTTTTAAGTCTGAAGTAAAAGGAAATTCCAAAATTAATAATAATCTGAATAACATTCCGAAAAAGGTTAATGTCATTTGATATAACGACTTATGACTATGACAAGCTAACCTCGAATTGTTTACATCAGGAAACATTTTGGTAGTCACTGTGTTCTCTGATTTGATTCATATGGTTAGTGGACTTTGGAACCGAAAGTTAAGAACCGATGCGACTATACCTAACTAAAGAAAACAGGCACAACTTTTTAATTTTTGCACAATTAATATTAAGAAATTTTCCGCCAAAAACATTAATGGTCATAAAATCGGTCTCCATTGACTTTGCACTTTTACTGCACTGATAACGAGCGAGTGCAGCCCTAGTGCGATTCTAGTGCAGTACTAATTTTACCACAGAGGAAGAATTAACTAGAGTTCTTTATTTACAAAACTCTCAGGGTCCAACTACACAATCCATATGTTTATATGTTGTGTAGCCGATATGTAACTTTACAGCACGATCAAAACATAGGCAGATAATCTTCTTAATTGACGAATTGTCAACAATGCTGTCAATTCAATGTGTGTGTCAACCTTACTGAACTGATGTCAACCACAAAACGTCAAAACGTGTTTCCTTTGTGTTTAAAGTTGAGACAGTGCTTGCGAACGTTTTATGCGATTTTTTGGTGTTTTATTAAAGATTTTATCATTATGGTCAGATATTGTAGCAGATGTAAGACTTTTAGTTATTCAGGGGCAGAAATCTTTCGTATCACAGGTAAGTGCATGTAACATGTTTTCATTGATTACCCGACTCGGCGGCCATTTTTTCATTCCCCTAGCGACGCGCGCGGGGTGCTCCCGCTGTGGTCCACATGCATGTTGTAAGTAAACAAACCTGACAGTTTATGATTGACTCACTGAGTCTATCTAGTTCGAATATTGATGAATTTTACCAATGGAATACGCTATAAGACTTCCGGCTAAAAAACGGGATCATTTTTAGGAAAATATCGGCATTTGTTGGCTCTGTCCATATCTTCTAGATCATTGGTTAATACAGTGTTTTCGGGTGACAGCTCTAGACCGCTATGAGAGCAGTTCTGTCCTTTGCTTTCTAATAAGAATGTAAGAATGGGAATATTCTCAGAGCGGTCACCCGAATTCGCTGATAGTTGCAAGAAATTGCAAGTTGTAAGGTTTTGTGTGCTGTTGCCAATTCTCGAAAATTTCAAAATTTGGGGAAAAATATATATTGTGTCGAAGCTAAGGAAACGGTAAAAGGTAGCATTTAGGTTACAGGCTCCACTGATTGAAGAAACTTTTGAACCACATGATACGTGAAACCACAGAAACCAATAATTGATTTTGCCTCTTATCATCTTACCGAATGCAGAATTGCAAGGTGATTCAGAATCCGATATAAAAAGCAAAATTTTATTTAAAAAAATGAATAATTGCAAGAAAACCAAACGTCCGATTTTGAATTCCAATGCTTTCAAAAGACCATTGTTCAAGTGAGCAAATACAAGTGACTATAAAGAAGTGTCAATTATTTTATTTCTTTAAATTAAGACTAGAAAAAATAAAAACGGTTTTTCAAATCTTCGATTTTTTGCAAATATTTCCGCCACCAGTCGAAAATTTCGAAATTTTGAAACGTAATTTTGACCTGACTTTAACAAGTTGTAACGATCAGATCACAATAAATGCAATATCTAACTTGATGGTGATGGTTAATAGAATTATCGATGCTCGCAGATCACCCAGTGCATAATTACAAGGAGATTCACAATCCGATTAAAAAAATTTAGGGCGGAATTAAAAAAAAAAATAAGTTGAGCTGGTGGAACGTCGGAATTTAAGTTTGAAAATACCACGTTGAAGAGAGCAAAAAGTGGCTATGAAGAAGTATCAGTTATTTTTTCTATAAACGCTTTAAAAACTGAACTTTTAACACGCTAATGAATTTAAAAAAAAAGCGTTTTTTCTCAAGCGGACTAAAGTACGTCATTTGTTTTCTCTATACGCACACCTAAAGTGGGCTTTCTAATCCTGAGACCAAAAAAGTAGCAAAAAAGTCCTAGGTAGTAAAAGTAAAGTCAAAAGTCACCGCTACTGTCATGGTGGCGCAGATAGACCGATCTGAGTATATTGCCATCTTTACATTCTTATTGAAAAAACAAAGGATAGGAATACTCTCAGAACGCTCGAGAGCACCACCCGAAACCGTTAGTCGAAATCGCATGTCTGTTAAATGTCATGCGCGTCATCATATTTATCTGTCAATGTGACAGATTTTATTAATTTAGTATTGATAATAATGCTACAAATTTTTAGTTTTCCATAACCATTGGTTATGATTTAATACCATTAAAACCATTGAACATTGAAAAACCACCATTCTAACACATTCTATTTATTTTACAAATAATATACACCACTAATCGGGTCAGTACCCGCTTAAAGAGGATGAGAGAAAATTGGAAAACTGAATCACTTTGAAATAGACTTCTTATTTCCTGCATGCTTGAAAAAAAATAGTTATAACGTTACATAGTGTAACATATATGTAACGCTTACATAATGTATTTTCTTTTTATTTCCTTTCGGTATAAATTTTAAGTTGCTTACATTATATTCATCTCACATCGTAATTTAGATTGTACAAGTAGGCAGCCGATGCGATTATAGTTTTTGGGCAAGATTTTGGGCTATATACCTAACAGTTTACACCTGAGTCATTATTTCTTATATCTTAGACAAAAGCTCAATCTTTGAAATCTTCTAGAATATGTCATAAGCGAATTTCCATCGTTTGAATCTTATCTTGCTCCGAGTTCTCCCCACCATAGATACCATCTGCTGGCGATGGAGTGGAATGCTAGCTCGGCGATTGAAAGGTGACCTTTCTCTTTTCGATCTCTCGTCAGCCGTGTCCGAGCAAAGTGGCCGTTTGGATGGTTTAAATTGCAAGTTTCTTTATCCCACGTGGAGTTTTGTATTTCGATTTAAACAATTAATCCATTACGCCTAGTGCATATTTGAATACCTAACGGTCCACTGCGCAAATCAATTTATTTTGAGATGTGCTTTTCTGGTCACGAGGCTGTAAGTATTTTCACACTGAAATCTATGTCCCAAAAACTGAGTCCAAGATACTTATTGCAGCAGCTCATCCTTTTCACTTTTTGCTCTCATTTGGTGCATCCCCAAGAGCTAAAAAAGCCAACCAGCAGGGTAGCTGCTTTCGTCTGACGTAGAACAGAACAGACGCAAGGCCGGATTAGATCAAGCTTCCACACGTGTACCACCATTTGCCACGCAGCTGATTGACGATAGCTTCGCATATTTTCCTGAAAATGGTTGCCTAGTCAGAGGGCAACGAGACACTGTTACGCCAATTTGAGTAAGACAGTCCATTCCGATTTACACATTTTTTTTAATATTTGCATCTGAAACTCGTTTCTTATCCACGTCTGCCAAGCCAATCGCATCGATACCTAATTAGGATTTTGATTAGCTCGCATAGGTTCCTATAATAACTTAAGATAGGAAAACAAAACAGTAACAGTTCCTTTTAATACTAACCACCCACTAACTCCAATTTGTAAATACTGTAATAATAGGGTAATAAATTGATTATAAAGGCTAAATAACTTAATTTGCTTGTTCAGAAACTTCTATCATCCTAGGATAGCTATAAAGTTCCGGTTTCTGGTTTTTTCCTCTTAACAACTAAAAATCCAGTGGCGCACATTTCATTCGGTAAATAAGTCCTAATAACTCTCAATTCGAACTTACTTTAGCTCTCCGAATTGGTTTAATACCCCTGTCTGCCGCATGTTATTTCGTGGTATCGCAATAGGACACTTAACATCAAAAAAAATTATATATTCCACGTTATATAGTTTATGTTACTCGGAGTAAAAGGTCTTTTTGTGCTTTTTGTGGCCGTCAATCTCTGGGCTCAGCACGAAAAGACCCACTTTTACTCCTAGTGACATAATCTACTATTTAGGGCACTAAAAGTAAACTACTTTTAACAGTAGTGTCAAAAATAAATTACTTTTAACACGATTTTTAATAGTAAATTTTACAGGGTGTCCCAGAATTAGGGAAAAATATTTTAACACAGTATTCAGCGTCGCAAAATTTGACAAAAAGTTCATATAGACATAAGTCCGAAAACGCTTCGTTACTAAGTTACAGGGTGTTAAAGTTTGAAATTCTATTTTATTTTACTTTTATGGCGCCTACAATTTTTGAGATATTTTGTTCCAATTTGGAGTATGTGAAACAAATTATGATGTATCTAAGATAGAATTTTCAAATGATTGTCAAAATCTTCAGGGTCTTATTTTTTCTGGGGTCAAGCTTTATTTTATTACCCCAATTTTTTAATGGTACGCCACTGGACGTTTATTTATTGACATTTGCAATCAATTTAGAAACTTGACCTCTTGCATTTTCTTCGTATCTTCAACCGTTTTCGAGAAAAATCTATTTTAAAATCTATCATAAAATCCATTTTGTTTAGGAGGCGGCCATGGATATTACCTCCATGTAAAACACACGAATAGAAAATGTCAAAAGTGACATTTTGGTTTACACAAGGCTTACATTCGAGTGAGGGTACACTTTTTAAATTAGTGATATGAAACTTTTCTTTAATTACGAGTAACACCAAAACTTAAGAACACTGTTAAAAAAGTACAAAGCGCATCAATAAATTGTAAAAGTTCACAAAATGGTAGAACGTTGCTACTTCATTAAATGTTCAAATATGTTTCCATTCTCTTGGATACACATTCTTGATCGTCGCCTGATATTTTGCGAAGCGCGAAGGATCTGAAGATGTTGCTGCTTTAATTCATCTACAGCATTATTAAGTCTTAGAAGTAGATCTTCCCGTGAATTTACTTCTGTTGAATACACCATGTTATTCAGTTGTCCCCAAAGGTAATAATCCATCGGATTAAAATCCGGATATCGTGGCGGCCATGCAATTGGGCCACTCCTTCCTATCCATCTCTCCGAGTAATTGTTATTAAGCCAAGTCCGTACATTGAGCCCATAATGAGCCGGTGCTCCGTCATGTTGATAGTACATTTCCGGCATACATTTAACGGGACATCTTCAGATAACTCTGGCACTTCATTTTGTAAGTGATACAAATAGACGTTGGCGTTTAATCGGTCGGGAATCATAATTGGACCAATCAGGTTATCTCCGATAATCCCAGCCCAAACACTTATTGAGAACTTATTTTGGAAATTAGTGCGCCTAACTGCTTTCGGATTTTCATTAGCCCAATAATGTGTGTTGTGAAAATTAAAAGTCCCATTCCTTGTAAACGTTTTCTCATCGGTCCATAGAATATTTCGTAAGATGTGTTCATGGTTTAAAACCCAACGGCAAAATTCGACTCTTGTAGGAAAATCCCCAGGTTTCTAATCTTGAACTCTTTGGAAATGATAAGGGTAAAAACTAAAAGCTAAATTTGACACCTAAAATTGAATTTTGCCATACTTAGCACCTTAAGGTACATTTTGACCAGAGGAACAATAAGCAACATTTTTGTACACTAATATTCAGAAATTTTAGGACCATTTTGAGAAATAAGCAGCAGAAACTCAAATGTTGATCAATGTTTCTTCAGTGGAAATGGGACTTTACACTTTATTCGAATTACTTTATGCTATTTTTAAACGAACTTAAACTTACATTAGATCTTGGTATACCAAAGGTTGTAGAAAGCAATCGGAGTCCAATTTGAGGATTTTCTTCAATATGATTTAATACCCTTTCATAATCGTAATCTGCCATAGGACGACCTTGGTGTTCTACTAAATTTCTATGCACTCTTAGAAACACTCTATAATAGGGCACTTGACGAAGCTTGTATCGTCTGCGGTACTCTCGCAATGCCGCCAGAGCTTTTCGGTTGTAGTAACCATAAATGAAATGAATCTTGGAAAGTTCCTGCTAAGAAAATCCGTCAATATTTTTAACAAAAATTTAAATCTTGTTCAGGAATATTCAACACAATGACAAATGCCACTTTTGAAATTTTTTCATTCGTTTGTACATGGAGGTAATATCCATGGCCGGCTTCTAAACAATTATGAATTCTGAATACATTTTTTGTCGACTGTCAATGGATTTTAAAATTGATTTTTCTGGAAAACGGTTGAAGATACGAAGATAATGCAAGAGGCCACGTTTATCTCTAAATTGAACAAAGAATGCAAATTTCAATAAATAAACGTCCAGTGGCGTACCATTAAAAAATTGGGGTAATAAAATAGCTTGACCCCTGAAAAAATAAGACCCTGAAGATGTTGACAATCATTTGAAAATTCTATCTAGGTAGATCATAATTTCTTTCACATACTCCCAATTCGAACAAAATATCTCAAAAATTGTAGGCGCCATAAAAGTAAAATAAAATAGAATTTCAAACTTTAACACCCTGTATCTTAGTAACGAAGCGTTTTCGGACTTATGTGTATATGGACTTTTTGTCAAATTTTGCGACGCTGAATGCGGTGTTAAAATATTTTCTCCTAATTTTGGGATACCCTGTACTACTTAGATTTTCATAGAATCATTCATTTTTATTGCGTTTGTGAAAAAAATCTTGTATGGTATTCGTGTTACAATCACATGTGCAATTTTATTCATGCATGTGAAAGTTTGCATAACGAGCAAAGCTAGTTCTTCAATTCACATGAGTTCCTTAAAAGCTTACGTCATAAATAGGTATTAATTATCTCTTTGAATAAAGACGAAAAAATAAAAACAATTTTTTTTTACTTTTCTTTTTTTTCAAAATTTCGATTTTTTGCGAATATTTTTGAATTTTTAAAACGTCGTTTTTATACTTATAATTGCGCAACTTTGACCTAACTTAACATTCTTCGTATCCCTTTAAATAACCGATATTCACAACTCAAAAAACGGTCATCCTGTATGTACTGTTTATGTATAATCAATCCCGGTTTGTTTTTACTTTTGAATGTAACTATTAATAGGCACACCTCTTGACCAAATGGTAAGCGAAAAGGGAACCACTATCTATTTAGTAGATACCGTCTACCATATGCTTCCTGTAGAGCTATGTCTGCACTGCTCTTTGTTGCCGGGTGAAGATAAATTAGCTTTTTCTGTTTTCTGGGAAATGAACATGCAAGGAGATGTGTTTAAAACCAGGTAAGTGGTGACGTTATTGAGCCATCAAGCAAAGAATCCTAAATGGTTTTTCTTAGGTTTGTTCGAACAGTTTTAAACTCATGCGCCCAACTGGCTTACGAACACGCCCAACAAATGATTGAGGATCCCCAAAAGTAGGTTTCAACTAGCGCGTTTATTTTCATTTATTACCTGTTAAATGTCAACAGAGAATTCAAAAAAGACGAGCTTCCACCAATCTATAACGGGTTTACTGGCAGCGATTTAAGCAAAACCGTGAACATTCTTAAGAAGATAGCCGTAAATCTTAGAGAAAAAAGAGTGAAGAATGGTTCGCTAAGAATAGACCAAGTCAAGCTGCTTTTTAACCTTAATCCGCGAAACGGAGAACCGACTGATTTTATTACTTATGAAAATAAAGAATCGCACAGGTAGATAATTGTTGATTTATTGATATTATGGGTTATATGGGCTCTTTTCAGACTGATAGAAGAGTTTATGCTGCTGGCTAATATATCGGTGGCAAAGCAAATCAGTGAAACGTACCCAGATATAGCTTTTCTCCGCTGTCACGAACCGCCAAAGTTCACCATGTTAGCCGAGGCTCAACGATCGCTGGAAACTTGCGGCATTCATGTGGATATTTCCTCAAGTGGCGGTATACATTCTAGTCTCAGGAAATATATTACTGATGATTATCAAGGTGGGATTTTCACGTAACGTTACCAAATACACGTTTTTCTATTTATTGTTTTTTTAGGGTTGTGCCGAGGAATAGTTTTAAATCATATTTTCGCCAAGCCGATGACACGTGCTCGGTATTTTTGTACCGGCACGATGAAGAGCGAGCAGACTTACGCACATTACGCCTTAAGTGTTCCTATTTACACACATTTTACTTCTCCCATTAGGAGGTATGCCGATATCATGGTACACCGACTATTAGCGGCCAGTTTAGGTTAGTTAGTTGACATTTTACAGCTAACTTGATGAGTTTTTCTGATGAGCATTCCACAACATGAAAATATTTCCGAATTAAGTACAAAACAGAGGGAAAACCATTATCAAGTGCACACATTGGATGAGAGTTCGATAAAGTAACATAGATGACATTCCGATAAAGAGAGAGTCCTTCGCCATTTTGTTCAGAAATCGCTAAATACTAAATTTCACCTACAGTGTCTGGATTCACTTATACAAACTACAAAACAAAGTTTCTTCATTTGTTTAGATAAATTTATTGCTGGAACCGCGGGTTCAAGAAAAATTTTCAATTTACAAAACCGCCGACGCTTCTTTTGACCTCTAATTTTGATTTTTCTGATGACCCCCCTCTTTCTCTCGCACTTTCATAGAAATTACCTAACTAAAAACAAATATGAAGTGACAACGGTCAAAAGAAAAGGGTGAAGGAACAAAAGTCCATTTACTTTATTTATGTCATCCTTTTCTGTCATCTAGTTGACGTTTTCTAATGAATAGCCCGTGAATATTTCACACAAAGCAGCAACACCTAACTCGCAACTTCTTTGTAATGAGCCGTAAAATTGTAATTTGTCTTCAACAATTGAATTGATTTTCAGGTTATGCAGAAAAACCGAAGTGGGATTTAGATCATGTGGTTTCAATAGCAGCTAACTGCAACAAGCAGAAGTATAACGCTAAAAGGTAGGTGCAAAGCTCGTATTTTGATTTGTTATTGGTGAATTACAATGTTACATTCCACAAAGTTGCTGAAACGACAGAACTGTTGTTATGAATGTTATGTGTTTTCGAGGGTTTAAAGTGAATTGTAAAATTAGTTATGAATGTGAATTGAAAAATTCAGGTTAAGATTGGGAACAAAATCGGTTAAAAATTACTTAGGGTGTCTAAAAATTACTCAAAATATGTTATATTGCAAATTTGGAGTTTGAGAAAAGGTTTTTGGAAACAATGCGGTTCAAATTGGGGTCAAAAATAGGTTAAACATTACTCATAGGATTTAATAATGTAAATTTGTAATTTGTGAAGAATTCCTGTTAGAATAAGGATCAAACTACTACTCAAAAAAATAAAAAAAGCAAATTAAAGGTCTTTGGAAAAAATCAGGTTAAAATAGGATCAAAATCCTTTAACAAGGACTCAAAGCAATAAAAAATGCAAATTTGAAATTTATGTAAAAATTTAGGTTAAAGTAGGGGCCGAATTCGGTTAAAAGTTACTTAAAATTTCCAAAAATGACTCAAAGTCTTTATTAATGCAAATTTGGAGTTTGTGAAAAATTCAGGTTAGAATTAGGATCAAACTATGAGTCAAAACATTTAAAAATGCAAATTAAAGGTTTTTGGAAAAATTGAAGTTAAAATTGGGGCCAAAATTCGATAAAAATTACTCAAAGCATTTAATGATGTAAATTTGGAGTTTGTAAAAAAAATCAGGTTCGAATTAGGATCAAAATCCTTTAACAATGACTCAAAGCAATGCGTAATGCAAGTTTAAAGTTTATGGAAAAACTCAGGTTAAAGTTGGGGCCAAATTCGGTTAAAAATCACTTAAATTGTCTAAAAATCGCTCAAAATAAACTAAGCAACAATTGAAATGTCACACACGATTTCGTCGGTCAATTTTGAAGTTAAATTCCTTTAAAATGGCTAATGGTTTTCTAGAATAGTTACTACGGGGTGGGGAATAAAGTTATGTAATTTTGGAAAAAGTTCTTCGACGAGTAACTCTGTAGAAAAATATGTCAGCAAATTTTTTTCTACTGTTTCATAAAGAGGGTTTTAACATCTCGGGACATGTTTCCTCAATATTTTGCGCTGCTATGGATCCGGAGCAAGAAATTTACACCCGCTTTCATTCTGAGCGTATGCAGTATATAATAATAATATAATAATTTATACCGGGTGTCCAGCAGAACTCTGGACATAGGAGATTAACATGGGAAATCGGTTTTTATTTTTTTGCGCCTGTACGGTTGATTTGATTGAATAACTTTTAAGAGTAAAGTTGTAGAGCGTATGGTCAGCTATCATCCTGTAATTTTTTCAATGCCCCAGTTTTGGCCGTTTTTTGGAAAAACGCCTCGAAAAGTGCAAGAATTTGAATTTGGCGCGTCACCCCCACCATGCATGTGCAGTGTCGCCAACATAATAATTTCTTATGTCAGACTCAGAGCTGATTTTCCTTTCTTATTTATTTTGAGGGACTGTCATGTAGTAATTAACGTGATTATGCAGAGAAAATTAACTGAAAACCTGACGATAATGTTCTTAAATTATAGGTAAGTAAAAGTTACGTTTATAATTATCATAATTAGTAAAAGGAAAATCATTCCAATTTGTGTATGGCTGGTTGTCTAATTCATTTTAGTTTAGCAATACGACAACCACGATGACATGACAATTTGTCTCTTGTCACCAATTAAGGGGGTTCGTTGTTGTTGTTATTGAGGTGAATTCATCTATCTCCAAATGTTTTACTTCAAAAGTGTCTATTTTGCAGTGCTGTGTGACGCGAGGCCCCATCCTGCATGTAAAAAACCCTTGCTAAGTGCTGGACTCTTCTATGACAGACAAAATCTCATTGGAAAACCAAATACAGCGCGCCCCAAAATGCCGATCCACACATTGACAACTTCTCGACGTTGGTCTCGGTTGTCCTGCACTGTATGTGGATTTTAGAGAGTCCAAACTCATTCATTTTGTTGATTTGGGGGACCCATTAATCCAATTGAACATTCATTGGTGGAACAAATGTTTATAGGAAACAAGCAAGACCAGTAAGCAGATAGCGATGGATGTTTGATCTGCTAAGACCAGTTTCTTTCATGTTTTATCTATGTATCTGGAGACTATAGTGCCTGTGAAAAAAAATCTTTTCAGTGACAACAAATCTTGCCAAACTGGCCACAAACAACTTGAAAAACTGGCCAAAAATTGGTTTCATTCCAATCGATTGCTGCTGAATGCAAGGAACAGAGGATGGTGTTTGCATTGAGGGAGATTGGAACCGTAAATGACCACGTATCCCAGGTTAAATTTCTTGGGGTTCTTGTGGATGAGAGCGCCAAATGGGATTTACACACTGATAACTTGGCTTCAAGACTCAATACAAGTTTGTACCTGCTACGTCAGCTTTCAGATAGGATATCTCGTACGGTACTTAGATCGGCTTACTTTGCATCTTCTCATGCATGGCTCTCTTATGCTGTAGTTGTTTGGGGCCACGCCTCGAGGGCTAAGCGTTTGTTCGGGCTTCAGAGAAGAGCGGTCAGATTGTTGGCTGGCCTGGGCTACAGGGATGACTGCAGAGCGCACTTCAGAGAGCTAGGCATACTAACCCTGCCCTCCATGTTTATATTGGAGAATTTGCTGTTTGTGAAAAATAACATGTATCTGTTTTCTGCTCAGGAGGACATGCATGCTTACCTTACTAGAGGCCGAAAAAGTTTAACAACCTCATATTGTCGTTTGAGAAGGTGCCAGAATGGTCCTGGCTACTGGACGGTAAAATATTTCAACTGCCCATAAAAATTAAAGCCTTGACAGTGGATAGTTTCCGAAAGGAAATTAAGCAAATTTTAATGGTAAATGTTTTTTATTGTGATGAAGAGTATTTTAAGTATTTTAATCAAAATTATTAATTTTTGTTTCTTCTCTCTGTATAGTCTATTTTAGGATGTTGACTGTAAGCTTTTAGTATTAAGTAAATAATGACATCTGGACTGAATTTATTTAAATTTAATTTGTAGACTATTCTATTTTTGAGGTATGTACATTGCTGTTTTGGTGATTGTAAACATGAATAAATTTGAATTGAATTGAATTGAATCTTAATAAAGGTGATAGTGTTTTTATAGGAATAATTGTTGTTATCTGTGTTATTACCTAAATTTATGTTACATTTCTTTTTCATGTCCACTTGTTAATTTCTTCTGTTAAGAAATTTATGTATAGATTGATTATGGAAATATACTTATTTTGGTACTTGTTGCATCCACTTTTTCACACACGATTTCCCCGAAATAAAAATGTAATGTATACAGAAACATTGTATTTATTGATATTAAAAGTAAGGAAATTAGGAACCATTTCGTTGATACAGTGTAAAATTTTATTTTTATTATTTCTTATTTAAATGTTTCATTAGTTATGAATTTTGAGGAGAGGAAACTTGTTTTAAAACAATACTGGGGTGGTAATTCCTTTGCTCAAATTCGAGACAACATTGTTGCATTGTTTCCTGAACAACCAATACCAGCATGCAGTTCACTTCAGGCGGTGGTTGCTCGTTTTGAGGAAACTGGGAGTATTAATCCGATATGTTCCTGTGAGCGAAAGCGACGACTTCAAGCTGGTGCGGCTCCAGAGGATGAAAATGTGACAAAACTTGTTGTTCTTGCTACAGTAAACGATGATCCTTCCAAGAGTATTCGACAGATTGGCCAAGAAACTGGACTTAGTAGATCGACTATCCATAATTATCTGCAAAAAGAAGGTTTTGAAAGCTACAAACAAGAGAACCATCAACAACTCGTACCGACCCACCTTTTCTCCTAACATAAAAAATTATTGCAGCCCCAAGATTTGTTAGAAACATTTGTTTCACGGATGAATACTAATTTGGATTGACTGGCTCTTCAAATCAACAAAATGATCGGATTTGGGCACTCCAAACCCCACATATAGTGCATGACAATCGGGACCAACGTCGAGCAACTGTAACGTGTGGATCGGCATTTTGGGGCGCCATGTTATAGGTCCATTTTTCATTGATTGCAGTTTGAACGCCAACAAATCTGGTAATATGCTTCGCAATCACATTTTGCCTGCTGTAGAAGCCATCCAGCCATTAGAACGGGTTTTTTACATGCAAGATGGGGCGTCACACCATCCTCTGTGTCTTGCATTCAGCAGCAATCGATTGGAATGAAACCAATTTTTGGCCAGTTTTTCAAGTTGTTTGTGGCCAGTTTGGCAAGATTTGTTGGCACTGAAAAGAGTTTTTTTCACAGGCACTATAGTCTCCAGATACATAGATAAAACATGAAAGAAACTGGTCTTAGCAGATCAAACATCCATCGCTATCTGCTTACTGGTCTTGCTTATTTGCTATAAACATTTGTTCACCAATGAATGTTAATTTGGATTAATGGGTCCCTCAAATCAACAAAATGAATGAGTTTGGACTCTCTAAAATCCACATACAGTGCAGAACAACCGAGACCAACGTCGAGAAGTTGTCAATGTGTGGATTGGCATTTTGGGGCGCACATTTGGTTTTCCAATGAGATTTTGTCTGTCATAGTAGAGTCCAGCACTTAGCAAGGGTTTTTTTACATGCAGGATGGGGCCTCGCGTCACACACCACTGCAAAATAGACACTTTTGAAGTAAAACATTTGGAGATAGATGAATTCACCTCAATAACAACAACAACGAACACCCTAATTAGGTGACAAGAGACAAATTGTCATGTCATCGTGGTTGTCGTATTACTAAACTAAAATGAATTAGACAACCAGCCATACACAAATTGGAATGATTTTCCTTTTACTAATTATAATAATTATAAACGTAACTTTTACTTACCTATAATTTAAGAACATTATCGTCAGGTTTTCAGTTAATTTTCTCTGCATAATCACGTTAATTACTACATGACAGTCCCTCAAAATAAATAAGAAAGGAAAATCAGCTCTGAGTCTGACATAAGAAATTATTATGTTGGCGACACTGCACATGCATGGTGGGGGTGACGCGCCAAATTCAAATTCTTGCACTTTTCGAGGCGTTTTTCCAAAAAACGGCCAAAACTGGGGCATTGAAAAAATTACAGGATGATAGCTGACCATACGCTCTACAACTTTACTCTTAAAAGTTTTTCAATCAAATCAACCGTACAGGCGCAAAAAAATAAAAACCGATTTCCCATGTTAATCTCCTATGTCCAGGGTTCTGCTGGACACCCGGTATATCAACACCAGACTCTTTGCATAATTATAAAATTGCTTTCATTGGTAAGTTTTAATATAGCTTTCATCGTCTATGTCTAACATTTTATTCCGCCTTGCCTACGTACTAAATAATCCACCTTTTCTATGTAAAATACACACTCCTTATGGACCTTTTCTGCATTATTATCATATTGTTACGATTCGCAGCGACGCCGCATGGGAGGCGGGGAAACGCGTGTGTGGTTGGTGGAGCTTCGCTACCTATCCGCGCTGCGTCATGGCTGACACGAGTGATTTATTACTCTGTTTATCTAGAAGGCAGATGTTTACAACCTTTTTTTTTATGTGAGATTATTCAAGAATTCTTATCAAGAACTTTCTAGGTTTTTCTGTAATTTTAGGATTGTATATAAAAGGCGCATAGAGCGGGGGTTAAGAGTAGTCTTATTTTAATCGAGCTATAAGTAAGCTAAAGTGCCAAGCGATAATAGAAGGCTATAAAGTGTTAAGTAGTGAGTTATTTAGTAGTCGTGTGTATTTGTGGAATAAATAAATAGTGTTTTCGTGTTAAATCGTTACACTGGAATTATTGAACCCTGAGTTCGCAACAATATATTAGCTTTCTGCATCATTTTTTGAGCCACCCTATACTATCTAAAACAGAAATCAACGTCCTATTCATTATAAAACGACTCGAAGTAACAAATAAAATCAATTACTATAGATTTATATGACACATATTGAAAATTCTATGTGAAACATATGGGGCTCTCAAATCGGCCCAAAAAACTAAATTTGAGATAAAAATCGTGCATTGCTGCCTCTAACAGCTAATATCTCGTTTCGATGAAGATTTATCAGAAAATGTACAAGAAGAGCTAAGGAAGAAAAAGAATAGAGCTACACGTAGAGCCTATTTTCGAAGCTCGGCCTAGAACAGTAACTGAGCACGGGTGGCCCAAAAATAAGGTAAAAATTTTGCACTTTTTTTAATTTTCTCAAAAACCGTGAAAGCTAGCTTATTTCTGATACATGCATCTGACAGCCCTTAATGACCTTTTCATACATCATATTAACCTGCATATCGAAAAACCGTACAGTTTCCAAGATAAACAGAAAAATGTAAAAATTTCAAAATTTTGAAGGGGGGTAAGTCGTGAAAATTTTCAGCCTAAATCGATTGTCATAGATTTTATCAAAAATAGTCTCATATGAAAAAGAGGACAAAAACATGTAAAAAATTTGCAATTTTGAAATTTTTAGTAATTTCCTTCCCCTTCAAAATGGCGCCTAAAACGTAATTTTTCGTCTTTTTATCGACATTTTAATATTTATATGTGTATAATTCAAAAACTAAACATGGTATAACGATGCTATGAACACCAACGAATAGAGCATTTTCGACCACAAAATACCTGCTTAATTTGTAGTTCAAGGTTTTTAATTTAGTTGACGTAATGTTCAATCAAATAAAAACATTAGGTAATTTTTACAAAATTTTAGCAGTTTTTCACTTTAAAGTTCCTATAAGACTGTTATGAATCTAAGCAAAATGGTAATTAACGTTTTGAGCAGTATTTGAGACGATTCACACTTAATTGAGACACTGTTGTTCTATTTTCATAAATGGCTTTGCTATAAAATGGCAAAAGTCACTCTACCCTGTCAATGAGAAATTTAATCAGTTAAAACTCGGAACCTAGAAACGATAAAATCGAACAGTTAGTACAGTCGAATGGGCTTCGTTAAAGCTATTTTGTCAGTCATATACGAAAAACTGATTGTTTGGGTATGGCACATTTATGAAGCAATATTTGTAATAAAAGAGAATACCCTGATGATGGCCTATAGTATGTGTAAAGTCAAAACGTCGAATATATTTGGTTTCAGCGCCCTTTAGCAACACTCAGTAAGTTGTAGCAAAAAAGGGACAAAATTTTTTTAAAAAGTTTCAAAAATAGAACCTTTGATACCCGCGGCAAGGTTCTGGACCTTAGAGACCTCTCGCCCGTCCCATAAAGCAGCCACATACCAAATTTCAGCATTCTAGCTCAAACCGTTCCAGAGATATCGGCTTAAAACCAAACTTTTAGGCGGCCATCTTGGATTTTAAAAAATGTCATTTTCAGAGATATCCCCATTTTTTAATTACTCTGTCTATGGCGGCCATTTTTTTTTCGCCTCCATCTTTTATTTATGACGAAATCAATATTGTTCCATTTAAAAAGCATTGCACAATGTACGATATGGAAAGCCGAAGAAATGGCAAAAAAATAACTACGCCCATGTCTGCCGAAAAATCGAAAAAATAAATTTTTGCCCGAATTTGTAACCGCTACTGTCTTGGCAAAAACCGCGTGGTCGGGCTTCGAAGTCGTCAGCCAAAATCCCGACACGAAATTTTCAAATCGACCAGTCTTTGTGAAAACGTGTTCGAGGACTAGGCATTTTGCCAATAATCTTCCTAGAAATGTTCAAATTTTCCCAGGCCAGACAGTTTTCCACGCTTTTCGGCCGATTTTCCTTAGTCTGAGGCTTTAAAGTTAATGTTTACATTTCGGAAAACTTAGCTGTCAGTTGCAGAAGGGCGCGGCCGTCGAATGCTTCCGATTACTAGTTAGTGGCTGGCGAATCGGAACCATTCGGGATTTTCGGCCAAAATTTGAAAAATTTTGCATCGTTCGTTTCGAAATTCAATTAAGACCATTTCGCGACGTCCCAGCTAAAAGTGGTTCCTAAGTCCCAAAAAGAAAACATTCCAAGGTATCCCTTGGGATTGAAAACCATTGCATTAGATGCCCGGTCTGGGCAGAAATATATCTCAAAGTGGCAATTTGAAATTTAAAGTTTAAAAATTCGTCAAAATTTCAAATTCAAAGCTAGGCCCTTGATTTTTGGCACGATCAAGGGCCCATGTGTATACTACCTCCCTGAATTATTTTTTGCTGCAAAAATGTGGAGTCTACAGGGTGAAATGTGAGAAAAGTACACCAAAAGTGGCAAAAAATGCGGCACAGAAAAACTTTTGTGGCTCGCCCGGTATAAGAGCTAGACCAAAACTAACAACTGATTTTTTTTTTCTTCCACGTCTTCTAGTTGCCCATATACAACCGAAGCTGGACCGCTCCACAGTTTTCGTAAAAATCGCAAAAAACTACCTTACTATTTTGGATACTTTTCCTTAACTGTCTTTAGACATTTTTTGACCACTCTGTATTAAAGTGACACCTTTGGCGGGATAGGATGATAAGTGCCCAAGGATGCATATCCTTGGGTACGCCATCCTCGTACATCGCCTTTCCCCTCTGGTACCATCGTTATTAGGCCAATCGTGTAACTAAGGGGGTCCAGAAGCCCAAGAAGTTGACCACTACAATTTTTTTTTTTTTAAATTGTCTCAACTTTGCGAATTTTTGTACATTTTCCAATTGAGAACTTATGGGAATTAGACTTCAAAATTTATCGTCTACACATATGAGGAAATCAGAAGACGCTAGACTTTTCGGTTGTAAAAAAATGCATTTTTGAATTTCGTACGGCAATGGTCAGCTCCCCCCGCACGATCAACCAAATCGACCACATTTTTGGAAAGCCCGTTCATTTCTGTACATACGCGCAACACAGCAGTTTTAAAGTTATAAGTGTTAAGCCTAGTTCTCAGAGGTTTGTCATGTCGCCGCGACACCCTCTTCTCCAAATTTACTAACATGTCGCTGTCGCAAATATTCTACTTGGATACTTGCCTGAATTGAACCTTTGGATTTGATTTGGTTTTAAATTTATTAGGAAATTAACCCCTGTGGGATGATATATTTCAACTTGTAAAATTTGTTAAATTTTTAGTAAATTTTCACCTTTCAAGCAGTATATTATTTTTTGTTGAACAATGCGCGACAAGTAGCGTGTAGTTGAAATAATCCAACTACAAACAGGGTGTCGCACGACACATAGGGAAATTTCAAAACATGATCTCTCATTGGTCGGACCAAGTGTCGCAGCGATATGACAAAGCTCTGAGAACTAGGCTTTAGAAGGGAATCACTTGAGTAAACAAAACGAAGTGGCAGGTACGATAAATCTTTTACATCGCCAGGTAAACGGAATATCTCGATGCGCAAGCTCCTTCAAAGCACACAAAATGTTATTTCAGTGCTGCGCCTCAGTCCTCTGCACTCCGCAGTCCGCAACTCGGCTTTGAAAATAGCTGAAGAAATTGAACCGCGGCGGTTGCTGAATGGATTATTTTTTTGTGTGAACAGGTACAACTACCTACTACTTGGGAACCCTAATGACCTCGTGCTTAAAAGGCACTTTTGTTAGGCGTACCTACTGCTCCTACTTTGATTTCACTGTTAATAGGTAGTTCTTAAATCTTATTGCTCCGACTACCTTGAGCAGGTAAATAAGCTTCCGGACTGAACAACGTCACAGGTTTTCAGGTGAGTTACCGTCGATTAGCAATAGTCAATTGTTTCAGAAGGTAATTAGGTCTTTGTCCCAAAACGAGGTGATAACCTTGTTATGCTCCTTTGTAACCCCAATTCAAAATAAATATTTTTAAGGCACCTTTCTAAATATTATTTTTTTAATATTTCACGAGGAATTTAGAATGGACCATGCAATGATAACACCTATAATACGTATGTATTATTACAAGTCACAGGTGCATGTGAAAGGCAGATCGACTTATGTTTTTTGTTTAGTCACGCACATAAGATTTTTTTAAACATTAACGTTTTATCATATAAACAATAACAATGCAGAATAATGGTTAAACTTTCATGCATCGAAAGTTTTCCTAATAAAAACCAATAGACAATATGTTAATACAGTATACAAAGTTGGTTATTAGAAAATGTTTATAGCCCACCAATAGAACAGCACGTTTTGGATATTAGAACAGAGTAATGTTTCCAAATAATTATGTATAATGACTATTAATTTTAAAAAGTTTCTAAGCAATATAGGCCAGATGATGGCTTCTATGAAGTGCCTCAAGTGTCCACTATACACAAAGGCGACGTCTTGTCGTATCCCATCCTATCCCATAAATAAGAAATCTTTTTTTAAATGGAAGTTTACCTACTTTTCCCATTTTAAAAATTGAATTAAGGTGTAAACTGGTGCAAAGTTACATAATTTTTTTTGCGTTAACCATTATATTGAGGGAAACGAAATAGACATAACAGCAAGTTGGCTATGATTAAAAAAAAAGAGCAAGCAACAAGTGAAACTACAGTGGGTAACAGAATTGCTGTAATTATTCAGGCTTTTATTTATAAAACGCTATATAATTCAAAACGGTTCTATTAACCTTTCGCGGCCGCGCGAGAGTACCCACCAAAAAGTAAAAGTATGTACTTATTTTACCATGATGGTTGCTTGGTACTAAGTGGTACCACCGAGGATTCCATATTTTTGTGCGGCCCTGCCGAGTTGCCATTCTGCGTAGAAAATCTCTTTAAATCAATCAGCACAAAGAAAATTTTAAATGTATATTATTTCTGGTAGTAGTTAATAGAGTTTTACAAATATCTTGTGATCCGCAGTTTAATGCAACATTAGAAGAAGACAAAGCAGCGTTATTGTTAAGACCAGGGTTGGCAACAGGGCCAACGGCTTCGCAATTCCAGTGCATATGAGTCAGCGAAGCCTACTACCTGCCTTGACTCAAGAATGTATGTTGTAGGTCTTCCATGGTCTTTTGGTCTTTACCTTTCTTATTAGTTCATTAGCTATGGGCACAGGTTGGGTAATTTCAGATAAAATCGTGGGAAATTCGACCCTAGAACACAAATTCCTTTCTTTTCTTTTACCTATTTTCCTGATGAAGAATATGCCTATAGTACCTACTTAAAGATATTATCCTTCCAACAGAGATACCATATTCGTCTTGGGTTATTAATTAAGCTGTTTTTTGTGTTTCATAATAATATATTAATTGAAGCTTGAAATCAAAGATTGATTTCCGGTTCTTGGCCCTAA
Organism: Taphrorychus bicolor; assembly: GCA_951812265.1. Taxonomy (NCBI): domain Eukaryota; kingdom Metazoa; phylum Arthropoda; class Insecta; order Coleoptera; family Curculionidae; genus Taphrorychus; species Taphrorychus bicolor. The sequence continues at coordinate 15,116,791 of OX638298.1, forward strand.
TATACCGGGTGACACTAGAGGTATGTAACATCACAGCGTTTCCACAGTTTTTATTTTAAAAATTTGAAATTTGGAGTAAATAAGTTTTAAATGTGCTTCACATCCCGTTTCAAGCACTTAGACAGGACTTTCCGTTTAACCGGAAGTGCCGCCATATTTAACTTTTTTAATGGAACATCCTGTATATTTGTTCATTTTCGTATTCCACGTCGAATTCTTAGTTATTAACATATAACATAATGTATGCTTATCTCTTACCGTTTTCGAGAAAATCGCGCCCAAACTTTCCATATCATCAATAATAAATGTGGATTTTTATGGGAACAAATGAACATCGATCAGTACTGATTCTCAGTCTTTTAAAGACTTCAGAGACTTTAATTATAGACAAAAAATATTATACAAGGTGGCCCATCAAAAAGGATCCACCTATTTTTTTCCAACTCAGTATACCGGGTGACACAAGATGTATGTAACAACTCAGCGTTTCCACAATTTTTATTTAAAAAATTTTAAATTTGGAGGTGGTAAATAGGTCGTAAATGTGCTTCAGATCTCGTTTCAAGCACTTAGGCACGACTTTCCGTTTAACCGGAAGTGCCGCCATATTTAACTTTTTTAATGGAACATCCTGTATATTTGTTCATTTTCGGATTCCCCGTCGAATTCTAAGTTATTAACATATAACATAATGTATGCTCATCTCTTACCGTTTTCGAGAAAATCGCGCCCAAACTTTCCATGTCATCAATAATAAATGTGAATTTTTATGGAAACAAATGAACATCGATCAGGAGTCAGGACTGATTCTCAGTACTCTTTTTGCGGTTTCCCTGCTAACACCTATATTTTGACTAATTTCTCTGAAAGACATGGATTTATTGACTTCTATAGTTGCTCAATTGTTTCCATGGAAGACTCGATTGTCAACTATTTAGATACGTATCGTGTAGATTTATAAGGCGTAACCTGAATAAAATAGAACTTGACATTGGAAGTTATGAAGATAAATGTCTTCAAAATATCATTTCTCCATTTTTTCCATGACAAGTTGGAAAGACTGTTTTTATGTCTAATGATAGGGAGCCTAAAAAAATGGTAGTCTATGAAATCAGGGTTGATCGATGTTCATTTGTTTCCATAAAAATCCACATTATTGATGATATGGAAAGTTTGGGCGCGATTTTCTCGAAAACGGTAAGAGATAAGCATACATTATGTTACATGTTAGTAACTTAGAATTCGAAGGGGAATCCGAAAATGATCAAATATACAGGGTGTCCCATTTAAAAAATTAAATATGGCGGTACTTCCGGTTAAACGAGAAGTCGCGCCTAAGCGCTCGAAACGGGATCTGGACCACATTTATGACTTATTTATCAACTCCAAATTTCAAATTTTTAAAATAAAAATTGTGGAAACGCTGAGTTGTTACATATATCTTGTGTCACCCGGTATATGTAAGAATGACACAGCACATCTAGCCTGTTCATATAGGCCTATCAGTTTTCCTTCCATAACCCAGTCTGACTTTTTGAGGTGGAAATTGTCAGAGTGAACCCAACTGACAAGCTACAGTGGGAGCGAAATGCGTCTTGGGAGGTAACGCTTTGATCACAACCTTTCGGTGAATTTTTTCACTGGGTTATGGAAAATTATTCTTCTGTAACTGATCTAGGCCTATATGCACCGGACACAGGTTAGATGTGCTGTGTCATTCCTAAATATAGTAATTGTTTCTTACATAAAGTTTTAAAAAAAGTTAAACTAACACAAGCAATGCTTAATTGTTGCTGGAAGGCAATTATAGGTGTTTTTCCCTGAAATTTCGCGTCTTTGTTGAATAACATGACGCCCAAAAATCAGGCGCTGCTCTCATTGTTTGCCTAACAATTTAACGCCCATTTAGGTATCTATGGGAATATCATAATGTACAGAATAAATGTGTGTATTCGATATTTCTTTCTCATGTCAGTGGCGTTTCGTAACAGGTATTTATATTTTTATTTGCTTCGTACCTCCAGTCCTATAACTTCATTACTAAAAATGCGAGACAAAATAGTAAAAATCGATGATCTCTCCACTTATATCACACTTCATTGTTGCATGGGTGAATTTCAATATGGCGCCCATATATATATATATAACAAATTGGCTACGTTGTTGCCGTTTTTACTATTTTTTTATACTTTATGTTTGACTACAAGTTATTTAAGATAATGTTAATAAAATGCGAATAACAACAGAACAATATTGTTTTAATCAAGATATATCATCCAAAAAGAACAAAAGACATTTGATTGTCAATGCCTATTCATCATTTCCTTATAATCTCAGAAAACTCGGTATGTTTGATAACACTGTTTATATGCCCCTCGAAAAATGTATAAAAATGGAAAAGGTGCAGGGGGCTAGAGGTAGCAAAATTACTTTATTTAAATTTTATAAACCACAGTCTGTTAATTGAAATCAAGACTTTTTAACACTTTGAACTGGCTGCACTAGTGCGCACCGAGTGCATTTCCGTCTTTATATTTTGGTTGAATTGGCAAAGGAGAGAAATACACTCAGTGCGAACTAGTTTTCCCAGTGAAAAACGCTATTAGTTTTGAAATTTGAAACAACAATATGATTATAAAAAAGGTCGGTGTCATTTGTCACTCATTGACACTCCATTCTTATGACAAATGCCAAAACGTCAGTTCCGAATTGCCATTACTGTCATTCTTAATTATCTACATTTATTTACATTTTTTACGCGTAAAAATATTTATTTACGTAGATAAATGTAAATAAATCCTAATTGGCTTATTTACCCATCCCTGCTCGATTATCAACTATTTAGATGTATCGTGTAGATTTATTTAAAAAAGACGTAACCTGAATAAAATAGAAGTTCACATTGGAAGTTATTGGGATAAAATGCTACCAAAAATGGTAGTCTATGAAATCAGTACTGATCGATGTTCATTTGTTTCCATAAAAATCCACATTTATTATTGATGATATGGAAAGTTCGGGCGCGAAACGCTGAGCAGTTACGTAAATCTTGTATCACCCGGTATACTAAGTTGGAGAAAAAAAGTAGGTGAATCCTGCTTGATGGGCCCTCTTGTATAATTTTTTCTGTCTATGATTAAAATCTCTGAAATCTCCAAAAGACTGAGAATCAGTACTGAGTGTATCAGTTGTTTCCATAAAAATCCACAATTATTATTGATAATATGGAAAGTTCGGGCGCGATTTTCTCGAAAAGAGTAAGAGATACGCATACATTGTATTAGATGTTAATAACTTAAAATTCGATGGGGAATCCGAAAATGAACAAATATACAGGGTGTTTCATTTAAAGAATGAAATATGGCGGCACCTGCGGTTAAACGGAAAGTCGTGCCTAAGTGCTTGAAACGGAATATGAAGAACATTTACGACCTATTTACTACCTCCAAATTTCAAATTTTTAAAATAAAAATTGTGGAAACGCTGAGCTGTTACATATATCTTGTGTCACCAGGTATACTGAGTTGCAAAAAAACTATGTGGATCTTTTTTGAAGTGCCACTTTGTATACTTTTTTCTGTCTATAATTAAAATCTCTGAAGTCCCTAAAAGACTGAGAATCAGTACTGATTGATGTTCATTTGTTTCCATAAAAATCCACATTTATTATTGATGATATGGAAAGTTCGGGCGCGATTTTCTCGAAAATGGTAAGAGATACGCATACATTGTGTTAGATGTTAATAACTTAGAATTCGACGGGGAATCCGAAAATGAACAAATATACAGAGTGTTCTATTTAAAAAATAAAATGTGGCGGAACTTCCGGTTAAACGGGAAGTAGTGCCTAAGTGCTTGAAACGGGATCTGAAGCACGTTTACGACTTACTTATCAACTCTAAATTTCAAATTTTTAAAATAAAAAATTGTGGAAACTCTGAGCAGTTACGTAAATCTTGAATCACCCGGTATACTAAGTTGGAGAAAAAAGTAGGTAAATCCTGCTATGGGCTACCTTTGTATAATTTTTTCTGTCTATTATTAAAATCTCTGAAATCCCCAAAAGACTGAGAATCAGTATTGAGTATCAGTTGTTTCCATAAAAATCCACATTTATTATTGATGATATGGAAAGTTCGGGCGCGATTTTCTCGAAAACAGTAAGAGACACGCATACATTGTGTTAGATGTTAATAACTTAGAATTCGATGGGGAATTTGAAAATGAACAAATATTCAGGGTGTTCCATTTAAAAAAAGGAAATATGGCGGCACCTCTGGTTAAACGTGAAGTCATGCCTAAATGCTTGAAACGGAATCTGAAGCACATTTACGACCTATTTACCATCTCCAAATTTCAAATTTTTAATATAAAAATTGTGGCTGTTGCATATACATCTTGTGTCACCCGGTATATATATAGGTACCTACAAATTTATTACCGAAGAATATGGCTTAATAGAAGGACTTGAATTGTAGTTTTGTTTTGTTACTCAATCGTTTATATGGGTTGGATACCACTAAGACCCGAAAGTGCCGCCTCTGCATGCGGCACCATCGGCAAGCAAACCGAAACCAAATCTATTAAACGCCCACCACTCAAACGAACCGCACAAACGAAAATTCACATGCATTCATTAACATAGATTTCCACACTCGGCATTATTTCAGAACGGACAGCTCATAGTATGATGTCACCCATACACACCGCTTCAGTACCCGCCGAAGTTCCGAAGGCGCATTTCGTGCTCACGCCAGCTTCTAGCAATCATAGCAACGCCTCTAGCAACCACAGCAACGGGGAGCAGAGGAGCCAGTGTTCGAGCCTCTCCGACGGTGAGAATTTTGAGTGGAACGCCGAGCAGGGGTCGGGGGAACCCACCACCAAGCAGGAGGAGGTCGAGGTGAACGGCAGTACGTTTGACGGGTGAGTTATTGTTGTTATTATGGTTTATTTGCTATAAAAGAGATACAGAGAGAGATATGAATATAGGGAATGCGAGTTCACACTTCTTTGTTTTTTTTCTCGAACAGAATACAGGTGAGACTAAATATGAGATCTAGTTTGATATATCTATAGCGAATAAAGAAATTCAAGGTAAAGTCACTTTAATATACACCAACAACTAAGCATCAGGCCGATTCACCTTGATACTGTTATATAATTATTTCATTTTTCTGCTCCGACTGAGTACATGCCGTGGACTTTTATAGACAGGCAGAAGGTTCTAATAATAATGATAATAAGAAACGAAAGCTGAGTGAGAATGGCAATGAAGGAATCGGCTTTCCGTTATGCTCGGATTGGAGAGCTTTCGATTGAAAAAATACTACACTGACAATTACCGGGTGTTAACTAATAAATTGCATGGTTTCTCCGTATATAGGGGCAGTGAGGCGAGGAGTCCGCCAAACCTGAGCAGGGGCGCCTGGCTCAGAAGCAGTCTTAGGAGATCCTCGCCGAAGTAAGTGTCTTCCATCTTCATTAATTAGGTACTTAGCCCCGGCTCAATAGCTATTCTTAATCAAACAACTTAGAAATGAATGTCATAAACCTATAACGCTTATAACTTTTAAACTGCTCATTTGACGGGATTTTGTAGTGTTGCGTGTATGTACAGAAATCAACGGGCTTTCCAAAAATGTGGTCGATTTGGTTGCCCGTGCGGGGGGAGGGGGGGGGGGCTGACCAGTGCCGTACCAATGTCAAAAATGCGTTTTTTTTTTTTGACAACCCAAAAGTCTAGCTTCTTTACCGTAACTCCGATGCTACGTGGGATACAAGGCTCCACGTGGGTACATTTCCTCATATGTGTAGACGATAAATTTTGAAGTCTAATTCCGATAAGTTAAATAGAAAAATGTACAAAAAATCACAAAATTGGAACGGTTTTAAATATTTTTTTTTGTAATGGTCAACTTCTGGGCTTTCTGGACCCCTCTAGTTAGACAACTGGCCCAATAAGGATGGTACCAGGGGAAAAGGCATATCCTTGGGCACTTTTAATCCTATCCCGCCAAAGGTGTCACTTTAATAAAGAGTGGTTAAAAAAATGTCCAAAGATAGTTAAGGAAAAGTATCCAAAATTTGAAGGTAGTTTTTTGCGATTTTTACGAGCAGCTTCGGTGGTATGGGCAACTAGAAGACGTGGAGACAAAAAAAAATCAATAATTAGTTTTGGTATAGCTCTTATACCGAGTGAGCTACAAAAGTTTTTCTGTGCCGCATTTTTTGCCAATTTTGGTGTACTTTTCTCACATTTCACCCTGTAGATTCCAAATTTTTGCAGCAAAAAATAATTCAGGGAGGTAGTACACACATGGGCCCTTAACCGTGCCAAAAATCATGAGTCTAGCTTTGAAGTTGAAATTTTGACGAATTTTTAAACTTTAAATTTCAAATTGCCACTTTGAGGTATATTTCTGCCCAGACCGTGCATCTAATACAATGGCTTTCTATCTCAGGGGATGCCTTGGAATGTTTTCTTTTTGGGACTTAGAAACCACTTTTCGTTGAGACGTCGCCAAATGGCCTTAATTGAATTTCGAAGCAAAAGATACGGATTTTTGCAAATTTTGGCCTCAAAGTCACGAATGCTTCCGAAAATCGCCACTTAACTAGTTGATCGGAACCATTTGGGATTAGGCTCCTCCCACTGAACGTCAACTGACAGCTAAGATTTTCCGAAATGTAAATATTCACTTTAAAGCCTCGGACTAAGGGAAATCAGCCGAAAAGCATGGAAAACTGTCTGGCCAGGGAAAATTTGAAAATTTCTAGAAAGATTATTGGCAAAACGCCCAGTCCTCGAGGACGTTTTCACAAAGACTGGTCGATTTGAAAATTTTGCGTCGGGATTCATTTTTGGCTGATGACGTCGAAGCCCGACCACGCGATTTTTGCCAAGACAGTAGCGGTTACAAATTCGGGCAAAAATGTATTTTTTCGATTTTTCGTCAGACATGGGCGTAGTTATTTTTTTTTACCATTTCTTCGGCTTTCCCATAAGAAATACATTGTGCAATGCCTTTTAGATGGGACAATATAGATTTCGTCATAAATAAAAGATGGAGGCGAAAAAAAAATGGCCGCCGTAGACAGGGTAATTAAAAAATGGGGATATCTCTGAAACGAATAAAATTAGAGAGCTAAAATTTGGTACCATGGTTCATTAGGGAATGGACTGCAAGTTGCCATGGGTCGAAACCTTATTTATGGTACCAAATCCATGGGTACCATTAACGAAATTTTGCATATAAGTTTTCAGGCTTTTGCACCGGTATTTCCCATAAGAAAAACGTTGGGCAATGCGTATTATATGGGTGGAATGTATATTATGTCATATTTGGGGTACCATTGATGGTACATAGTTCAAATTTGAATGTAGGTACCTATGGGGGTATCATAAATTGTGATATAGCTGACTCAGCTATCATAGCTACAATAGCTGAGTAACGTTAATATTTAGAGAACTGTTAATGATATATGGTTCAACTTTGGATGCTGGGTGCCCATTGAGGTACCATGAATGGTAGTATAGCTGACATAGCTATGTAGCTGACGGTAGCTAGGATATAGCTGTTTTATGAACCGATGGTGATATCAAGTTGAAAGTCGAATGGTAGGCTTCCCTTATGTAATAATTCGCTAAAAATGACATTTCTAAAAATCCAAGCTGGCCGCCTGAAAAGTTTTGGTTTTAAGTCGATATCTCTGGAACGGTTCGAGCTAGAAAGCTGGAATTTGGTATGTGGCTACTGTATGGGATAGGCTAGAGGTCTCATATGTCCAGAACCTTGCCGCGGGTACCAAAGGTTCTATTTTGGAAACTTTTTTAATAAATTGACACCTTTTTGCTACAACTTACTGACTGTTGCCAAAGAGCGCTGAAACCAAATATATCCGACGTTTCGACTTTACACTTACGATAGGCCATCATCAGGGTATTGTCTTTTATTACAAATATTGCTTCATAAATGTGCCACGCTCAAACAATCAGTTTTTCGTATATGACTGGCAAAATAGCTTTAACGAGCCCATTCGACTGGTACTAACTGTTCGATTTTATCGTTTCTAGGTTCCGAGATTTAACTGATTAAATTTCTCATCGATAGGGGTAGAGTGACATTTGCCATTTTATAGCAAAGCCATTTATGACAATAGAACAACAGTGTCTCAATTAAGTGTGAGTCGTCTCAAATACTGCTCAAAACGTTAATTACGATTTTGCTTAGTTTCATAACAGTCTTATAGGAAGTGAAAAACTGCTAAAATTTTGAAAAAATTACCTAATGTTTTTATTTGATTGAACATTACGTCAACTAAATTAAAAACCGTGAACTACAAATTAAGCAGGTATTTTGTGGTCGAAAATGCTCTATTTATTGGTGGTAATAGCATCGTTATACCATGTTTAGTTTTTGAATTATATACATATAAATATTAAGTTGTTGATAAAAAGTCGAAAAATTACGTTTTAGGCGCCATCTTGAAGAAGAAGGAAGTTACTGAAAATTCCAAAATTGCAAATTTTTTACATATTTTTGTCTCCTCTTTCATATGAGACTATTTTTGATAAGATCTCTGACAATCGATTTTGTCTGAAAATTTTCACGATCTACCCCCATTGAAAATTTTGAAATTTTTAAATTTTTCTGTTTATCTTGGAAACGGTACGGTTTTTCGATATGCTGGTTAATGTGATGTATGAGAAGGTCATTAAGCTCTATCAGATGCATGTGTCAGAAAGAAGCTAGCTTTCACGGTTTTTGAGAAAATAAAAAAAAAGTGCAAAATTTGTACTTTATTTTTGGGCCACCCGTGCCCAGTTACTGTTCTAGGCAGAGCTTCGAAGATGGGCTCTACTTGTAGCTCTATTCTTTTTATTCCTTAGCTCTTCTTATACATTTTATAATAAATCTTCATCAAAACGAGATATTAGCTGTTAAAGGCAGCAATGCACGATTTTTATCTCAAAATTTAGTTTTTTTTGGGCCGGTTTGAGAGCCCCATATGTTTAACATAGAATTTTCTGTATGTCATATAAACCTATAGTAGTCGATTTTATTTGTTATTTCTAGTCGTTTTATAAAGAACAGGAAGTTGATTTCTGTTTTAGATAGTATAGGGTGGCTCAAAAAATGATTTGGCTAATAATGCCGAAAAGGTCCATAAGCAGTGTATCTTTTACATAGAAAGGGTGGATTATTTAGTACGTAGGCAAGGCGGAATAAAATGTTAGATATAGGCGATGAAAGCTTTATTAAAACTTACCAATGAAAACAATTTTATAATTATGCAAGGAGTCTGATGTTGATATATATGTATTTACTGCGAAATAATTCCTTCGCCATTTTATCCACAAATTGTTAAAAAACACTAAAATTATTCTACTTTTTTGGCTCCTCGTATAGCTTTTGGGATAATTCCGCATTAAAACGCGATATAAGTTATTGAAGGCTGAAATTCACGATTTTTATCTAAAAATTTAGGTTTTTGGGCCAGTTGGGGAGAGTCTCATATGCTTAATATAGAAATATCGACTTTTCCCATATAAACCAATAGTAATCGATTTTGTTCGTAGGTTCTAGTAGTCGTATGATAAATAGGGCATATATTTACGTTTTGGATAGTATAGTGTCCCAAAAAAATGTTTGTTGTAACCTAGAATTTTAGGTTTTTTTTGTGTAAATTGATATCAGTTAACTCATTGCGTAAGTTCCAGTAGTTGTATGATAAATAGAGCGTTGATGTCTGTTTTAAATAGTATACGGTGTCCCAAATAATGCTGCAACATTTAACTTTAGTTTTTTTGTTTACCAGTATTTTTTTGTAGGTTTTATTTCCTTATTATAAACAGTTAGGAACAATCAAAGCTATAAAAAACTATAAAACAAAAAAAATAAAACTATAAAAAAAATAAAAGCTATAAAACTGAAATTTCAATTGTAGATTTCTTTCAATTCAACTCAAGATTTCTGCTGACCAACTTGTTAGAAAGAAACGGGTCACAATAACCTGCGATGATAGTATTGATTTTTACCGAATAGCGATTAAGCAAATACATAGAGTTCGCTCAACCAAGAGCTTTAATATAATGGTTTTAAAACTTAAGGAGTAGGAGTAAAATATCGCAATAAAAAATTTCATGACGATAATGCGGTGTTAAAAGTAGTCACATTCTGGAACGAATAGAAACTTGTTTTACATATGAATTATGGTCATAGAATTTGTTAGAATATTTTAGAAGCACAATTTTCAAGCATGTAATTACTTTAAAAAATGAAACCCCTGAACACTGCACACAACAGTTAATTGTGCAAGAATTTTAAATTTATGTTAATAAAATTCTTAAAGAGTCAATTTGAAAACCGTGTAAATTGGATTACAATTCGGCCAATAATAGTATATTATGTACCAAGGTTGTGAAGTACATTATGACCCGAAAGTCAAGTTGGATTTGCATCAATCGGTCCACGCGTTTTAAAGTTACAGGGGCGGTCAAAGTTGGAATTTGGGAAAAAAGTCGAAATACTCTTGTTCAATTTGAAAAAAAAAATGGGAAAATGTTTTGTGCTGTTTTCGATCGGAATGACGTGTGTGCAATCCCCTACGAACGTAACAAACTCAATTCGAATAAAATGAACTTTAAAAGTGATTTTCTTTAAAATGGCAAAAAATTGGATTCTAAGAATGCCTAAAAATCGACCATCGAAGTTTTAACGTATTGAACCTACGGGACTTTTTTGCTGAAATATAAAAGAAGGCATCAAAAAGAACAAGAAACCGTTGGATTCACTTCAATCGGTTCACTCTTTCTAAAGTTACAGGCTGTCAAAATTGGAAATGCTTTCCCCTCCCCCACCCTCTTGTCAATTTTGAGAAAATGATGGATTTTTTTGCTGTTTTTGAACGAAATGTCGCTGTTTCAAACCCCTATGAACGTAACAAACATAATAAGAGTGAAATTAGTCCTGTAAGTGAACTTTTTTCTAAATGTCTCCAAACAACATTCTAAAGTGCTTAAAAATTGACGACCAAAGGAGTGTCTATCTCTCAAATTATTAAACCTAAGTGGCCTTTGGTGGGAAATGAAAGAGGACATCAAGAACAGCAAAGAACAGTTAGATTCGCTCCAATCAGTCCACTCGATCTGAAGTTTTTTGACCGACGCGACGGTCAAGTTGGAAATTGAGAAAAAGAGGGAATAACCCCCTTTGGTTAATTTCGAAAAAAAATCTGAAAATTTTTTTTGCTGTCTTTGATCCAAATGAAGCGATTTCAGTCTCCCAGGAACGTAACAAATATAATAAAAGTGAAATTAGTCCCATGAGTGAACTTTTGTCTAAATGCGTCTAAAGCACATTCTAAAAGTGCCTAAAAAATCTCTCAAATTATTGAACCTAAAAAATTAATATCAACGTTATCTTTTCCAGTAATCCGGATTCACTGCCAAATAGACGATGGGGCTCTTTCAGACAGTAAGTACCTACCTAAATGAATTTATTATACGACGCCTATTATAGATACTTAATGAGTCCACTGTTTTATTTTCAGCAATGGCAGGCGATCGCAGAACTTAGGGTCAAATGCATTGGCGAGGTAAATGCACATTGCAAATTTACTGGTCGGCTTTTTAAAATATCGTGTCCACATTCTAGCCAGCTTTATAGGAGTTCCAGTTTCAATTCCTCCGGCAGGAGCAGCACCTGCGACACCACTGATGACATGTATTCGGACGCCTCTTTAGAGGAAGACGTTCACGATCTTCACCATAAAGTAAGTCTGTATGACACGTAAAAGAATAGCGTTTTTCCGGGAATATGAAAATCGTGTCTAGAAGCATAGCGTGTTGACAATAGTTTAAACACGCGATATTTTTGTACCCAATTTTTCCCTCACTAAGTTCAAGGTGCAAAGCCCTAAAGTATTCCTAATGCGGCTTCAGAGGTGCAGGTTATTGCATTGCTGCAGACACCGTAAAGTACCGGAAGGTAGACAATATATACACGTCTTCCAATTAACAATAACTCCGCTATATATATAATCACCAATTAATTCATTACATCACCTATAAACAGCTCCCCATCAGACACCACCTATTAGCATTAACTGTGCAGTGCAGGCAGGCCGTCGAGTTCTCCCGATCCAAATCCTCGCGACTTATCAATTAATTCAAGGCGGTCGCACATATAATGAGATAACGCAATTTTTTATTTTATTTGCTCGTATCACGCCCTCCACATATTTGTTTTTCGGATTTGGTAGATGTGCAGTGTCGATGGAACTGTGCCATGTTAAGCGCTCGTCTCCGATGAGTTAGAAGGTTATTTTTGGTCCAGTATTTTTCGAATTGTATACACCGCCATTCGGTAGTCTCGTGGTGTGGGTTCGGTGCCGTGTGTGATGAATACACAATCAAGAGTTGAGCTAAAGCGTATAAGATGTAGTGCATATAGAGAATATGAGTATTTCTCAAAGTGACGTCCTGTTTTCTCATTGTGACGGCTCTCGTAAATAAGTATTTTCCTAATAATACGATGGAGCCCCAATCGATAAGGGAAGAAGAAATGGATACCGACCTACATTACGACATGTGGGAGGGGCAATTTCAAATTTTAGGATCCTCATTTAACCCTGAGGCTGCACAAGACGCAAATAATAGCCAAAGCTTCAAAGCTAACGGTTTAAAAAACTACTTCACAACAATTGCAGATAACGAAAATAGCGTACGTTTAGCTGGGACTCATATTTCGCATAAAAAAATGGTGTTTTTTTTCTCATAGTTCCAGGTTCTGGAGCAGCAAGTGGCTGTCCTGCAGGACTCCAACCATCAAAACGACGAGCGATATACAAGAGTAAAGTCCGACAATGCGGCGTTACAAGCAAGGATCTTGATGCTGGAAGAACAGCTCAGAGATACCGAGATGAGGTGCGACGAAAAAGTTCAGGTTAGTTGTTAAAAGTTCTAATTGGGAAAGTGAACTTATTGTCCGAACGCTAGTGAGGATTATAAAGCGCCGCTTACTCTCGCCTTTTGGTTGTATATATTTGGTATTTTTTCCCTTTCGACGCTTATAACGTTTAAACTTCTCATTTGACGGAATTTCATAGTATTGCGCGTAAGTACAGAAATGAACGGGCATTCCAAAAATGTGATCGGTTTTTCAGTATGTGAGGGAGGGGAGGGGGGCGACCAGTGGCGTACCAAAGTCAAAAATGCGGTTTTTTAGGTACCCAAATTTACGGCGTCTTTGCCGCAACTCCGGGACTATGTGGGGTATAGAACTCTCCACGGGTAGATTTCCCCATATGTGTAGACGAACAATTTTGACGTCTAATTCCGATAAGTTAAATAGGAAAATCTACAAAAAAATCGCAAAGTTGGGACTGTTTTTTGCAAAAAAAATTTGTAATGGTCACTTCTGGGCCTCCTGAACCCCTTCAGTTAGACGACTGGCCCAATAAGGATGGTACCAGGGGAAAGGGCATATCCTTGTCTACTTTTAATCCTATCTCGTCAAAGGCGTCACTTTAATACAGAGTGATCAAAAAAATGTCCAAAGACAATTAAGGAAAAGTGTCCAAAATAGTAAGGTAGTTTTTTGCGATTTTTACGAAACCTATGGAGCGGTCCAGCTTTGGTGGTATATAGGCAACTAGAAGAGGTGGACAGAAAAAAAAAACAGTTATTAGTTTTGGTCTAGCTCTTACACCAGGTGAGCTACAAAAGTTTTTCTGTGCTGCATTTTTTGCCAATTTTGGTGTACTTTTCTCACATTTCACCCTGTAGATTCCACATTTTCGCAGCAAAAAATCTGAAATAATTCAGGGAGGTAGTACACACATGGGCCCTTGATCGATCCAAAAATCAAAGGCCTAGCTTTGAGCCTAGAATTTGAAATTTTGACGAATTTTTAAACTTTAAATTTCAAATTGCCACTTTGAGGTATATTTGTCCGGAGACCGTGCATCTAATGCAATGGCTTTTTATCCCAGGGGATACCTTGGAATGTTTTCTTATTGAGACTTAACTTTAAGCTGGGACGTCGCGAAATGGGCTTAATTGAATTCCGAAGCCAAAGATGCAGATTTTTTTTAATTTTGGCCGAAAATCCCGAATGGTTCCGAATCACGTCTACCATGGGGTGAAACGGAAGCATTCGGCGGCCGCGCTCATCTGCATCTGACAGCTGAGATTTCCGAAATGTAAACATTAACTTTAAAGCCTCAGACTAAGGAAAATCGGCCGAAAAGCGTGGAAAACTGTCTGGCCGGGGAAATTTTGAACATTTCTAGGAAGATTATCGGCAAAATGCCCGGTCCTCGAGGTCGTTTTCACAAAGACTGGTCGATTTGAAAATTTCGTGTCGGGATTCATTTTTGGCTGATGACGTCGAAGCCCGACCACGCGATTTTTGGTTTTAAGCCGATATCTCTGGAACGGTTTCAGCTAGAATGCTGAAATTTGGTATGTGGCTACTTTATGGGACGGGGTAGAGGTCTCTGAGGTCCAGAACATTGCCGCGGGTATCAAAGGTTCTATTTTGGAAACTTTTTTAATAAATTGACACTTTTTTGCTACAACTTTTTTTTTTTTTTTTGACTTTACACTTACTATAGGCAATCATCAGGGTATTCTATTTTATTACAAATATTGCTTCATAAATGTGCCACGCCCAAACAATCAGTTTTTCGTATATGACTGACAGAATAGCTTTAACGAAGCCCATTCGACTGGTATATACTAACTGTGCGATTTTATCGTTTTTAGGTTCCGAGATTTAACTCGTTTCAAATACTGCTCAAAACGTTAATTACCATTGTGCTTAGTTTCATAACAGTCTTAAAGGAAGTGATAAACTGTTAAAATTGTGTGAAAATTACCGAATGTTTTTATTTGATCGAACTTTACGTCAATTAAATTAAAAACCTTGAATGACAAATTAAGCAGGTATTTTGTGGTTGAGAATGCTCTATTCATTGGTGTCAATAGCATCTTTATATCATGTTTAGTTTTCGAATTATATAGATATAGGTATTAAAATGTCCATAAAAAGTGAAATAGTTACATTTTAGGCGCCATTTTGAAGAGGAAGGAAATCACTGAAAATTTCAAAATTGCAATTTTTTTACATATTTTTGTATGATATTTGAGACTATTTTTGATAAAATTTATGACAATCGATTTTGGGTGAAAATTTTCACGACCAACCCCCTTTGAAAATTTTGAAATTTTTACATTTTTCTGTTTATCTTGGAAACGGTATGGTTTTTCGATATGCAGGTTAATATGATGTATTAAGGGCTATCAGATGCATGATTCAGAAAAAAGCTAGCTTTCACGGTTTTCAAGAAAATTTAAAAAAAGTGCAAAATTTGTACCTTATTTTTGGGCCACCCGTGCTCAGTTATTCTTCTAGGCAGAGCTTCGATGGGGCTCTACGTGTAGCTCTATTCTTCTTCCTTATAAATTTTTTGATAAATCTTCATCGAAACGAGATATTAGCTGTTAAAGGCAGCAATGCACGATTTTTATCTCAAAATTTAGTTTTTTGGGCCGGTTTGAGAGCCCCATATGTTGAACATAGATTTTTCGATATGTTTCATATAAATCTATAGTAATCGATTTTATTTGTTACTTCGAGTCGTTTTATAATGAATAGGACGGTGATTTCTGTTTTAGATAGTATAGGGTGGCT
The DNA here is from genome assembly GCA_951812265.1 of Taphrorychus bicolor. Taxonomy (NCBI): domain Eukaryota; kingdom Metazoa; phylum Arthropoda; class Insecta; order Coleoptera; family Curculionidae; genus Taphrorychus; species Taphrorychus bicolor. Next base: position 15,132,492 of record OX638298.1, read on the forward strand.
CAAAAAATGATGCAGAATGCTAATATATGCTAATAATGCAGAAAAAGTCCGTAAGCAGTGTGTATTTTACATAGAACGGGTGGATTATTTAGTACGTAGGCAAGGCGGAATAAAATGTTAGATATAGGCGATGAAAGCTTTATTAAATCTTACCAATGAAAGCAATTTTATAATTATGCAAGGAGTCTGGTGTTGATGGGATATATGAGTATTTATTGCGAAATAATTCCTTCGCCATTTTATCCAGAAATTGTTAAAAAATATTAAAATTATTCTACTTTTTTGGCTCCTCGCATAGCTTTTGGGATAAATCCACATTAAAACGCGATGTTGAAGGCTGATATTCACGATTTTTATCTAAAAATTTAGGTTTTTGGGCCAGTTGGGGAGAATTTCATATGCTTAATATAGAAATATCGACTTTTCCCATATAAACCAATAGTAATCGATTTTGTTCGTAGGTTCTAGTAGTCGTATGATAAATAGGGCATATATTTACGTTTTGGATAGTATAGTGTCCCAAAAAAATGTTTGTTGTAACTTAGAATTTTAGGATTTTTTTCATGTAAATTAGTATTAGTTCATTTATTGCGTAAGTTCCAGTCGTTTTATGATAAATAGAGCGTAGATTTCTGTTTTAAATAGTATACGGTGTCCCAAATAATGCTGCAACATTTAACTTTAGTTCTTTTTGTTTACCAATATTTTTTTGTTCCATTTTATATCTTTTTATGAATTTTAGCACTTTTTTACCATTTTTCAAAAACTGTTATGTTTGCGAATATGAAGTAAAATATTTCAAACGTTTCGACATTTCACTTACTTTTAGGACTTTTAGGTATCTTCAGGTTCTTTGTTAATAATTTTGCGGCAGTTTGAGCTACATCAGAGGAACGTTCGGATATTTCCTAAACTATGGGCGCTCCTCGCGCTTGGTCTTAACCCACAAGACTTCAAAAGCACTTTGCCCACAGCGTTCGGATTTTCTAAACAATGGGCGCCCGGCGCGCGTCGTAAAAAAAAACCAACTCAAGATTTCTGCTGACCAACTTGTTTATGGTAGTCGATTTTTAGGAGGAGCAGCGAAGGTCTAAAGAGCTGCTCCAGAGGATAGAGCGTGAGAAGCAACTGCAATTGGAAAACGCATCTATAAGACTGCAAAATTCCGAAAGCGAGTGCGAAAAGCTGAAGGAAGAAGTGTCCAGGCAGCGCCTCAGACTGGAAAAGCTTGAAAAGGTCAAAGACGATCTCACCGCTCAAAACCAAGATCTCAGCTCCGAACTCACTGAGGTACGAGAGGAGGCTAAAGCCTTGAAGGATAGAGAGAACAGGTAAGAAAAGAAATTAGTCTGAAAATATAACAATTTGACTTAGTAGAGATTGTTTCAGACTGACTAAAGAGCACGAGCAGCAGCTGCAGCTGCTAGATGATCTGTCAAAGGAGATCGAAAGACTGAAACACGAACACCGAACTCCCGCCCTCCCCACCACAAACGCGGAGACGTTGCGGTTCGAGGAGTTGCACGAGGAGATGTCGCAGTTAAGGGAGCACAACACTCACCTGCAAGAAGCCAACGAAGAACTGCAAGCCAATTTACTGCACGCCAGCCTGGAAACCGGCAGGATTCTCACCAACGGGGAGAACAGCTTGGCCCACGAACTCGACGTTATGTCGCAGGATGAGGTGAGGGCTAATTCGGCCGCCGCCGTGGAGCACGCTTAAGTTGAGAATTTATCTGTTCAAATTGCAGGTGCAACAGGCTCTCAAGGAACAACAAGAAGTTAACAGGCACTTGCGGGCCTACATCGAGGGGATATTGCTGAACATCGTGGAGAATCATCCGCAGTTGCTGGAAGTGAAACATCAAGCAAAAAACGGCCTAAAGAAATAATATTTACTCAGATTGGAATTCGTACCGTCCTATCGAAATGTGAGATGTGATATGCATGATATTCACTGTGATTTTGTTGTAGGTATATAGTCTAGTGTTTTTACTGGTAAATATGAATAGTTTTGTTAAAAATTTAAACACCGTAGTTGCTAATCAGTAGGTGCCTACCTACCTGGGGAATTGAATTCTGTAACGGACTCTTTTACAGTTGCCCTTGTCCCTTATTGCTGTCTCTTTTATACATAATATCCGTGGGTTTTCGGTGCGGAAACAATGATGATTAGGCTTACTTCTGGAATAAATAAGACCAGATTTGTGCTGCCAAAAAAAACAGTACATTTTCATAAGTTGTTTTATCGTTTGTTCTACCTTATTGTAATTATTTATGTAACTATAACATATCTCACATGGCAAAAGATACTTTTATTCTACGATCTGTTATTTTAATTATTAAATTATTTTTAATCTAATAAATTTCTATTTTATAATATTACATGAATCTCATTAATTTGCGAGCGTGATAGTGTGTGATAATTACGGGGTGTTCATTATAAAACTTCTAGCAGGCTATGAAATTTTGACAGAAAAGGATGACATAATCAAAATAAATGGATTTTTGTTTCTCCATCCTTTTCTTTTGACATTTCACAGCCAACTAGATGAAGTTTTAAATGAATACCCCTTACATATATAAGCCATTCAGTTATTATTGTCGTCAAGTAGCCGTTGGAAATTTGACTTTGACATTTTTATCGTATGTTCCCGACATTTGCTAAAAGGAGATGGGTATTAAATTAAAAATTAATAACTAGATGACAAAAATAATTGACTGGGTAATACGTATTATCTTATTATAGGTATACGGAGAAAGTCAATCCCTCACAATAGATCGAAAGGGTATGGTAACTCGCCATACTTGGCTATGACAATAAGTTCGCAGATGGTTGAAAAGATTACCCCGCGCATGTTTACTGTGCACCATGTGAAAAAGGAGTGACGTTTTTAATTTGACGTTTGAAAATTTTGAGGATATGTCGATTATGACATTTCAATTGGCGGGAATAAAAGTGAATTGTAATTTCTTACTTTTAAATATCGAAATAGAATGACTAGGCTGGGATTATGTAAAGGTCCATTGGAAGATACTTAGCGCCTTTTGGCTAACGCAAACGTGCGAAAAATGCTTCACTTCAGTTTAAATAGTTATGAAAGTCCTTTCCTGATTTCTGCACGAAAGTTGTGGGCATTAACATAAAAGATTAGGCGAAGCAAATAAAGTAAGCACTTACCGAAAGAACTTTTGATTGTTGTGGCCCTTGACAGATTACCAACACATATACCTTGAGATCAAAAATTAAATGGCCAGAGTTGGCTATGAAACCGAAAACGTATCCCTTAGCTTATATCATCAAGGTGTCAAAAATGACAAACAGTCTAAACAAAATTGTGACAGCACAGACTACACAGAGTCCAAAAGACTTCGGAACGAAAGACTGGCCAAGTAATAACGCAAAGCTCAAGATTGAAGATCAAAGCGTCGGTTCCGCGGTTCAGGCGTCCTCAAAAAGTATAGGGTTAAATGCAACGTTGACAGATATAATCTGCCCCTAATCTCTTTCGAACAATTATCTAGAAAATATGGAAAGAGCCAACAAATGCTGATATTTTCCTAAAAATGTTCCGGTTTTTGGCCGGAAGTCCGGCACTCTTAAGGTTCCCATGACGGGGAAGATCTGGCAAATATCGGCATTTGTTGGCTCTGTCCATATCTTCTAGGTCGTTGGTACTGGTATTCTATGGTGTTCGAAACAAAAAAAAAAGTCATTTACTCCCCTCAATGTGAATATTTTGTGTTGGTCTTTTTGGTATTTGGTCATATCCCAAACAACGCACTAAAAATAAAAAAAAAATAAAATTACCAAATACTAAGAAGACCAACACATTTATATAAATATCTGGTCGAGAAAAAAACAAACGTTTGTAAATTTAATTATAATATTTTATTAGAGATGTAGAGTTAAAAAAGACTTTTAATACATAGCAACAGTGCTTAAATATCTGTCCATAAAATTTAAATAATACTTGACAAAAAAAGTCACAGGCACCTTTACGATTCGCCGAAAAGTGAAACTTTAATACTTAAAAATAATAAATTAAATTTCATTTCACAGCAATTGAAAATATTAATAGAGGAAAAAATAAAAAAAAACGCGTATACTGACTGAATTTAAACTTTAATCAATCAGTTCGACGTAATTAGCGGGAAAAAGGCCGTAAGTGATTCCGTCGGGCGCTAGCCCTTGCCACCATCCTTCGTCAACTTTTTCTATATTCGTTATCACGTCGCCAGGGTCGAAGGAAATCTCGGTATCATCAGCTAAACCATAAGATTTGTAATAAACAACCCAAAACAACAACACAAAACAATTTCTTACCAGCTTGATAGTCGTACAAGGCCCGGGCCTTATACCCTCCCTTGCCTATTCCATAAATATATTCGTCTACAAAGTCTTGCTCCAACATTTGTACAGTGTGTTCCACAAAAGGTGAACTGGCCTCCTGGGCTTTGGAACTGTTAGAAGGGTCCTTTGGGGATCGCTTAATCGTAGCAAATTGATCGCTTTCGTCATCGCTTAGAGGCTGTTCGGTTGTAGGCTCAGCTGTGGGGCTGCAATTCACTGGTTAAAAAATTAATTTTAAAAGTGTATGATAGCTTACGAGGTTGCAACATTGTTTTGAGCATTGGCCTTTAAGATGGAGTTTCTGACTGGCTTTTCTGGAGCCATGTTTTGCTTCTCATTTTCATGTTCGATTTTTTTTATGTGATCAATGCCTTCATTCCTCGACTCGGTTTCCTGATCCCGCTTTTTTGTATCACTTTCTATTTAAAACCGATTATTACTGCAACATAATCACTCAATTTATTTGTGTTACCTTCCCTCTGTTGTCTTTCAGTCTCCAACTTTATTTGTTCTTCTTTCTTCCTTTTGTGTTCCTCCTCCAAACGTCTCTTTTCTTCCTCTTCTTCCTTCCTCCAAAACTTATCCCTCTCCTGAGAGTTAATCTCTTTGACAGCATTTACTTTTTGATACCTAGTTCCAACAGGAGTGGCAGGCTCCATAGGTTCTACTTTTTGCTTAAACTTATACTCTGAACCAACTTTTTTCAATTTCTCAACGAGCAAATCCTCATCGACCTCGTCCTCGTTGCGCGCGTTATATGTCAAGTGGGCGCCAGTAAAAAACCTCTCAACGTCTCTCAAGTGATTGGCACACATCCCTTTTCTCACTGTGTTTGCACCTTCCCCTGCAAGTACCATGAGATCAAAAATTAAATGGCCAGAGTTGGCTATGAAACCAAAAACGTAACCCTCATCATGGTGGCAAAAATGACAGCAAAATCAAAATTGTGACTGAATATAAAGTTGGCATAAATTTTTGGTTCCACAGCCAACTCTGGCCATTTAATTTTTGATCTCAGGGTACAATTGTTTTGTTTATTGTCCAGTGCATGGACCTGTTTTAATCACTTACCTTGCCAGTTAATTAAAACGCATTTATCTAATGACGTGGAGGGATCATTAAGCTTAACAAAGGCGTACATAATTTTACCAGAATTTAAGTCTTCTTTTAGTTCACTAATACCCCCATCGCCCTTGCTGACCAATTTCAAAGAATTGGTTTGACCTTCATAGCCAAAAAGGGCCCTAAATGGAAAATATGTTTTGATAACATATCGTTATCTGTAGCTGATTTTGCTGAACTGAAAAACGTAATGTAATAACATATTATCTTACCAATTGGTTTCAGATTTGGAACTCAAAACGTCCTTCCAAGCCTCTTTTAAGGCTCCATTGTGTCTGCTCAAATCTACTGTCATCGTTTTCCACGTAAATTTGACCGGACTTTCTTATAATTATTCAGTCTTTATGGAAGAACACTTTAACCATGTTTATTAGAGCGGATTTTTGAATGCAAATTGCAATTTTACAAATAGAATTAGATATGAATAACATTCCAGTTACAGAAAAAAACCAATTTGACATTGACAGATTGACACTAAACGAGTCTTTAAACTGTTCCGACTGACACCGAACGGAATCTTCCCTATCTTTTGTCTCTTTCTAGCATGTGACATACCCTATATGAACAACGAGATAGGTAGATGAGCCGAATTTATAAAAAAAGAAATTTAAAATGACATAATGACAATTATGCCATAGACGTTCAAGGACGCTAGATTGACAAGATGGCCCAGTTCCCTCTTTTTCTGTACCCGCGGCGTGACGTCACACTAGTGCTCTGGTGAGATACATCATTAAGAGTTTATTCCGCGGACGCATAGTTTTTTGTCATATGCTGTGCTTCTGTTTATCCTGTATTGGTTCAAATGACACTTTAGAAGTGTTAAAAGCTATGAAAGGGTCTATAAAATAGTAATAATACAAATAGTTATGATTTCAAAGGTAGGTTTATTACGTTGATGCAGACGTAAATAGCGGGTTGCAAGCAACTATATTCAATACACTATAAGCAATTACGAGTTTGGGAAACTTACATTTATACTTAGCAGATTAATGTACCATCACATTGTCTTGATGTCTAGATACTAAGAAGCATTTTCTGAATAGGTACAAATACTTATAGATAGTATTGCGAACTCGGGGTTCAATAATTCCAGTGTAACGATTTAACACGAAAACACTATTTATTTGTCCCACAAATATACACAGGTACAATTCGTCTACTAAATAACTCACTACTTAACACTTATTTATAGTCTTCTAATATCGTTCGGAACTTTAGCTTACTTATAGCTCGATTAAAATAAGACTACTTAACCGCCGCTCTATGCGCCTTTTATATACAATTCTAAAATTACAGAAAAACCTAGAAACTTCTTTATAAGAATTGTTGAATAATCTCACATAAAAAAAAAGTTGTAAACAACTGCCTTCTAGATTAAACCGAGCAATAAATCACTCGTGTCAGCCATGACGCAGCGCGGATAGGTCGCGAAGCTCCACCAACCACACGCGTTGCCCCGCCTCTCATGCGGCGTTGCTGCGAATCGTAACAATAGTGTTACGATCGCAGCAACGCCGCATGGGAGGCGGGGCAACACATGGGAGCGTGTTGGTTGGTGGAGCTTCGCGACCTATCCGCGCTGCGTCATGGCTGACACGAGTGATTTATTGCTCGTCTGGCTTAATCTAGAAGGCAGTTGTTTACAACCGTTTTTTTTATATGAGATTATTCAAGAATTCTTATAAAGAACTTTCTAGGTTTTTCTGTAATTTTAGGATTGTATATAAAAGGCGCATAGAGCGCCCGAATAATAGTCGTATTTTAATCGAGCTATAAGTAAGCTAAAGTTACGAAGCGATAATAGAAGGCTATAAAGTGTTAAGTAGTGAGTTATTTAGTAGTCGTGTGTATTTGTGGAGTTAATAAATAGTGTTTTCGTATTAAATCGTTACACTGGAATTATTGAACCCCGAGTTGGCAAACAAATGGTGTCAGAAGTGCGATTCCAGTGGGACTTTGAGGACCAATATTACTGAACTGTAAGTGAGTGCTTCATTGCCGGACATTACCTGTTTATGCCAGTGACTAGAAGCCAGCATCAAGCGATGGAGGATCAACTTGCCGCCCTGCTGTCCCTTATGCAACAACAGAGGGAAGAACAGGAAAAACGCGATCAAGTACAGGAGCGACGTTATCAAGAACAGGAAAAACGTGATCAAGTACAGGAGCGACGTTATCTAGAACAGGAGAAACGTTATAACGAACAAAAAGAGGAACAAGAAAGACGTGATCAAGTACAGGAGCGACGTTATCAACAACAGAAGGAAGAGCAAGAAAAACGTGATCAAGTACAGGAGCGACGTCATCAACAATTCAAAGAAGAATTAATGAACCATCTCGCAGCTAGGGAGCAACAATTGGAAGAAAGAATAATGCAATCCGTCAACGAATCCGTTAACGGCGTTCACGAATCCATTAACGGCGTTAACGAAGGACTCGAAGCTGTCAACCAGAGGGTTCTCGAGCTAGAAAAGAAATTCCGGGAACAACTTGAGGACGACAACGTGTCTACTGAGAGTTTTAGCACAGCCAACGCTAAAATTAAGCCTCCCGATTATGACGGTACTACTGCATGGGAAATTTATAAAACTCAGTTTGAGGCAGCTGCAAAAGCTAATGGTTGGTCCGAGCCCCAGAAAGCTACATCATTAGTGGTAGCACTTCGTGGAAAAGCGGCTGAGTTACTCGACCAATCTATGTCGGCAGCGGATCAAAGTAATTATGCGGCTTTAGTACACACTCTGCAACTACGATTTGGAAATGAGCACAAAGAAACCGTGTTCCAGGCCCAGCTGAGGATGAGACAGCAAAAGTCAGGTGAATCCTTACAAGAATTTGAAGCGGAAATAGACAGACTCATTCACCTGGCATATCCATCGGCCCCTGAATCTTTTCAAATGCAATTTGCCGCCGAAAGGTTCATTGAGGGAGTTCGCGATAGTGACATGAGATACCACTTACGTCTTGTAAGGCCCAAGAATATCAGCGAGGCACTAGTTCGGGCCCTGGAATTCGAGGCGTCACGGGTGTCATCTAGTTCTTCTGCAAGTGTAAGAGTGGCAACTTGCGGTGACAAGAAGAATACGTCTATGGCTGAATCCATGGCCAGTTTACATAAAGCGATGAAGGATATGGCAGTCAATTTGCAAGCCCTGTTAGAAAGAACTCCCCGATCAACAGGCAGTCGGGGCATAAAATGTTTTAACTGCGGTAAACTGGGTCACGTCAAGAGTAACTGCCGTAATAGGGCAAGAAGTCCGTCGCCGTTGTTTAGAAGATCGAGCGGCAAACAAGACCGCCCTAGAATTCAGGAAAGTCCAATTCCTGTTAATGTAAGGGGGCAATTGACCGAGGCCGTTAAGACCCCCAGGATCAGTCAAGTCAACCAATCAAGTCAAGGCAATAATTTGGGTGGTAAAAGTGTTACAGAGGCCGGACGCATTAAGGAACAGAAGATCCAAATTGAACATCGACCAGGAAGGTCTCACGAAAATGCCGATGCGTTGTCCAGACGGCCATGTAAAGAAGATAGTCAGCATCGTCGAAGAACTGAGCAGCGTGAGGGACTTCCTTCTGTAAGAAGAACGTCGGTGGAAATAAACGATGGCTGGACCGCACAGACGTTTCGAGAAGAACAATTGAATGATCCAGATATTGGACCCATACTCTTGGCTAAGACTGACGACAAGAGACCAGAATGGCAAGAAATTGCTGGTAAAAGTCCAAACCTGAAAGCGCTATGGGCCCAGTGGCACTCTCTTAAAATAGAAAATGGATTACTGAAGAGAGCGTGGGAGAGTCCGGATGGCAAGTCCATAGTCAGTCAGTTGGTTGTTCCTGGTAGCAGAAAATCGGACGTACTACAGGAAATGCACAACGGAACAAGCGGAGGCCATTTTGGGGTCAATAAAACATTGGCCAAAATTAAAGAGCGGTATTATTGGGTGAACTATCATGAAGACGTCGAATCTTGGTGCCGCAAGTGCGAAGTTTGTTGTGCCACAAAAGGACCTCGAACAAGATCACGGGGCCGAATGGTGCAGTACACTGTAGGTGCTCCATTCGAGAGGGTAGCAATTGATGTCGCGGGACCGTTTCCTCAGACTGAGTCGGGCAATAAATACATCTTGGTCGCCATGGATTACTTCACTAAATGGCCTGAAGCAACGACTGTGGCAACGGTGCTAGTAAATGAAATGTTCTGCAGATTTGGGGTCCCTCTCGAACTTCATTCTGATCAGGGCCGAAATTTTGAATCGGCTGTTTTCCAGAAGGTCATGGAACTTCTCGGAATTCGCAAGACCAGGACAACTCCTTTGCATCCACAGTCGGATGGGATGGTAGAGAGATTTAATCGGACCATGGAACATTACCTGTCTAAAATGGTGGCAGATCATCAGCGTGATTGGGACCAACATCTACCTCTCATGTTGATGGCATATCGAGGCTCTACGCATGAAGCCACTGGTTATACTCCGGCGAAAGTGATGTTCGGGAGGGAAATGAGGCTTCCTGCGGATTTGATGTATGGAACACCAGAAAAAGAGTCGCTCAGCTCTGAGAATTTTGTGGAGGAGCTTAAGGAGAGGCTGAACAATGTTCATGAGCAAGTCAGGAATAAACTGCGGATATCCAGTGATCGAGCCAAAGCAAGATATGACTTACTAGCTAACTCCCGCGGCTTCCAGGATGGTGATTTGGTGTGGCTATACAATCCGAGGCGAAAGGTGGGGAAGTCGCCCAAACTTAGCCTAAATTGGGAAGGACCTTATACAATTATAAAGAAGATTAATGATGTGGTGTATAGGATCCAGCGGACCCCTAGGTCAAAGATGAAGGTCGTTCATTTGGATCGATTAGCACGATACCATGGAACTCTATCTGTTCGGGACGAACAGACTTAGGAGGAGGGCAATGTTACGATCGCAGCAACGCCGCATGGGAGGCGGGGCAACACATGGGAGCGTGTTGGTTGGTGGAGCTTCGCGACCTATCCGCGCTGCGTCATGGCTGACACGAGTGATTTATTGCTCGTCTGGCTTAATCTAGAAGGCAGTTGTTTACAACCGTTTTTTTTATATGAGATTATTCAAGAATTCTTATAAAGAACTTTCTAGGTTTTTCTGTAATTTTAGGATTGTATATAAAAGGCGCATAGAGCGCCCGAATAATAGTCGTATTTTAATCGAGCTATAAGTAAGCTAAAGTTACGAAGCGATAATAGAAGGCTATAAAGTGTTAAGTAGTGAGTTATTTAGTAGTCGTGTGTATTTGTGGAGTTAATAAATAGTGTTTTCGTATTAAATCGTTACACTGGAATTATTGAACCCCGAGTTCGCAACAATAGTATAAGTGTAGTCAGGGAGTCAACATATTTCAAAATTGCTTTGGCCAGCCATTAACTTTGTAGTTAAAGATCATTTTGGACATTTCTTTCATAATCATTTGCTGTAAAATGCAAAGAGCATCTTGCCGAGGTGTCTGGATTGAAAGAATCACTTCGTTGGCAAAACTGAATCCACTTGTTTCTCACTTTAAGTGAAATAAATAGCATCTTTTATTATTGTGAAAAAATAAAAGTATATCTGTCTGCCTTCTTTCTTCCACTTGAATTTGTTGCTTTTACATTCAGCAACAGCTCAAATCTGACCAGGCATTGTGGACTCGTAATTTTACTAAATCACAACACAATCGGCACAATCACAGCAATAAGAAATAAGAACGATCATAAAAAACCGAATAAACAGCGCTTTTGTTTTCGGGTGACCGCTCTAGAGCGCCCTGACACGATTTCCGTCCTTACATTCTTATTAAGAAAACAAATGACGTGAATAGTCGCAGAGCGCTGTAGAGCGGCCACCCGAAAACGCGATTAAAAAAGTACTGATGACAGCGGCAGTAATGACATTATTGACAGTCGTAATTGCAGCGCCGATTATCGCCACGGGGGCTCGGGAAATAATGACGTCATTATCGCTCCCAAGACCGCACTATGCTGACGTCACGATTCTGGGCCCATGTTGTTTAAATGTTTTTTTTCCTGTTTTTTAATAAGTATGAAGTAAAATGTCGTAGTTTATCGTAAAATGTAGTTACCTTTGAAACCGTCATTTTTTTTATACTTATCTCTTTTGAACTACCCACGTTGAGAAGATACGATAAAAATGTCAAAGTCAATTTTCCAACCTCTAACTGACGACAATAATAAGTGAATGGCTTATAGACACAAACATGACCATTCACCATATCATTTTGAAGAATTGTTGTCTCAGATAGGAATAAGAGATTAAATCAAATTTCTTTATTATTACGATTCTAAGTAATTAAATACTGCAAAAACGTCACTAGGTATATAAAATGTTAACAATGATAACATAATTATAATATACCTACAGGGAGATTCGCAATTCGATGTATATACTTTAACTGCGTACTCTTGGAACGGTGCCAGATATGAAAAGACAAGTCAAGAGACAAAAAGTGTGTAATTAAAACGCGAAATCAAATTGGTAAAATTGACAACTCCCGAAAACGTGTCGCCCTGTAAACTTTCAAAGCTTTTAGGGACGGCTAATGATAAAATGTAGATATAAACAATATAGGGTAGTTTACGTTCCGAATTTGGGCTAAATATCTCAAAAACTGTGGGAGATATGATAGAAAAACTGAAAAATCAATAAAGTTTAGCTCAGTAATCCAATTTCTACCCCAAAATATACGACGTTAAAATATATGAACAAAGAATTTTTTATCACCCTGTATATAATGGAATGTATACGCTTTAAGTTAGTTGCGTAAGTTCAGTTTATATGTTATTAATAATAATTATACGCATTTCTAAAAACCTTAACCTGCACCTCATGCTTAAAATAAAATTTTTATTTAAAAACATTCTATTATAATACGGGGTGTTCATTAGAAAACGTTATCTACAGGTTCACGAAAAAGGATGACATAATCAAGGTAAAAAAACTTTTTTTCTTTTTGACATTTTATAACCAACTAGATGACGTTTTTAAATGAACACTGCCTATGTATAATTAAGATATATAACCTAAAAGATGGGGAACGTGCGAACTTGATCACTAGTTGGCAATTCCTATATTAATACTAAAGGGTGCTCATAAGACAAAATTCGTAGCAAGCCATGGAATTAAAACTCTTGTCCAAGATAAGTTCATAAAATAAATGAAAATCGGAACATTGTGTGACATTTTCGACTCTCAATTTTTTTTTAGGAAGTCACTTACTGTTCTAATTCCAGGGCCTACTCGAGGTTTTTTTTTAATGAACGCAAGATATTATATCCCTCAATTCCATCCTACCAATTCATTTTTTAAACTACCTATTTTGAAAATTAAGTACCTATTCCTTAAGCGCCTTTAATAAGTAGATACTTAAGAGCCGAGTTTGACAGTCTAGAACTTTCTAAAGAGCAGTGTGGCACATCTAAATTTAGAACGGGAAAACAAATATCGAGCCTCTCGCTATAACGATTCTAAAGGTGTTTATTAACAAAAAAATCTTCTTGCAAGGCATGGAAATAAAACTCAATATCTGATAAAAGTTGAGAAAAAAAAGAAATTCTAAACATTTTATGACATTCAATTTTTTTTTATGAAGTCACCTACTGTTCTAATTCCAGGGCCTACTTGTGATTTTTTTTAATGAACTAAATGATGAAATAGTGTAGGTCTCATTACGGGGTGTTCATTAGAAAACGTCATCTAGAAGGCTATGAATTTTTGACAACAAAAGAGTCCAGCAAAAGATGACGCTTTTAAATGAATACCTCCTATTTTACTAAGGGGCTCCAACAAAAAAAAAACAAAACATTAGTAATTATTTTGTGTAGACAAGGGGTAAAAGTTAGAAATAAAACCTAAGTTCTAAATGTGTAGAGTTATCTACTTCTTAATTTTGCGAATTATTTTCCGAAAAGAGGCCGTCCACTTCGTCCGGGTTAGTGCGGCGCACTCAGTCTCGTTCAAAAGTGTTGGACCATCAAACTTTTCTTCTTTTGGAGTTGTCGAGTTACTTTTGTAATCGCCGCACATGTCAGATGAGAATCCCGAATCGCTACCAAAACCTAAACAACACTTATCAGTCTGTTGACGCTCAAATGGACCACTCTATTTCAAACTAAACTAAGAAGCAATTGAAAGGATGCACTCCAAATTTTGAATCAACTTTTATTCACGGCTGTACACGTGTAATATGGTCACAATTTTTCAGGTTGTATATGCACATAATGTAACATGTGTTTATTAGAATCCATCATCTAGCTGCCTATGAAATTCATTTGTTATTTAGAAGCATGTCGTGAATTACTTCCTTCGATATTTTCTTAAGTTGTCACTTTTGTAAAGTTAAATGTCCGGGAATGACAGTGAAGGCTCCAGAGCGCTTTGAAAATATCCTTATTCTTTGTTTTCTTGATAAGAATGACAACTAATAAGTAAGTGACAAATGTCAAAAAGTGACAGTGACAAATAATAGATGGCGAGTCAAATTACGACGTGTCTTTATAACTCTCTTCTTTTCTATCAAAAAATCATAGCCAACTAGATGACGTTTTATAATGAACACCACGTAATGTGTCATTATAACATTTGAGTTTTTTTGTTTTTTCATTATACGCTCTATAAGAATTGCATGCAAACACTGCCATGTTGGAAATTACAAGCAAAACAAATGAAGGTTCCAACTATTATGGCCGCCCTGATGCGGCCGCCATAATGGTTTGTAAATTAAGATGTGGACAAAGTAAGTGTCCAACTAATAGCCATCATTACCTCAGGTAAATGTCTACATGATATGCTTGTTGGATAATATACTATTAAGCTGTCTATCTCGAAAGCCATTCTGCCGATTTTTGTTAGCGATATAATTTTGGTAAAATCCAAATGCTTTAGTGGTTATGTACTGACAGCGGGCGATCCTCAACTAGGGGCCGCCCCTAAACGTCAAAATTAAATTTATTTTATGTGGACGTAAAATAAAAAATTTTAGCCGCCCGGGTTTTTGCACCCTTTACCTATATGTAGGATCGCCCCTGACCCAGCGCTCTAGCTAGGAGATGGATATAAGTTCGATATTCGTTTGGATTGGGAATAAAAATATGACAGTGACAACTGATTTGCAATAATTTGCCGTAAGACGTCATTACGTCACCTAGACGTCACTTCCGGCGGATATCGTCACCAGTTTAAAGGTTCTCACTGCTAGCAAGGGGGGCATATCTGTAAAACAGGAGAGGCGTCTCCGGATGCATATAACCCAGTACATAACCTCCTAAAGCGGTCTATACATGACCTTTCCAAAATGGCGTCGTTAACGAAAATCGGTTTAGAGATAGACAGTTTAAAAGTTTATTCAAAATGTGGGGTGTACCGTTTCAATTGCTTCTTAGTTTAATTTAAACTCTCTTTCTTACCTCGGTAGCTGTTTCTATGGCTTTGGCAATACCCATCTTCATCTTTGTTACCGAGATAAACTGAGGAAACCTCAGAAACGTCGTCCATGTAGGATATGGAAAGTTCGGCAAAAGGAACACTCAACGAGGAACATTCGCTCTGAACATACTCGGTGGCCGATGGTAAACCTTCAGGTTTCCTCACTCTCACATCGTAAAAATTAGAAGACGTTGATGGTGGGGCGTCTTCATCGATGGGACAAAACCATTCAGTTAAACCTTCGCCTTCCCCGCGATGAAGAGGCGACCTTGGCGATTTGATCATGTTGCGCATCTCCAAGAAAGGAGTTTGCAGGCAGCCAAACAATTTGCGACTACAAGTAAACAGTTCAAGACTCTCAAGAAAGTATTTTAAGACGTCGAAACGTACTTGTGACGATTAGGAGTGATTCTCTTGTATGACGCCTTGGTGTAGGTGCAAACTGAACATTTTTTCTGTTTACAATTGGCCAAGTGTTCGACGGCTTTTTGAAATTGTGAAGCCAAAGTTGATCCGTGATATTCAGACTTTAAAACTGGCGGACGTTTGTCTGCCAATTCAGATGCATTCGTGTGACTTCTTTGGATTTGTGAGACATACCGTACCATATCTTTGCGTTCAGCTTCCAGTTCTTCTCTTAATTTATCATTCTACAAGTAGATTTAAATAGTTGCTTTAGGTGCTATCAATACAGGGTTATCAATAAATGTTATCAAAAAAGGAGGTGATTCTTGGGCCCTTTCGGAGAAAAAACTTCATAATATGTTATATACGTCTTAACTTTTGAAATAAAGGGTACTAAAGATTTTCAAAAAATTTCTCTAGATATTTTTATGAAACTTGGTACACATTATCTATTCATTAAGGAACATTATTTCATCAGTGGCGTCCATATGGATTTTGCCTTGAATATTATTGTGAAATCTGGTAGACACTTTCTCTTCATCATGAAGCATTTTCTGATGTACATGTTTTTTTTTAAATAAAAATTATTTTTTTATCAAACGGACTAAAAGTACGTCATTTGTTCTCTCCATACGCACACCTAAAGTGGGCTTTCTAATCCTGAGACCAAAGTAGCAAAAAAGTCCTAGGCAGTAAAAGTAAAGTCAAATGTCACCGCTATTGTCATGGTGGCGCATATATAAACCATCTTATTGCCATCTTTACATTCTTGTTGAAAAAACAAAGGATAGGAATACTCTCAGAGCGCTTGAGAGCACCACCCGAAACCGTTTTTAGTCGAAATCGCATAGGTTCTCGAATTCTGTTAAATGTCGTTAGTTGTCATCATATTTATCTGTCAATGTCATTTTTATTAATTTAGTATTAATAATAATGCTATACATTTTTAGTTTACCCTAATTTACCTCAACCATCTAAACCATTGGTTATGATTTAATACCATTAAAACCATTGAACATTGAACACCACCGTTCTAACACATTCTATTTATATACACCACTAATTGGGTAAGTACCTAGACCTGCTTAAAGAGGATGAAAGAAAATTGCAACACTGAATCACTCTGAAATAAACTTTCCTGCATGCTTGAAAAAAAAATAGTATATGTTACACGGAGTAAAAGGTCTTTTTGTGCTTCGCCCAGTTGCAGGCCTCAGCTTCGCTTCGGCCGTCAATCTCTGGGCTCAGCACAAAAAGACCCACTTTTACTCCTAGTGACATAATCTACTATTTGGAATTATCATTTTTTACTAAATAAATGGCGTATATGGCGTATTTGGTATTTTTACTGTTATATACTTATATAACTTATATATAATAAATAAATTACAGCATAAAAAAATAGTCAGAACGGCAACACCGCAGCCGCATTAAATTAGCAAGAGCATATTTGTTTTTTATGTTTTATTGGCTTTTCTTCAGCACTTCAGCTACAAAACTATAAATCCTGCCTTGGAGCTTATGTATAAAAGCACCAATTTAGGAATATACCATAAATTTATATCAAATCAAACATGACATATAATGATCAACATCAAGTTTTAAGTTCTGTCCGATATTTAAATAGGTTGGTCCGCCATATTGCATGGAGGGTCAAACATGTCAAATGATGTAATTCTGGAATGGTCAATAGTTTGGATGAATGAGAATCGTTGATAAATGCGTCACCATGACAGCCTCGATGGCTATGAAAATTACTTTTACTCCTCAGGACCTGTTTGTTACTGTTTTTTTCCTGAGAATTATAAAGCGCACTTCAAGTGCGTGTATTTGGATAACAAATTAGCTATAAATCACACATTCACACTATAAACTTATTAACCTCTACTATTATCTTTGTGAAAGATTCATTTTTATATGCATTAATAAAATACAATATTTTTGCTAATGTAGAGCCCCGGCCCATTTTTTACTAGATTCTAGTTTAATGATCATTAATTAATATATATTATTAAAAGTTTGAACTAATGAAGCCAACTGGCAACTATGTGAGCAAAACGGTACACAATAACCTTAACCTAAAACTGATTATTAATCACTGTCACTGTCAGTCATGTTATACATGGGTGAAATATGTCAGATTTCCAACACCTACTTGATGACAGAAATAACTGAATGGATTATACTTTTATTCTGCTTGACAAAAAAAATTCTTGTTTGGATCATTTTTCAGGGTAATGACCTTTGTTAAGGTTCTTGGTTCTAAAGGCACATCGTAAAAAAATAAAATTTAATTTTAGTAACAACTGACAACTTTGTTTTAACTTCTCTCACTCACAGGAAGTTCTCAGATTCATCTACAAACAAAACTCATCCACCTGTGGGTAATTTGGTTCCCTGTTCGTAACACAATAATGTGTGGTAGGACATAAAATGTGAAATGTACTTATATGAGAAAAAAAAAATGCTCACCTCCCGTTCTAAATGCTCTTTCTCATTCTTCATTTTTGTCAGATGATGCACTACCTCTTGCCTTGCCCTTTCGAGCCTCCTTCTGTTGTATTCGGACTCCTTGGACTGTTCTTGAAGCAACTGTAAAGTTGCATTCCTCTCTCTTTCAATAAGCTCTTTTTGTGCTACAAGTTTTTCTTTTTCCGCCTTTAGCTGTAAAAAAATATTCCTTCGGTTTATTTCAGGGCTTATTTCCATTTGAAATGGTAAAATCAAATTTAACAAACACCTAGCTACTAACTATTAAAAAAAAATTTAATCAATTGGGTGGTTCCATCTGTTTTTTGTTAATTTGAAGGTAAAAACCAGAAATTACCTCCCACGTTAATTACATAACATATTACTTACCTTATCACATTGATCTTCAAGGTACATCATCCTCTCTAAATTCAAAAAGACTTCGTCCTCCTTCTCCTTAAGCAGAAGCTCATTTGATTCCAGTCTTTTAGAAATCTCCTCCTTTTGGCGCATAAGATCATCCCTCTCAGTCTTAACTTCATAATATTTTTCCTCCAAATAATATGCAATGCTTCTTGCCTCCTCGTACTTTTGAGATAAATGCAGGTATTTATCATAATGTTTTTTAAAGAGTACAAATTTGTAAAAATCATTTTCACTGACAATATCTCTTAGGCTATCCTCTGGATCAACTCTAGCATAGATTGAAGTCCTCTTATGTCTGTTTTTCGGATAGAGTAAGTCAGGTTTGTCTTGAAAATTTTCCTGTGTAGGGGATAAACACCCAGAATCCAAAAGGTTTTCTGAGCATCCATGATGTATTTCTTCAACCAATGGAATGTCTGCAGGGTTTTGTAGCACTAATTCATCACTCTTGCTTGAACTGAGGTCACTATAAAAATCAATGTTCTTGCTAGCCCTATAGGAATCTAGCAGTGCTCTGGGAAAAGTATCGCCACGAGAAATTATAAGTTCCGTCATGATGAACTAGTTTCCTCATTCCCCAAGTTCTGCAATCTGTTGTTAGGGTGTATTATTATCAAAGATGAGTTGTAGCACTTAAATAAAATAAACATAAACAACAAATACATTAAAATAAAGTTGTATGCCGTCTTTTCTACCTCAACCTGCCCTAGAGGTTTATCAAATTGTATATAAAATTGAAAGATAATTTTGTTTGACAAATAAAAATGAGAATATTTAATATTTGACATTCCCATGGGACAACACAGTGACAACAGAGTGACGTGTGACGTGTGGCACATAAAATCAGCTGTTTTTGACATGAGAGCGTTTTCGCGCGACCGCTCTAAACTGCTCCGAGAGTTTTAACGTTTTATTGAAAAAACAAAGGATAGGAATACTCTCAGAGCCTCAGAAAATTACAACTAGTGAAACCCGCGCGCGCAATTCTCCGCTATATGGGCAGCTGTTACCAAAAATGATGAGACGCCATGTCTAAGGCGAAAACCAAACATTTCGTTGGCTATGTGTTTTTCTGCAATAAATTGCATTTTGCAAGACTTTAATATTATAAATAATTGTGTCGTTTACAATGGTGAGATGTGCAAATTACGGTTTTAAAAGTAGCGGCTATAGAAAGGAGCCTGGAGTTACGTTTCACAGGTAAACAGATAATGGCGTTTTTCAGCAACAATTAAATTATTTCAAATAACTCTAAAACCAGTTATTTTACATCCAAATCTTCGAAATATGATTTAGCATATACCGCAATGAAGTCAATAATGCTATTTTGGGAAATATTTTTCTAATCCTGTAACTTGTAGACAGTTTCTTTATTTAAATTTTTGAGCAGTTTTTTCAGGGGCGCAGGAGATGTAATCCCAGGGTTATCAACGACTATTAATTCACAATTATTTTTATTTATTTAATAGTAAGTCGATGTTTGCTAATAAAATTACGTATAATATTACTAATTTTACAAATAGTAATTTAGTTCCATTATTATTTTTTATAACATATTTTCTTAAGTGCTACAATACCAAGGCTACGTCACGGGCATTTTCACACTTGACAGATTGGAGCAAACTGGTAACAGACGCCGGCGTCGTATCTTACTTCCTCTGGTTTACATTTTCTAAGCTCAGAGCGCTCTAGAGCGGCCATCGAGGCGTAGCCAACGAACTAGTATTGACCAAATAATTTGAAGTTCTATAAAAATTACGTAAGTCCTGAAAAAGAAGCCAAAAACAGCTGACGATCGACATGCCTAGTTACTCGACGGAAATGAACTGCGCATGCGCGAGATTTGAAAATTATTTGAAAGTTCTACGTTGCCAACTTGTCGCCGCATATCTGACGTCTCGCGATTAGATAAATTAGTAAAATCACCAATAATTACCATTTTAGCATTTTTAAGTTTATGCATATTACTTATAATATTATAACAGAACATATGATATTATAAAATCGGTAAAATTCACAATAAACACTCACAAACGGTATTAGAAATTGCATCTGTCAACCTTGCATTTAACCCTTCTTTTTGGGGATGCTTTCAAGTTTTCATCTTGATCTTGTTCGTTCTTTGCTAAAGTTAAACTTTCAGTTTAGTGTTTGTTTAGTTTAATTTACTCAAATCATTAATCGGTCTGCATAAATACTGTTTGGTTTAATCTAATTCAACTTTGCTTGGCTGGGTATTCCGGTGCGGCGGCGTCTTTTGTGTTGTGTTTACTGCTGCAGATTCAGGATTGTTCCTATTTCTGACTGAGATTTGTTTAGTATACCTAGGTATGTAGGTTTGTTTTGCAATTAAACAGATGTTCAGGGGTTTTGCCGGTATCCAGGCCCTCCTCTAATGAGCTCCTATAGGAGTTCCATATTATTTTACCCATACCAAGACCTATACCTAGTTCAGGTGTTTATTTTATGCTAAACTGTAGGAAAGCATCAATGAGATGGCCTCCAAGGGGGCTAGGCATATCGTGTGCCTGGTTTGTGACGCGTCAAGGCTCACAATTTTCAGAAGTTTCTTTCAATAAGTACTTATATACTTTATTTGCTTTAACTAATCTTTGTGTGTTCAATTCCACATGGCTTTACTTATCCTATTAAATATTCCATATCCTTTGAAAACAAAATAAAGTTATAGTACCTATAACTAGGTACATTGGTCCATGAAAGACTTAAATTCTCAGTGGGATCTTTACAACAACCCTAAAGCTTTTGATTTCTCTTTGTGCAAACTGAAAGTGGAATAGATCTCTAAAAAAGAAACTAGCCTTCAATGTAGCCCTTACTTAGTTATTATGTAGATACCTATCTCCCTTTTAAATTTTAATGGCTTTGTACATAGTCCTTTGAACACATGAAATATTGCTCCCTGCAATAAAACAAAACTCGTTGTCGTGAATCGTGCCCGAGTCAAGAAATGACTTGTGTAGTTATATAAATTGAAGTGAAGTGAATAATTTTTTTTTACGCTTTCTTTGTCCAAAAGACTAAACATCTAAAACATCTTGCAACGAGCCTTCGAATCGCTTGACTCGACGCAAGCAAAAAGATAGACACATTCGGATATAGACGTTTTCAATTCCAACAAAAAATGCAAGTGCTCAGTTTTTAATAATTTTTTTTTAATAAAAGTCTAAAATTATTCAATGAAGTTAATAAATCAAAAGTATGGTTCGTTTGAATTAAATGGTCGACCAAACCACGATCAAGAGACTATAACTCTTTTTTTGTCTCAGACCGATTTTCATTGAGGTTGACATAAAAATGGCAGACCAGCTGACCAATCAGATTTGTCGATAATCGGATGATGTCAACACTGCAAGTTTTATGTCAACCAGAACCGATTTAAAACGAAAATAAGTATATAACAGCAATAAACTGATGGCAGCGCGGGGTGGAAACCTATGCAACTGGATACGGCGTATGTATTTTATAATGATAGTGCAGTTTGGAACACAACAGTACCTAATACATTTTGACATTATTTGATGAATAAGAACAAGAAAAACCTACTAAAGTCATCTAATAAATAAAGAATTTGTCAAATTTAATAAGCCGCCATGATATCGACGTCGAGTAATTTCAAATTGGTGCGAAATCGTAGGATGTCATGAAACATCGCTTGATGCGCCTTCTAGTGAGTAGGGCCTTAACTAACAGAGCTATTGTATATTGCTCCCATTAGAGATAAACAGCCGGCTCCTTATAGTTTCGTCCTGGTCTATTGTCGATTTACTCAATTTTCAATTTATATAGACACAGGCTACACAATGCGCCCTAGTGATGACAACTTAAACTAAACCTTGACCAATCGATAATTATGAAAGCGGAGTCGCATCTCTGAAATTCTACAATTTCAAAGATGGTTCTGAGAGTGATTATTGATTAGAAATATTTATAACTCTCTTAGAAGCTTACTAACCGATATATTAAGGAGGACGAAGACACATATCACAGTTTTGTTTTATAAAAAGATATATTACCCATTCACTTACTTTTGTCATCTTGTTACCTTTGAAACCTTCGTTTTTTTTTATACCCATCTCTTTTTAGCACATTTTGAGAAGATACGATGAAAATGTCGGTCAATACATGAGAAAATAGTTATTTATTTCATCTTAATATATACAAATTAAATGTAGGATATACGGGGTGTTCATTATAAAACTTTATCTGACAGGCTCTGAAATTTTGACAGAAAAGGATGTCATAATCAAAGTAAACGAACTTTTGTTACTCACCATATTTTTTTAACATTTTACAGCCAACTAGATGAAGTTTTATAATGAACATAGGAAACGATTCAATAAACGATTTGAGAAGCTTTTTCTTTCCTACGTATCCCCTTCATAGTGAGCAAGAGAGTTAGTTTTGAGAACAGTTTCAAGTTTAATTAGTTTGGGTTATCAAAACTTGATAATTGCTAGCCCGCCATTTGCTCCAGACGCGTGATGGAAATTAATTTGTCGAGTAGTTATGTGGACTTTGTAAAGTGACCAATAACATACGCGATTTTCAACTATATCTACTGAGCGTATATGAACGAAAAATTGCATTATCGGATTATTATTTTATTGTTATTCCTAGATCTCGCAAAAGTGAACTCTAAAAAGGTTCGATAAAATAATGTTATCCGTCAGACATGCTGCCTAGCTTACTGTTTCTAAGGTTATTAAAGACAGTTAGCTGCTATTGTTTCAAACGGAGCTTCATTACGAACCACTTTACGGATGTGCAAAAACAATCAACATTGGTCTCTGCAGGCGCAAACGACCCTCCCGCCTCCCAGAGAGCTTTCCTAACTGCCCCTCAGCCCTTAAAGCTCCAAAACCGTCACTAACCGTCAGTAGTAGTTGTGTGCTTCCAGGAAGTGGTTGGTGGTTGTGTCCGCGCTCCTTTCCGCACGCTTTGCCTTCGTTTCCCGTCATTTTCAAATTCGCTTCATCACTACTTGCATAGCTGGAGCCTAACTTATGATTTAATAGACCCTCGCATTTGGTAAGCCTAGAAATAAAGGGTGTTCATAAAAAACACCTCTCAGTAAGCCATGAAATTAAGACTCATGCCTGAGATAATTTCATAAAAAAATTAAAGTCCGAAGGTTAAAACGTTCTGATGAAGTCATCTCAGATCTAGTGTTCTAATTTCATTTCACTTTTTTTTTTAATGAACGCGTCATATAATCTTTTAACTTCTAACATAGAGCTGATTGCTTAGCAATAGAATATTTCAAAGTCGACTGCTTTTGAGAAAGTAACTCTCTCTATATGTGGGGTGTTCATTTGTAAACGTTATCTCCGTGGCTGTAAAATGTCAAAAGGAATGTCAAAATCAACTTTTTCTGTCAAAAATGCATGGCCTTTTAGATGATATTTTCTAATTAACACCCGGTTATAATTGCTGATTATTTAAAATTTCAAGAGTATTGAGTGTTCTTGTAAACTTGTTTCACTGCCTCACTAGGGTAATTTACTTTATAATTTGAAATTTCCCATTAATAAGGTTTATATACGATGAGCGGAGGGTGTATTAAATCAGATTTTCATCTCAGGGAATTTCTTAAGAACCTCTATATTACATTATAACATCTTTGCCTTATTACTAATCTACATCAAAAGAAAATTTTGAGAATCAAGAAAACCTGCTATTTTTATCAGAAAATGTAAAAAATGCTAATATCACACAAAAACATGTATATTTTGCCTTACCGGGCCTTAGAAAAGCCAATTAAAGTGTTGAAGATTTGACCAAACTGAACTCATTAACAATCGAGGTGGCGTTGATTATTATTTGTTCCCAATGAGTTAATCTGGAGACCGTGTTTTACAGTTTTGGCCCCCCTTTTTAGCAGTCGGAACTTTCACAGTGGTGGCGATATCCACCGGAAATGATGTTTCGGTGACGTCATGACGTCTTACGTCAAATTATTGCGAAACAGTTATCAATGTCATTATTTTTATTACTTCTTTCTTACTACTGAGTTTGATTCGCTCGTAAATTGCAATAACGGCGTAGAATTAGATTTGTTAAACTTCACGTCTTCTAGAGCAAATCTGCCAACAATGATGAAGAATCTGAAGGTATATAAACTATTAACACTTATTACCACAGTATAAAGAATAATACATTATACCAGTATCGTCAGTTCGTGTCGGCACTTTTGATATTCCCAAAACTAAAGCGTGCATTACTGACATCAAGTATGCTTTGAAAATCTGACTTTAAGATTTTCTCAACATGTGCTGATAGAAGATGGAGATAGGTATAAAAAAAAGAGGATTTCAAAGGTAACGAAATGTCAAATATAAGCGAATGTGTTATAGGTACTATTGGCTCGTAATCGAGACTGTGCATTTCCTCTTATAGCAAGTATAAATAGGTGATTTATTCGGTGTCATCCAGAATAATTCCGACAAAATCAAAGCAGTGGCCCATAATTCGCTAACCATCGGCAGATTAAAATGATTTACGAAGCTTAAATTTCGCACCTGTGATAAATTGCAATTAAATTTCGATCGGTGAGACCAGGTGGTTTGATGTATTAATTTGAAATAAACAAGATGGTCAGCAGAAATCTTGAGTTGGTTTGTTTATGGAGTGCTTTAAGGTGCACGCGTTGTTTTTTCAAATTTTTTAAAAATTCTCAGATTTTAACAGATTTTACGAAATCCTCCTAACTTCCTAAACGTTCCTAAAAATCTTTAGATGTAAGAATCAAATCCATGACTTGGCTTCTTTGCAATTTTGTTTTGGCTGACATTGTCCTGCTCTGTCTTTGTCTTGGTGTTGGACAAGGATGCATATTCCTTAAAGTGATCTCATTTTGGCGTGAATGCGCGGCACCTTTAATTGGTTTGTTTGTTTATATCGTTAATTACTTAATTTCTGTTGCCTTTTCTTGAACTTTCTTGTTTTATATATTATTTATCGATCGGGTTCAGTCGTGATTTGTTTGCTATTTTTGATAATTTTGGCTTCAGTAATTACCTATTTATACTCTGTTCAGCGAGGGTTAAATATTACGTCATAAATTGTAACGTCATAACAAAAAAACGTGTCTCTGATAAAATGTCAGTTGAACTGGTAAAAAATATGGTATTTAGCTTAGAAAATGTAAACCAGAGCGAGTAGAATACGACGCCGGCGTCTGTTACCAGTTTGCTCCAATCTGTCAAGTGTAAAAATGCCAGTGCGTAGCATTGGTATTGTAGCACAGAAGAAAATATTTTATTAAAAATAATAATGGAACTAAATTACTATTTGTAAAATTAGTAATATTATACGTAATATTACTAGCAAACATTGACTAACTATAAAATAAATAATAATTATTGTGAATTAGTCCCTGGAAAACTGCTCAAAAAATTAAATAAAAAAACTGTCTACAAGTTACAGGATTAGAAAAATATTTCCCAAAATAGCATTATTGACTTCACTGCGGTATATACTAAATCATATTTCGAAGATTTGGATGTAAAATAACTGGTTTTAGAGTTATTTGAAACAATTTAATTGTTGCTGAAAAACGCCATTATCTGTTTACCTGTGAAACGTAACTCCAGGCTCCTTTCTATAACCGCTGTTTTTAAAACCGTAATCTGCACATCCCACCGTTGTAAATAACACAATTATTTATAATATTAGTCTTGCAAAATGCAATTTATTGTAGAAAAACACATAGCCAACAAAATGTTTGGTTTTCGCCTTAGACATGGCGTCTCATTGAACCCTCACTGAACAGAGAGTATCTATAATTCCTCGATCAACTTGTCTGCTACATGCGTGACGTCATTGGCGTATTCACCATTCTCATTGGATATGTGACATGTGACACCTTAACCCCTCGTCCTTGCCCTTGACATGTACCTTAAACAGTTCTCTAAATATTAACGTTACTCAGCTACTGTAGCTGTGATAGTTAAGTCAGCTATATCAATTTGCCAAAAAGTCTGCGTTGCCTGCTCTTTATATATCCTCACTTCGTTCAGCTTTTATAACCTCAGCTCGGTTATGAAACTTTTTGCAAGTGTCTAAATTTTTCCCACGTCTTCAATATCATTTCTATAAAATGATATAATTAATATCTATTTGAACGGTATTACCTGAATAATCAAACAAACTCGCCTCGCCGTCCTAATAGAAATTAAGACATGCTACAGGGGAGCCATCGACTCGGAACTCTACTTTCGAAAGGATTAAGCTTACATCCTCATCAAGCTATATTTCAAAGAAGCTTTTCAGTGAAGTTGATAGCTTTTCTAAATCGAAGTGCCTTAAGTTTTATTGTTTTATTTTTCGTTTGCTTACCACATGGAACGGCTGCAAACCGAATGGCAAAGAGGAAGCCCGTGAGGTAAAGTAATGAGATTATTGTTACAGGCAAATGCATTCTCTTTTAGTGGTAAGTTTAAGTTTTTATGTAGATGTCGAAAGAAGCAATTTCCATAAAATTTAATGTACCTATACCTAAAACATATATTTACTTTTTAAAATATAACTTTTTAGAAGTAGTAAGAAGCATTTTCTTCAGCGAAATTCTACGCGTATGATAATTACTATCTGAGCCGTAATCATTTAATGTATTATTTCATTGTCGCTATCTAGGGCGTAAATGACGAAAATCCAATAAAATTCCACTCGTCCTCTAGTCAATAAGCGCTCCCAACAGGCCCTTTCGCTTCGCGGTTCAAGAACTTTCATTAGCACAATGTTTCAATCCTAGTTTTAAAGGTCAGCTGGATTGTAACTAGTTCGTCTTATTTCAGTTCGTGTTGTCAGTTGTCGTGAAAGTTATAGCGATTCTAGTCTAGTAGTTGCGATGGGAGTCAATTTGAACCAAATAAGCAGAATAAAATATTAGGATATTTAAAGAAAGAAAGTCTTGACAAAGTTAAAGTAACCAAGAAGATAGGCTACTTCACAAAAATGCTGGACACAATGGACAAGCCCGCGATAAATGGAAATACTCTATAATTGGACCGTAGTAATACATTATTGATCATTTAGTAGGCTGTAATAGTATACGGGGTGTTCATTAAAAAATTTCATCTAGCCACTTATGAAATGCATTTGTTATTTTGAAGCACTTCGTGAATTACTTCGTTCTCTATTTGTCCGTCAAAATTTCAAATTTAGGCACGTTCACACTTTGCGAACGTTTTACTGGTTGCATACTCTTAAGCGCTCCGAAAGTGTTTCTATCCTTTTTTTTTCTCAATAAGAATCTAAGGACGGAAATACTCAAATAAATTTAACAATATAATGAATGGCAATTGACATTAATGACATTCGCAATAAAAATTACCGTTTTTGGCAAAAATTTTCTTGGTAAAACAAGAAAACAACAACAAAAATGTGGGAAACGCGAAAGTTTTCCAACAAGGATAAAGACAAGACAAAGACCCGCATTTCGTACTATACTTTTATCTACGGCGCTATAGGAATAGACATTTTGAAACTACTACAAATAAATATTAACAAATTAGAAAATTGATGAGAGTCGAATTTGACAGCTAGACGCCATTAAAATTACGAATTGGTGGCCAGTGGACGATTGCTAGGCGACGCGTGAATGAAGCCACCTGGCTGTGTGCCTTGCACGCACGTTTGGTTCAGCGTGCGTAAGGAGCTCCTTACTAGCGAAGTAGAGCGTGTGTTATTTGCTATTTACTTAGTAGTCGTAGATAAAGTATGAGAAACGTTTAAAGCATAGTATTAAACATAGATATATCTACGTACAATGTGTTTTTTTAAAGATAAACCATAAGATTTCTTTGCCAATACAATTCGATATTTTTTTTCACATGAGCCATAGTGAACTTGTTTGATTATTGTTGTAGTTGGTCGACAATAATTGTGCGAAATGGGTCGATAGGTAGGGCGATTTAATTGTCATTAGACAAGTTGTCAATGAATTTTTACATTCTAGTCTCTTCTTGTTTATCTTACAATACTCCTTTCGTACTAACAAATAATACGATAAACCACATAATAATAAATAACTAGGCATATTATAAGGGTTCTATATCGATATGGGTATCACTGAATTTCACAATATTTTCTTCTGTTATGAGTAGCAGGGTGTCTACGGAGTAGATCAAAAGAAAAAAAAATGTGGATGAAGGATGAACCATATTTAACATCAAAAAATTAATCACAAAACAGCCAATTTATCACACTTTGCTATGCTAAAACTCTTCCCTCCATCATTCGCCATAAGCGTTGCCGATCGTTGCGCAAAATTAAATGTTTAAAAGAATAAATGCCATTACAAGGAAAATGTAACGTAAAATAAGAAAATAAAGAAATAACAGAACTAAACTAACCTACACTAACCAGAATTAACCTGAACTAACCTAAACTAACCGGAACTAACCTAAACTAACCTGAACTGACCTGAACTAACCTAAACTGACTTGAACTAACCTGAATTAACCTAAACTAACCTGAACTAACCTAAAAATATAACCTTAAAAAGACAACCGAAGAGCTCCCTTCATGAATGAAACAATAACGGCTGCGCATCACTTTGTCTTGCAATAGGTGGTAACGAACAACCATTCTCTGATTAAATGGAAAAACTGGTCTATTTAAAAGTGTTATAATGGGTCTATATGGATATAGGTACTACTGAATTTCGCAATATTTTTCTCTGTTATGAGTAGCAGGGTGTCTACTGAGTAGATCAAAAGAAAAAAAAAATGTGGATGAAGGATGAACCATATTTAACATAAAAAAAATGAATCACAAAACAGCCAATTTATCACACTTTGCTCTTCCCTCCATCATTCGCCGTATACAGCGTTGCCGATCGTTGCGCAAAATTAAATGTTTAAAAGAATAAATGCCATTACAAGGAAAATGTAACGTAAAATAAGAAAATAAAGAAATAACATAATTGAACTAACCTAAACTAACCAGAATTAACCTGAACCAACCTAAACTGGCCTGAACTAACCTAAAAATATAACCTTAAAAAGACAACCGAAGAGCTCCCTTGATGAATGAAACAATAACGGCTGCGCATCACTTTGTCTTGCAATAGGGGGTAACGAACAACCATTCTCTGATTAAATGGAAAAACTGGTCTATTTAAAAGTGTTATAATGGGTCTATATCGATATAGGTACTACTGAATTTCGCAATATTTTCTTCCCTTATGAGTAGCAGAGTGTTTACTGAGTAGAAAAGAAAAAAAATGTGGATGAACCATATTTAGTAACGGAAAATAATTTTTTCTATAAGCGTATTAATTCTATACACTTTCTTTTGCTTGGCGTCCTGCTGAACTAGCAGGTAACTTTCAATACTTTCACAGTGATCGTTACGCTCGGCCGGCGCGATGAAAGCAATGATGCCAGTTGGGAAATTTTAAATTGTAACGTGAATGTCAGTAGACACCCTGCTACTCCTAACAGAAGAAAATATTGCAAAATTCAATGGTACCTATATCGATATAGACCCATTATACCATCATTCGCGGATTTATTTACAGTGTTTCTAGGCAAATATTGTTTGATGCAAACAACGTGGAAAGAAAGAAACAACTAAAACAGAAATAACGAAATTTTATTTGCTTGTAGTAACCCTGGAAAACAAAACCATCGGAAATTGTGTTCTCCAGTTGCGGCCTTTGCCCGACCGACCGGAAAGCTAAAGGGATGTCGAGCTTTTGCTCGTTGAGTCTATTACAGTTATATAATCCTGGTAAAATGTATTTTTATTTTGTTTTAGAACACCTAGAACACCATCAATGGACTTCGTTAGCTGCTCTACCGATTATCTTTCGTTCTTCCTCTATCTGTAAGTACGTATTTCTTAGAGAAGCGCACACAATTTGGAGCATGTTTTAACGCATTAATGGATTAAATCGAGAATACTTAGTAGCTTATAGTCATGTTAGCGTTATAAAAGGATAAATGGCCTTAAAAACCTTCGCCATCGGCAGCCAGCGCCATTCAAAGTCAATAAACGACCTCTATAATTGATACGAATCCTACTACAAGCGATTTCAATTAAGGAAATACGTACTGAACTGGGCTATTGATAGGTAAATATGAAAAATGGATCTGACATGAACAGGGAACAAAACAAGATTTTTTTTCTTTTAATAGTTAAATATAAAATTGAGCGCTCAATTTTTTTATCCATCTGATGGTATGGCCTTAAGACATCGACAGCAAGTTTATCGATCATTACATATTGGCAACTTCTCTTGGTGTCGGTAAGTCTATTATCGAGGCAGGTTCGTCCGTAAATAATACAGTAATTCGATGAATCCCTCCCGAGGGTTATTTACTTCCGACTGGGCAAACAGCGAACGGAATTACGCACAGGTGGATGAGTTTTGTTTGTACAATGCGCCACTCTAACAAATCTACACAAACACACACCAAGCCCAGTTTTTGCAAATAATTATTCCATATTTGTTGGTCGTTTGCATTGAACATTAACGGGGGGATTACTCTGTTCTTGTACATTCCACCTATCCCTATGTTTTTCTCTTTTCTGCATACTCTTCTGTAGTAAACAGAAGCACCCTAAATGGGTGCCTCTCTAAATGTGAAGCACCCATTTGGGTTTTCTTTTTATTGTCATTACTTCGAGTAAAATCGATTTCTAATTTCCTAAGTGCTCAAATGACAGGCTTAGTTCGGCTCGGATCTATTTTATCAATTTATATTAAAGAGCTTTAGCGAACCCTGCATCGAGTAATTGAAGATTTTCCGAAGGTAATAATGCGTCCCTATTTATTTTTTTTATATTTTTAAACTTTACTCTTGATGAGGATCAAAAGGCTTTGCAAATATAGTTCAAATGTGCTTAGCTATTATTCTAAATTGTGTAAAAGAAACAAAAATTGACGAATATCAAAGATACCGGTGCTTGGTTTCACTTCTGTTTCCATTACAGTTTTACGTTAATTGTTCAGGCTAAAAAGAGTATTGCATCGAAACAAAGATGTGCCACAGGATCTTTGAAAATCTCGTTTTGTAGAAACATTACAAAACATAAAAATCAAACAAACTTTTTTCTAAAGAAAATATTAGACATATGGCATGGCAACATTACATACCACATTGGCATGTGCTATAATATTAATAACCAGGTCGGCCATATTGCTCAGACGCCGTATATGAACGCTGCCTTGCCGTATTTAGCTGAACAAACCCTGCTGGAGAAATAAAGGTTTAAATTAAATAATTCCTTTGTCCTATAGGTTTTTTAATCGTGTATTTTATATCAATTTAAACTGTTTTTTTTTCAAATTTTCTACGCACGAAAGACTGTTCGTCGGACATGACTATCTAACACGACTTGAGAATTACACTTTTACCCCATTATTTATTTTTATTTCTAACAGAACATGTTGTTTCAGGAACTCGTTCCGTTTTTAGATTTTTTACACCTCATGGAACATCAAGACCACATTAACACCACACCGTCCTGGCTCTCTGCTCTTGCCCCAGTACCAATCTCTCACCAACTTTTGTTTATTAAAAGTTATTCAAAAACCGACAGAGTTCTGGGAATACTCCGATATGAATAATTCTGCACCTTAATGCAAATATATTCAGGTAATTGAAGTCGGAGTTGTAGTAGAAGTTGTTTGAATGTTTCGGATTGATATCTAGCAAGTTAGTTTAGCTTCGCTTTTGTTTCATAACGCAAATATATCCTTTAATTGTATTTAATATTTCATTCGGTTTTCTCGGAAACTTACTCAGTTTGCTTAATGCTTACCGGCTTACCCAATTAGCATCAGTGACCTCACGTTACCTACTAACCTCTAATAATTCTTTATGGAAGGTAAGCGTAAATTCCAGAGTTAGATTAGTGATCGAGTTAATCCGAGTAAGTTTCCAAAAATGCTTAATAGTTCAGTGAGGATTGTTTTCGTTTCCTTGTTGTTTAACTTAAGATTTAAGTTGATGCTATTACTTTCTTCCTTAATTTGACTCTACTCGCTCGATTTCTTTTTCAACTTTATCTACTAACAATCAAACCAAAGCCCTTCGAGTTTTCTAACAAATAAACAAAATTATATTCAAACAGAAGTTTAAACTCGCTTTGCTTAAAGGCATCTTCATTTGCACTGCTCAATATAGCGTTTCGGAAAAACTCGACATACTTTTAATGCAATTAAAATTACTTTGCGCTGGAAACTTTCTCTTTTCTTCACAGTCACAGCGACAAAAGTTCAATGTCGGATTTAGCAGGTTTAAATTAATAAAACCCATTTAAGTATTTTTTTTATATGTTATTGTATATTATACAGGATTAACAACTATTGACAAAACACTTTGAGCACTAGATGGCACTGTATAAGGGTGATCCAAACAACACAGGATCAGTTCATTCAAAGTCAATTGTTAACCATTACCTTTACTTTTTTTATGGTAAGAGCTTTCGTTTGGGCGGTAAGAATTGTTAAAATTGTAGTTGTAAAAAGACCTTAATTTAATAAATCATTATGCAAAATGTATTTAAAATATCCAATGCCATATTTGTTTTTTAAAAGGAACCAGTCGATATTGATTGCAAATTTCGATTTGATTCTCAGTTAAAAGTAAGAATTTTAATTTTGCAGTCATATTATCGAACTTTGTTCAGTCGAGATATATGAGACTTTGGGGTCGTAACTTACGTCCGATTCCAATCATAATTACAATTGCCTGACAGTCAACGTTTGATCTTTTCAGAAGGGTGCTTTGCGTAACAACTCACCTAGAGGGTGGAAAATGTCGACAATGAGCGATTATGAAAGAATGCGTCTGGTAATTCTCGGAGGTCAGGGCGTGGGTAAGAGTTGTCTGGTCAAGCGTTTCCTTTTTAACACGTACTGCAACAAGTATCGAAGTACTGTTGAAGACCTCTACAACAAAGAATACGACATGGGACATATGACTCTCAAAGTAGACATCCTAGACACTGCCGGTAAGAGTATACTACCACATAATTAAGTCAAAGTTTGCCCGCTAAGTTTTTTGGGGTAGAATTTTAATATTGCCGTATATGTATTGTGTGTTAACGCAGCAATACTATGAGCCGCAACAAAAATAAAACGGCACGGCCAGGGAACGTCCGGCAATATTTATGAATGCAGCCCAGAATAAGGACTCTCATACCATAAGCTAAACGAAGCGTCGGCATAATGTTCGCATTGAGAGTATATAAACATGTACTGAGAGACTCTTGTGTTTTAGTTTTGGTCTCTCTTTTTGGTACATCGATAGGAAGTGACGTCATTATTCACACTTAATAAAAAATGAGACATTGTCAAAAAAAAACGAATTTTTTTTTTAATTTTTATGACGGAAATGAGTTCGCGTTTGACCTATCATCTATTGCCGCCTCTCTTCAGATTTTCCGACATTATTTAAGGCAAAAGTTACGTCTTGTT
Source organism: Taphrorychus bicolor (assembly GCA_951812265.1). Lineage (NCBI taxonomy): Eukaryota > Metazoa > Arthropoda > Insecta > Coleoptera > Curculionidae > Taphrorychus > Taphrorychus bicolor. Next base: position 15,166,180 of record OX638298.1, read on the forward strand.
TTACGTGCGCATGAACAACTGTATATACTGCAACTATTACCTAACACAGTTCTGGTTGACATAAAAATGACAGACCAGTTGATTTTCAACAAAAATGATTGGTTGAAAATCAGTTGGTCTGTCATTTTATGTCATCCGGAACCAGAACCGGTGCGAAACGAAAATGACTCTAATGAACTTTATCTGCAATGGATAGCGCATTACAAAGCGCAAATACGACCGTTTTTAAATTAGATTTTTCTTAGTTATTTTGGGTCCTCTCAAAAATGTGGCACGTTTCGCTTCTGTTTACTCTTATATTCCTTATTCTGCGCTACTACCATAATTGGAGACTCTTGCAAAAACAACGTTTGCAGGAGACTTGCAATTTCCTGCCATGCGCCGTCTATGCATAGCCACGGCCCACGCCTTCTTGTTGGTCTACTCCGTAGCTTCAGCACCGTCTTTGGACAGCATCAAACAATGTTTTGAAGAAATCAAAGAGAATAGAAAGGACTATCAGGACATTCCCATAGTGGTCGCTGGTAATAAATTGGATATAGCAACCACGCATCGCGAAATCGCTATTGAGGACGTATCAGAGTGGGTGTATTGTGATTTGCCTAAGCTAAGGTCAGTTTTAATTATTGTTTTATCTAATAAACCAAATAGAAATACGTCTTTGGGTCTATGGTGCCCTATAAGGATGAAAAATTATTAAAAAAATTGCAGAAAATGATGAATTGCTGAAACAGGGTACGAGGATTTTGTCTACTGTAGCGCTGCAAAGTGGTACCTTATAGACGATTCCAAGATTACGTCATTTGACATATGTTTGCCCCACAATGCCACTGTCAAACGAAACTTGAAAATCGATCTTTATCATCATGTTTCAGTTTTGATTTAAGATATTTTTAACTACAAGTATCCTCTAAAGTCTCTAAGCGGCCTAATCATCATCTGAAGTGTTGCTTTGAAATATGCCCTTATTGGAAACTTTTATTGGAAATGTCTTATTCTTGTAATGTCGTTTATGTTCAAATGCGTACTGAATGAGATAATTGAAATACCGTTTCATTCTTTCGATTTCCTGATCTGCCTGGTTAGTGAACACTGAACATGGAAATGGAAATGATTGGGTTTGAATTTCAAGCCTTAAAGGAAGCAAAAATGACTTAGCAAGAGACGTATCACCTGATATTTCATAACTGGTAAGTTCAACCGTAATTATTCTTAAAAAGTATTTAGATAGGTATATGTGCAGGTATACTGGAGCATACCTACTTATTAATGTTTAAAATTGTAGGAAAACCTGCATTGCCCTGAAAGGCAAACCCAGGCTGGTTGTTCAGCTAGAATTTCGGTTCTTGAAAGGAATTTTAGAAAAGCTAAGTGTGATCCAAACACTGGTATGATTTGTAAATAGAGTTTAGGTAATAAGTGTATTCCTATGTTGTTTCTTTTAGGCAAAGGAAGTTTTATACAATAATTTTAAGAGCCTCCAGTCAAAAGTTGTGTCAGCAAGACAAATACATACTTTGATAGTGAGGTAGTTTAATTTTAGTTTAAACTTAAACACACAAAATCTGATATTAACAATGAGCATTTTAGAAATAATTAGTTAACCAAAATCATGCCTTTCTACAGGCCCTCCAAAAAGTTGTAGGTATGTAATTGGTTCTGATCCATACAGTATTGTTTGTTTATAGTTTTTCATTGTAAGAATGTCTAGCCACTTTTAAACATACTATCATATATATTATAGATATTTATACTAAAATAGTTTAAACATTTTATTTACTTTTAAACATACTACTATTTCGTTACATATTATCCTTTTATAAAAGTCCTGCTGAACTTGCCATTTAAATACTTATCTTCTAAATTCATCTTTAGTCCAACTACGTATAAGACATGTTTATATTTTTTTCATCATAAGAAAGTTCTGTGGACTTTTAAACATATTCAAATATTTTAAACATACTATCTGCTTTTAAACATACCACTATTTTTGTTTAAAGGTGGTAGACAATGATGTACTATTAAGCCAAACATCTTGGACTTCCATTGTCTTTATTGAGTATTTTTACATGACTTTTGAGCAGTGGAATCTCTGCTCATTTTCAAGTGAGGCTGGAATCTCTGCTTGTTTCAGTTTCACTTGAAAACGAGCAGAGATTTCACTGCTCGAAATGTCGTGTAAAAAAACTCAATATAGACAATGGTTAATATAATAATGTTGCGAACTCGGGGTTCGATAATTCCAGTGTAACGATTTAACACGAAAACACTATTTATTTATTACACAAATATCCACAGGTACAATTCGTATACTAAATAACTCACTACTTAACACTTTATAGCCTTCTATTATCGCTTCGTACTTTAGCTTACTTATAGCTCGCTTAAAATAAGACTACTCTATCCTGCGCGCTCTATGCGCCTTTTATATACAATCCTAAAATTACAGAAAAACCTAGAAACTTCTTTATAAGAATTCTTGAATAATCTCACATAAAAAAAAGGTTGTAAACAACTGCCTTCTAGATTAAACCGAGCAATAAATCACTCGTGTCTCATCCAAATTAATAAACCGGCGGCGGGGTTGCCATTCTTACTATTTTTTTATACTTAAATTTATTAATGTTGTTTTAAAATCGGTAAGAGGAAAAATAATGTGAAAAAATGTAAATAACAACAGAAAAATATTCTTTTAATAAAAGATTTCTCACCCCAAAAGTACCAACAACATGTGAATTGTCATGATCCTTGTGGATCATTTCCGTATAAACATGGAAAGTTTCGTATGTTTGGCTACATGGTTTGTTTGACCCACAATAAAGTATGGCGGACCTAATCAAAAACAGCTGTTCTGGAATCGTCTATAGCTTTTTCGGGTAATAACTCTGCAGCGCTCTGAGAGTATACCGTACTTTGTTTTCTTAATATGAACTTAAGGATGGGAAAGTAATAAAGTTACTTTTTTTTTTATTATGCGGAAAAGCCTTTACATAACTGGGAATTCCCCTCACCATTTGAAATAACTGGAACCTAGGCTTAACACCTGGTTGCTAAGATGTCATCAGGTATCCAATGAATTGTTTATCCAAATACATATAAAAGCACGCATTTACCCCATTAACGGCAGTCAGTCGCCAGCCATCCAGGGAGCAACATCTCCTCTTGACAGCCAGACCTGATACCAGGGCATATATTCTATAGAAAGATGTGAAAGTGAAAATGAAAATCTCTGGCCAATGGAAGTGGTCAAGAGATTTTTTTGACCAATCAAGGTTGTGTAGATTTTTATTCTCACTTTCACAACTTCCTATAGAATGAGACTCCTGATCCTGAACTCCTAATCTGATCCTGAGGGTAAGTTACAGCTTGAAGAGGCGAATCAAATTACTTTCTAGTTGAGGTTGACTAAATCGGGTGGAGCATTTCGCCTGGTAGACGTAACGCGGTCTTCTCTTTCTTTCTCAATTAAGTAGTTGTCTTTTTTTACCTCTTTGGAGAATTTCAGTAGGAATTTTGGTTTAAATCTCATATAAGAAAGAGACAGCTGATCCAGATATACTTATCCGTCATTTCCGATTTCGAGGTATCTAGTAATGTATAGTTCATTGGGTATAGGGCTTAGGGTTCCTTTTAATAAACCATTATAACGTTTTAGTATTTGTAAACACCGTTAAATAATTTGTTGTTTTTGTGGTTTCTGGGTGAAAGATTGTATGTCATCTGTCAAACTGTCTAAACTGTCAAAAGCCTAATAGGCGTTTTTCAACAAATCGCCCTGTTTACACCACCAGCAAAACTAACTCTGTCTCCATCTGTTTAAAAGCTAAACTGGAGCAAGTGGGCTCTTTACCACAATAATCTGAAGAGTGGCGCCCGAGTTAGTCGAGGACGATCACCGACGCAGCATGAGAGCAGTCGGTCTCATCGACACCAGCTTAATAACAACTATTGTTGAACCATGCTACAAGAGCGGTCTAGAGCAGTTACCCGAAAACGTCGTAACTCTTATTTGGTCCTTAAAGTTAAGATTATTTCGCTTATCTGAAATCTTGAACACAAAAGTCAGTTTCATTTCTGTTCTTCAGATTTTTTTTTTGACTTTCCATATTTTCCAATAGAGTTCCACTATTTTTCAGGTGTTTAAAACTGGATCTGTCATAAAGTGAACTACGGTTGAACTGAACCGAACTGCAAAGTTTACATGAATCCTATGATGTGTGATATTTCCTTTTCTTATAGAAATTAAAATGATATTCACAATCATCATAGAGATTTGAATGTTGTTTACTTCTGAAAATTTAAATTCAAGAACGGCTGCGCCTCATTTGCTGCCTTGGACTCTTGTTTGCAGAAAACCACTAAAACTCTCCTTACTATTTTTCATTGCAGAGTGAAAATTCTAGAATGTTCAGCTAAAGACGATCTAAACGTAAGAGAGGTATTTCGTTCGTTTCTGGCATTGTCGAAGATTCTTCCAAAAAACGAAACTTTTGACAATAACACAGGTCTGAAACGAAGGTCGAGCGCATATGTTGCAGCTACGAGTAAAGGAAAGCGAAGAACTGAAAGTCCCATGCTAGAGAAGGACAAACCTTCTGGATCAGGTAAAATTATTACTCTTACATGTCCAACAAACCATAGTGCACGTGCGGAGGGGCGATCCTAAACTATGGGCCGCCCATATATTTGATCGCCCGCGTTTTTGCACCCCTTTGCTTATCGCCTCTGCACGTGCTCAGTAATTAAATTTGGACAATTTTATACCTTTTCCTATAACGCAGATGGCTACATTTAAGGTACAAGCAACCAGGAGGGCGTTAGCCAAGCAAAACCCCGATCCCGATCGCTGATTCGTCGCGCCAGCAGGAAAACAAAGCAGCAAATACGTAATGCTCAGGTGGACGAGTGTAACGTGTCCTGAAGAGTCTTCACAAAGGGTCCAAAATTAGGGTTGTGGAAGAGCCCTCTTTAGGGCTCCAATAGACATTTTCTTCATCGCCTTATCACCAATGTGGGTTACGCATTTAGTTTTCTTACTAATTTTGATATTTAAGGTTTAAATGTGTATCAAACAATGAATTGATTGAGATGAATTTTTTTGGGCGAGTATCTAAAGATATACCAATTAAGTCATTTTTAAAAGCAATTTACAACAAGCAAGATTTGAAGCAAAAATTCAGGTTTACACTCGAGGGAAATCAACACATTTCCGTGGAAGAATGGATAATAAAAACGAATTACCTTTGATTTCCACTTGTTCCGAGCAGAAACGCAACGACGTTCTTAACGTCAATCCATTCACGGCAACACGTAATTTCGTTTGAGGAGTTTTTCGATTTATTTTTATTCTTTATCAAAGGAATATTCGTAATCACAACATGCGACAAATGTGTATTGGTCGTGTAATATAAAATGCGTCTTTTCTTAAGTAGCGTGAAAATGGAAGCTTAAGTTAATCATTTAAGTGTACAATTCACTATTGATGGAGACAAATTTGCCAACGTTTTGACCACACATTTGGTCTTCCTCAACCTACAAAAAAAAGTGTAAGGTCACTATTTATGTAAACAAAGATATTATATAATATTTCAACATTCCTTGGGTGGCTTGATCACAACAACATAGGATTAAACCTTATAGCATGTCGGGGGGATAAATTCAGCACGATATGCAAATACCGAACACCCTCTAAATTATTATTTTCCACGCTTTTCAACACAGGCAACGTTTAAATTTGAATTAAAACCTCTCGAAACGTTTTAATTTATATTCCTTCCTAAATCTGAACTGACGTGTTTCTATTTTCGTTTCGGTTCAAGCGAATTCGTTCGGGTATTTTATTAAAAGTTTAATTTATTTATATCATCCCTTTTACCATTCTTCCAATAAGAATTATATTGTTCATGTTTTTATCATGTTTAATTAAGTTAACTATTAATCTTACTTATAAGACTATATTATAGTAATGCTTGTACTGTTAAGCCACCGTTCAGTAATAGCGAAATACCGACAATTTTTGCGTCAAATATTTCTAAGTCGCAATTCGCCAATTGATGTGCTGTGACGATCAAATTACGTTACGTTCGGATACATAGGCAGTGGCAAACAGTGCAATGGCAATAGTTAATTAATTAAGAAAGCATTTGTGCAAATCTCGGTGGAAACGTTGTTGACAGGTTCTGTTTGGGCTGAAGTTCGTCAAAATCATGCAGTAACTTTTATGCTTGTTTACTTGGCGTTCGGCATGTTTAATTACTTGTTTTTCGTCGAAATGTTCAGTTTTGCACTCGGTTTTATTATAAGAAAATTATCTTTCTAAATGTTGCTGACATTAAGAAAGTTTTAATAAAGATTTTAAAGTGAAATGTCTGTGAAATGTTATACGCTTCAACAAATAATATTAAATTAAAGTGTCCAATATATTCTGTAAACCGCTAGCCATCATTATAATAATAATAATAATTAACTTTTACTGTTCTTGTCCAATTATTGTCTTCTTATTGATGGCTACTTTTTAATTATACAACTTTTTAGTTTCTTGTATTAAGGATAGGGAAATAAATAAAATAAATATCGTACAATTAAGTATCTATATTTAGGTAAGTTGTAATATAGAGGGTGTTCATTTAAAAACGTCATCTGATTGTCTGTAAAACGTCAAAAGAAAAAGATAAAGGAACAAAAAATGTCCATTTACTTTGATTATGTCATCCTTTTTTGTCAAAAAAATTACAGCCTTTTAAATGACATTTTCTAATGAACAAGCCTTATGTACTTACGTACAAAGATGTATGTAGATCAAAAATAAAAAAATAGATCTTATAAAAAAACTTTTTAATTCAAGAAAAAAAAAAGAAATCTTACAATAAAATATTTTCTTATCCTGATAATCGATATCGATCGATACCTACCCCTTAGTTACGTGTCACGGTGCGATCACAGTGCCAGTCGAAGGGTGCATGGCTGGGGCAACGAATGGTTCTGAAATCTAATATTATTGCAATTTAGGGGGCTCAAGGGGGCGCTACAGCATTCGATAGCGTCCTCGATTTTAACATAGTTATCGCGTTACGTTAATTGGAATATATGGACAGATTTCCTCGAAAATTAAATTTGGAAAATTTTTATTTGTGGGACTTGTATATTTTTGATTTCAGACTTATATTCATCGTTGGAAAGTGCTCGACGAAGGCTACAATCGGTTAAAAATGGAATTTTGAAAAAAAAAATTGTGTGGCCCCTCTTGAGCAAAACTCGATCAGTGACGTGAGCTTGCCCCTCCGACTGCAAATGGCGTTTGAGATCCCCACGGCCTCCCATTGCCACCCATTTCGAATAGGACAATTATTATTATTTTTTTTTATGTCACGAACGAGATAAGATAGGGGTTTATGTTTAAATGATAAGTGGGAACTATTTATTGTAGAATATTACAATACAAATATTAATATTTGACTGGGCGTTAATTTACGCTTTAAATCTCTATTCTTTAAATGGGTACCGGATCGTCGTTACCTCCCCGAAGGGTCCTATGCTGATTTACTCACTGAATGGGGGTTTCCAAAAATATGGGGGGGGTTATATTTAAAATAAGAAGATGGGATTCAAGTAAACTTCTATTTTCTGTGCCTTAAAATTACCCTAACTACTTAACTGAAATGACTAATATGAAAACAAACACCGTTATAACAAAAGGGTCTTACCTAAGTCAAGTGTAGAGGAGGACCGTATCGTGCCAACCAATTTAACGTACTTCAGGGGTACTCCTATGCATACCCGTGGCTTCTCTTAGGACAACAAGACTTCTAGGACAACTTTCTTCTTTGTACTGGGACGATAACAAATTTTGGAAAACACTTAATTACTCTTCGACGGGTGGTCGTTCGTCTATCTGACGTAACGCCCCCAAAAGGACCAACCCGAACTTTAAAAGAATCTTGGAGTCTTGCCTACGTGCAAGCCACCGAGCAAGTCCGTGGCGTTCTTGGTCTTCTATTCGGGTTCGTAAAATAATAATACTCCGTTGCCGCTTGCTCGGAAAGCCCATTCTGAAAATAGTCTAAGCACAAATCTATGTCCATATCTTCATCGTACTGTGAATATAAATCTAATATCTCGTAGTAATACTGCAGTGTTTTCTCTGTAGGACAATTATTATTATTATTTTTTTTTGCAAAGGTTGTCCAATGAGGCAAGCCCCACACTGTTATATTCTTCAGTGCCTGAACTATCGCTCAAATCCAACTTCACCTCTATTGGTGTTTTACCTGGTTTGACATCAACCATATGAATAATATATTGTGCAACTAATGTCGAAAATTACACTTTTCACCCGAGTGTGACGGTTTGGACACGCGACGTAGGCGAGTGATGCAAAGTCACAAGAGCGTAAAGGGTGATTTTCGCATGTGTTGTACACTATACTTTTTCTACAACTGCGATTTTGATTCATAAATGATAGGCAAAACCCGAAACGACTGCCTTCACTGTATGGAGGAGGATGAATGACATTGCAGAGCACAGTGTCAGGTTAGTTCAGGTTGTCCCCCGATCTGGGGCGAAAAGATAGTAAAAATAAAAAAATACAAGGAATTACTACTGTCAGTACAAAGAAAAGGCCTCCTGAGGGTAATATGCGGCTATAGGACAATTTCTACAGCCGCTGCACAAGTGATTGCAGGCATCTCTCCGATGGACCTCCTCATCGAAGAAAGGATATTAGTTCAGGTTAGTTCAGGTTGGGTAAGTTCAGGTTAGTTCAGGTTAGTTCAGGTTAGTTCAGGTTACATATCCTCCCTTATACTGCAGAAAGGAAGTAAACAGACAGCAATAGTGAATATGCTGGAGGAGATAATGAGAAAGCGACACAACGACGAAATCCGATGACCACAAAAATGTAAATAAACGATTCCACCCCCCCCCCTGAAGTAATGCTTCTCAGCGGTCCCAGAGGGAATCAGGGTGAAGAGAGGGAAGGAGTTTAGTCGGTCGGTGTGATCACAGAGACACCAACCCGACACTATGTGGGCAACCTAGATCGTTTCCGAACCAAGCCCACATGTCTGGTAACAGATTCTCTAATCCTCTATAAAAGAAAAAAAAAAAAAAGGTTAGTTCAGGTTAGTTCAGGTTAGGTTAGTTCAGGTTGGTTAGTTCAGGTTAGTTCAGGTTAGTTCAGGTTAGTTCAGGTTAGTTCAGGTTAGTTCAGGTTAGTTCAGGTTAGTTCAGGTTAGTTCAGGTTAGTTCAGGTTAGTTCAGGTTAGTTCAGGTTAGTTCAGGTTAGTTCAGGTTAGTTCAGGTTAGTTCAGGTTAGTTCAGGTTAGTTCAGGTTAGTTCAGGTTAGTTCAGGTTAGTTCAGGTTAGTTCAGGTTAGTTCAGGTTAGTTCAGGTTAGTTCAGGTTAGTTCAGGTTAGTTCAGGTTAGTTCAGGTTAGTTCAGGTTAGTTCAGGTTAGTTCAGGTTAGTTCAGGTTAGTTCAGGTTAGTTCAGGTTAGTTCAGGTTAGTTCAGGTTAGTTCAGGTTAGTTCAGGTTAGTTCAGGTTAGTTCAGGTTAGTTCAGGTTAGCTCAGGTTAGTTCAGGTTAGTTCAGGTTAGTTCAGGTTAGTTCAGGTTAGTTCAGGTTAGTTCAGGTTAGTTCAGGTTAGTTCAGGTTAGTTCAGGTTAGTTCAGGTTAGTTCAGGTTAGTTCAGGTTAGTTCAGGTTAGTTCAGGTTAGTTCAGGTTAGTTCAGGTTAGTTCAGGTTAGTTCAGGTTAGTTCAGGTTAGTTCAGGTTAGCTCAGGTTAGTTCAGGTTAGTTCAGGTTAGTTCAGGTTAGTTCAGGTTAGTTCAGGTTAGTTCAGGTTAGTTCAGGTTAGTTCAGGTTAGTTCAGGTTAGTTCAGGTTAGTTCAGGTTAGTTCAGGTTAGTTCAGGTTAGTTCAGGTTAGTTCAGGTTAGTTCAGGTTAGTTCAGGTTAGTTCAGGTTAGTTCAGGTTAGTTCAGGTTAGTTCAGGTTAGTTCAGGTTAGTTCAGGTTAGTTCAGGTTAGTTCAGGTTAGTTCAGGTTAGTTCAGGTTAGTTCAGGTTAGTTCAGGTTAGTTCAGGTTAGTTCAGGTTAGTTCAGGTTAGTTCAGGTTAGTTCAGGTTAGTTCAGGTTAGTTCAGGTTAGTTCAGGTTAGTTCAGGTTAGTTCAGGTTAGTTCAGGTTAGTTCAGGTTAGTTCAGGTTAGTTCAGGTTAGTTCAGGTTAGTTCAGGTTAGTTCAGGTTAGTTCAGGTTAGTTCAGGTTAGTTCAGGTTAGTTCAGGTTAGTTCAGGTTAGTTCAGGTTAGTTCAGGTTAGTTCAGGTTAGTTCAGGTTAGTTCAGGTTAGTTCAGGTTAGTTCAGGTTAGTTCAGGTTAGTTCAGGTTAGTTCAGGTTAGTTCAGGTTAGTTCAGGTTAGTTCAGGTTAGTTCAGGTTAGTTCAGGTTAGTTCAGGTTAGTTCAGGTTAGTTCAGGTTAGTTCAGGTTAGTTCAGGTTAGTTCAGGTTAGTTCAGGTTAGTTCAGGTTAGTTCAGGTTAGTTCAGGTTAGTTCAGGTTAGTTCAGGTTAGTTCAGGTTAGTTCAGGTTAGTTCAGGTTAGTTCAGGTTAGTTCAGGTTAGTTCAGGTTAGTTCAGGTTAGTTCAGGTTAGTTCAGGTTAGTTCAGGTTAGTTCAGGTTAGTTCAGGTTAGTTCAGGTTAGTTCAGGTTAGTTCAGGTTAGTTCAGGTTAGTTCAGGTTAGTTCAGGTTAGTTCAGGTTAGTTCAGGTTAGTTCAGGTTAGTTCAGGTTAGTTCAGGTTAGTTCAGGTTAGTTCAGGTTAGTTCAGGTTAGTTCAGGTTAGTTCAGGTTAGTTCAGGTTAGTTCAGGTTAGTTCAGGTTAGTTCAGGTTAGTTCAGGTTAGTTCAGGTTAGTTCAGGTTAGTTCAGGTTAGTTCAGGTTAGTTCAGGTTAGTTCAGGTTAGTTCAGGTTAGTTCAGGTTAGTTCAGGTTAGTTCAGGTTAGTTCAGGTTAGTTCAGGTTAGTTCAGGTTAGTTCAGGTTAGTTCAGGTTAGTTCAGGTTAGTTCAGGTTAGTTCAGGTTAGTTCAGGTTAGTTCAGGTTAGTTCAGGTTAGTTCAGGTTAGTTCAGGTTAGTTCAGGTTAGTTCAGGTTAGTTCAGGTTAGTTCAGGTTAGTTCAGGTTAGTTCAGGTTAGTTCAGGTTAGTTCAGGTTAGTTCAGGTTAGTTCAGGTTAGTTCAGGTTAGTTCAGGTTAGTTCAGGTTAGTTCAGGTTAGTTCAGGTTAGTTCAGGTTAGTTCAGGTTAGTTCAGGTTAGTTCAGGTTAGTTCAGGTTAGTTCAGGTTAGTTCAGGTTAGTTCAGGTTAGTTCAGGTTAGTTCAGGTTAGTTCAGGTTAGTTCAGGTTAGTTCAGGTTAGTTCAGGTTAGTTCAGGTTAGTTCAGGTTAGTTCAGGTTAGTTCAGGTTAGTTCAGGTTAGTTCAGGTTAGTTCAGGTTAGTTCAGGTTAGTTCAGGTTAGTTCAGGTTAGTTCAGGTTAGTTCAGGTTAGTTCAGGTTAGTTCAGGTTAGTTCAGGTTAGTTCAGGTTAGTTCAGGTTAGTTCAGGTTAGTTCAGGTTAGTTCAGGTTAGTTCAGGTTAGTTCAGGTTAGTTCAGGTTAGTTCAGGTTAGTTCAGGTTAGTTCAGGTTAGTTCAGGTTAGTTCAGGTTAGTTCAGGTTAGTTCAGGTTAGTTCAGGTTAGTTCAGGTTAGTTCAGGTTAGTTCAGGTTAGTTCAGGTTAGTTCAGGTTAGTTCAGGTTAGTTCAGGTTAGTTCAGGTTAGTTCAGGTTAGTTCAGGTTAGTTCAGGTTAGTTCAGGTTAGTTCAGGTTAGTTCAGGTTAGTTCAGGTTAGTTCAGGTTAGTTCAGGTTAGTTCAGGTTAGTTCAGGTTAGTTCAGGTTAGTTCAGGTTAGTTCAGGTTAGTTCAGGTTAGTTCAGGTTAGTTCAGGTTAGTTCAGGTTAGTTCAGGTTAGTTCAGGTTAGTTCAGGTTAGTTCAGGTTAGTTCAGGTTAGTTCAGGTTAGTTCAGGTTAGTTCAGGTTAGTTCAGGTTAGTTCAGGTTAGTTCAGGTTAGTTCAGGTTAGTTCAGGTTAGTTCAGGTTAGTTCAGGTTAGTTCAGGTTAGTTCAGGTTAGTTCAGGTTAGTTCAGGTTAGTTCAGGTTAGTTCAGGTTAGTTCAGGTTAGTTCAGGTTAGTTCAGGTTAGTTCAGGTTAGTTCAGGTTAGTTCAGGTTAGTTCAGGTTAGTTCAGGTTAGTTCAGGTTAGTTCAGGTTAGTTCAGGTTAGTTCAGGTTAGTTCAGGTTAGTTCAGGTTAGTTCAGGTTAGTTCAGGTTAGTTCAGGTTAGTTCAGGTTAGTTCAGGTTAGTTCAGGTTAGTTCAGGTTAGTTCAGGTTAGTTCAGGTTAGTTCAGGTTAGTTCAGGTTAGTTCAGGTTAGTTCAGGTTAGTTCAGGTTAGTTCAGGTTAGTTCAGGTTAGTTCAGGTTAGTTCAGGTTAGTTCAGGTTAGTTCAGGTTAGTTCAGGTTAGTTCAGGTTAGTTCAGGTTAGTTCAGGTTAGTTCAGGTTAGTTCAGGTTAGTTCAGGTTAGTTCAGGTTAGTTCAGGTTAGTTCAGGTTAGTTCAGGTTAGTTCAGGTTAGTTCAGGTTAGTTCAGGTTAGTTCAGGTTAGTTCAGGTTAGTTCAGGTTAGTTCAGGTTAGTTCAGGTTAGTTCAGGTTAGTTCAGGTTAGTTCAGGTTAGTTCAGGTTAGTTCAGGTTAGTTCAGGTTAGTTCAG